>OX388324.1:11090233-11702113 GCA_947579605.1 Athripsodes cinereus
TTTTCGTTTGGTCATACTAATTTGTATTTCACTAGAAACATAACAATATATCATACTATTTTGTTTATGAATTGAGTATGAGAAATATTGTATTATTATTACGCCTAGTTTCTATAATAATAAATTCTATTACGTTTTATGCTTATTACTTGGTTTTGATTACTTGATTAAGTTTTCAATACTGGGCGATTGGTTAAGTTTATTTAAAAAAAATTGGATGATACTAACCATTATTAACAATGCTTGATTAATTAATTGACTCAGATATAATATTCGTCATTTGACTTTTTATTATTTGTTAGGATATTTTGATGAGGTATTGGTTTGATTATTATTATGATGATTTTGACGACGGTCTTCTGAAACACATTTGAAGACAGAAACGTCTTATCTGAATTTGTAATTAAATTTTATCAATTCCCATTGTGTTTATGTTCCATATGAAAGTTATTAAAATGGAATACTTTCAGTAAGTGTTCAAGAAATATATTAGTCTCTTTTATATAGTACACGTTCAAGACTTTCGAAGCCTTTTATTTATTTTGTAGTAGTTTTGTAGTACTGTGATATATAATATAACTTTGTGTAACGGGTTGATGGCAGATAGATGGTAGAGTCTTGGACTTTAAAAAAGAGGGCCATGATTTGAATTTGGTTGCCAGCTTCATTTTGACTATTCAAATTATCACTTAGTACGAGATTGTTTGAAGTGTATTTTGATCTATAATCTTTACGTGTATTTCTTGTCTGTTTTGTGCTTTCATTTTAAAATAAAATAAAAAAAAGAAACCCAAATTAATTTTTAAAGAGTCTGCATTTTGTTGCCTGAGACATTTTTTATTCCTGATTTTTTTTTAGCATTTCACTTTCTTAAAATATGAAACGGTAGAGGTGTTCTTATTAATTTCTATAATAAATTTTGTGTTGGTATTCCAGGCTATTGAAGGCACCTATATTGACAAGAAGTGCCCCTTCACAGGCAATGTGACTATCAGAGGGCGTATCCTCACAGGTGTTGTGCAGAAGCTGAAAATGCAGAGGACTATTGTCATCAGGAGAGACTATTTGCACTACATCAGGAAATATAACCGTTTCGAGAAGAGGCATAGGAATATGAGTGTGCACCTCTCACCGTGTTTCAGGTATGTTTAATAAAATCAAAACTTCCTTAGGTGACTTAGTCCTTGTACTTGTGAACAAAAATAAAAAATACTGAAATAATTTTCTAGTCAACCTACTGCAATTTCATGACACAAGTGTTTTTTCTACCGTAAGAGTGTGTTAAAAGTGAAAATATTACATTTTTGAATATTTGTTTGCGGAATCTTTGTTTTATTGTTATTTTTTTAATTTATCTATTCCAAAAACATATAATTACATTGCCCCACTAGACTAAGATATAAATATAAACATAAACTCAATTTTCAAAAACTGAGTAGTTTGCTTGTGGAACTGGGAGGGCATCAACTTGCATAAAAAACTTGATCTTTTTTTCATCTCATTTTCCTGTATATGTAATGATTTTTATTTATAGTATTGGTACACATGTAGTAGAATTCCACAATTAGATAAATTGAAACAAGTCTTTCGTTCTACTATGGTTTTCATGTTTAATTTATAATAGAATGAAACACTTCAATTTATTCAATATATTATAATGATGATATCCTAACGACGGTCTTCTGATACATATTTGATGAGACCTGTTATTCTAAACCATATTATTTCTGAATATAAAAACTACTGTCATACATCTGTCTGTATGTAGTCAAATTCCTCTAATATTGTTATTCTTCCATTCAATTGTTACAGAGATGTCGAGATCGGAGATGTAGTCACCATTGGAGAGTGCCGTCCACTTTCCAAGACGGTCAGATTCAATGTATTAAAGGTGACCAAGGGCAAAGGATCCAAGAAGAGTTTCAAGAAGTTCTAAGGGAGCCACATTCATAGCTATAAGTTGTTATATATAAAACACATATATACGTGATGGACAAATAAATTCTGACCGTCAATATGTCTCTTTTATTCTCAAATGTTTTTTCCACTATTAATCTGTTAAAAGATAGAGAAGTGCTAGCAGCCCTGTAATAATGACATTTTGAAGAGCCACAAGAATACATATACTACACATTCATGTCAAGCAAATATACCTCAAGCTTTTACTTGAGCAGAAACTGCATATTTGCTGCTCAGTTGCATAGGTCAATGACTAAAAATTTACAAAATTGTGTTAATTAGCTTGTCACATGTAGAAGGTGATAGCACAAATAAAAAGTTTTAAAAAGAAATATTTTTTGTACTAGAAGCATGAGTTTTTACTGCTTCAAAACTTCGAGACTGTTTTATGGAATTTTAGAATTTTGAGTTGTTGGCTTATGGAACTGGGTGGTCCAAATGTGAGCACAGAGAAAGTGTTTTTTGGCTATCCAAGGTTACTAAAGAACTGCTTGTGGTTCCATGTAAAGGACCTTTTAAAAATGTGCATTTTTTACTACTGAAACTTTTGTATTTCTCATGAGTATAGCTAGTAGAATATATCAAAGACCAAAGTCATGAGTGATGCAAACCAGTCATGTAATATCGTGGTAGGTGGACAAGCTATCCAACAAGTTGATAGTTATGTATACCTAGGGCACACCGTAAAACTTGGAAGAGAGAATCAAGAGGTAGAAATTGAAAGAAGACGAGGCTTGGCATGGGCGGCCTTTGGTAAATTATCTTATATCCTGAAATACCCAAATTATCTGAAAAAGAAGCTATTTGATGCCTGTGTTCTCCCAGTGCTCACCTATGGCTGTGAAACTTTTGTGTTCACGAAAAGAATTTTACACAAATTATCAGTGACGCAAAGAGCCATGGAAAGGAGAATGCTGGGTATTTCACTGAGAGACAGGAAAACTAATGTATGGATCAGAGAAAAGACCAGGGTCGTCGATGTCGTTCACAGAGTTTCTAGTCAGAAATGGAGTTGGGCTGGTCATGTAGCCAGAACCACAGACTCTAGGTGGACAAAGAAAGTTCTGGAGTGGAGACCTAGAACAGGCAGAAGAAGTGTTGGTAGGCCTCAAGCACGGTGGTCGGACGACGTAAGACGGGTTGCAGGGGGCGGCTGGATGCGGTCTGCCCAGGATAGAGAGCTGTGGAGATCAATGGGGGAAGCCTATGTTCAACAATGGACGCAGGGAGGCTGACATGATGATGATGATAGCTAGTGGGTCAACCCCTGCATCTATTTAACATGCAGATGGTATTTGGAATAATATGTAGCTTACATCATTGTTGCATTTAGGTTTGTTCATAAGAGAGTTCCCAGGGTAAAGCCTGATTGTTAAGATAATCAAGATTAAAAAGTGGAATAACTACATGATCCGCCATTTCATTTTTTATGAAGCGCTACCTCATGCTTCATAAAAGCTGCAAAAAATAAGTACATCAAGATAATACATATTTTAATATCAGTTTAGTTGTATAAGAGTATTTTGTACTTACAAAAAATATAATCCTTGTGCCGGATTGCATATAATTTAACTTCACATAAAATATGATGGCTAGTATTAAAACAAGACAGTACATGACTTCTTTATAAAGTAGGTACATTATTATCCTAGGAAAGGTATAAGGAGTTTAACCATAACACAATTAATGTTACATTAGGTATCATGCACATTTATATACTTTACATAAGAAATTTATTTGCTTTTTTTCTCTGCTAATTGGCTTTATTTTTAACAAGACATTCTCCTCACACCCGGATAACAAAAAAGTATAAACCTATCTATACCATCATGGTATATTCCACAAGCAGGGAAGCCAGCAGATCTACTGCATGTATAAACATGTAAGTTGTCTTCTCCATGCGATTGCGCAATTTCTTACAGCTAATCTGCTGCGCATTCGTAAAAAAATACGTAAATGTACATAAATAGATCGTATATTGTACTCATTGTAGCTGACTGAAACCTCTGACAAAATAAAATACTATCTACTTATGATTTAAAATAAGAAAATTGTATTAAATCCTTCTTAGATTCAGTGTTTTTGGTGTCCAGCCAGCTATTTTTGAAATAAATAAAAAATACAAATTTAAAAATCAATGATGTAAATTTGTGACAATGGAAATAGTGATATGAAAATATGAGATGTATCGTGCGTGGACATTTTACGAATTTTACGTTCATAAAACAACCCGAAATAATATGATGTCTAGAATATTATTATTCTAAATGAGATATTTCGTCTAAAAAAAATAGGTATCATAACATAGTAGTTTATTGGTACGGAGAAGAGGAATTGCATGTTTATTATGTGTAGTTTACTGGATACCTCGCTTGTGGGAAATAGTATGATGATTAGATATCTATATAATATCATAGGAACTTTGGCTCCCTGATCTCCCGTGAATGAGTGGATGACCTTAAAACATATAATAGGTTACTTGAGTGATATCAAAGGTGGTGACGAATTCGGAAGACGGCAGCTATAAATTTGATTGATTTGCTGGCGTGATGGTGAGATCCTTGTGCAAGTATGTAAGTACATTTATCTAGTATCTATCTCATATAAAACCATGAGACAATGAAGGCTTCCGATGGCGCTGAGCTGGTGCGTAATATCACTCAGGTACTTTGGTACACGTATTGTTTTACTAGCTTTAGACCCAGCTTCGCTTAGAGAATACGCAACAAGTTCAATTTCAATTTATTTCTCGTAAGTATATTCCAGTTAGCTACAAAAATCATGATGAAACTTGTAACTAACTTATTACTGTATAGGTATATTTGCTTTCATCAGACAGTAACGTAGTATGCTGGAATCAGGGAAATAGTATTCCTAATTAAAAACTGGTAAAAGACTGTGAATATATTATCATTAGAAAAAGATCAAACAGCATTTTTCATAAAAGTTTACGATTTTGGATGGTGTCTTTGAAATGAATTTTAATAAAAATTTTGGTACTCGCTCTGCAAAACCTATGATAATATATTTACGACAGATGGCAGTAATGTTAAAATATTCTAAATTTTCACATGCTTTGATATTGTCGCTTATATTATCTTTGTTATAGGTATACTTGATTAATCAGATATGTACATAAAATTTTATTATTTATTTGACCAATAAATGGCATTTTTTTTTACAATAGGTACCTACACATAAAAAATATATATAACATTATGTACCTAATCTTAAAATCTAAAAATAATGAGTTTTGTTAAATAAACAACGTTACAAAATATGGAACAAAGAAAAATATTTCAAAAATCGTTACAAATAAAATTGATACTAGATTTATATAAATAATACACCCTCAAATTATATAATACTTCCAACATATTCTGGGCGTTATCCAAAAACAAACTTAAAGAAAAATGAATTTAAGATTAAAAATAAAACACTGTTTACTTTTACTATGACAGTACCTACCTATCTCTAATCATTATAAAATAAAGAGGCTTTTTTTAAGATAAACTTGTCTAATAAAGAGGACATAACACATATTAAACGTACATATTAGCAAACGGCCTTAAATATTTATACGGGTATTTCTTGAAGTATCTAATAATCGTTCTTTAATCCTTATTGAAGAGATGAGTCTTGCTTCGTGCTATTAGCTTATACCACCCGCCTATAGGTATAATATAATCCGACCTACAGGTCATCTTCACAATATCTACATCTTCTTATAATAATATATTATATAATAATAATAATTATAATATTGATTACAGTCTATTTACAGTCTACAGTTAAAGGCAGCACGATATAAGATGACAGATAGGATTCAATATCTGCTTTCCTGCTGAATGAAAGTTAGATACCTAATTAGTTATAATCAGTGACTGGTGAATGGTCTGCTTTCGAAGCTTTCTATAACAGCCCGTATCAGAACGCAAGAATGGTCAAGATAAGGAAATCTTGATGTTTTGTAAATTCAGAATCTAGATTATGTAAGTTTTAAAAATCCTTATAGGTAATAAATTCTGAAATCGTCAAAGAACAGAAAGCTCAAAGTAGTTTCTGACGAAATTACTTTGAAAACTTTTGAATGAATAGAGGGCACATTACATCGCAAATATTCTATAAATAGAGTAGCCATCGATTCAGTACATCTTGTATTGAACAAGTAGAGTATAATTAAAAAAAAAAATTAACTTGAATTTTAATGTTTACTTGTTACATGAATTTAAAATACGCTATCACATTTTTTTAAAAAATGTCTAGAAATTGTTACATAGTTAATGCCTCTAAAGTAAGTGAAATATTTCTTATTTATTAATAGGCATAAAAAGACAATAAACTTAGCTGTATATACCTACAGTAATGTTTTTTTTAATGAGCGATAGATGTGAAGTTTTACATAGCTGTAAAAGTACCCAGGTATTATTAGGTTTTATTACCCAGGTATTTTTAGATTTCTATTATTGTTCAGCCATTTACTTACGAGTTATGAGTGATTAGGAATATTATCTTCCTTCACACCCGAATATGAAAATTACCAAATTCAGTTGTCTCACGATAGAACATGCCATGATGGAATAAAAATAACAAAATTGATTATAAATGTATCTAGATATAAAAATATATTATATTCAATATTACAAGGTAGGTAACAGTTGATTTTTTATAAAACACAACATAATTATTATTTTTGAGGGTCAACAATGAAAAAAAAAATAACAAACAATGAACGCGATCCTTTTGTTCCTTTTTTTATTGTAACCTGTCATGATACATCGCACCGCCTGTAAGTTGATTGTCCTGCTGACATCACATTAAATGTTCCACACTTCCTCATACCAGTGTACAGCCATCACTCACATCACAACACATTACAGCAATAATATAATATCATCAACAACAGATCTACATATTATTATAATAACAAGCAGACGTAATAAATAGCGTCATCATGCGTGTTGTTCAATTTTTATATACACCTGATTCATAATATTATATAGGTAACTAATGAACCCCGAAACTAGCCAAGAAGTTTCTAGTACCTTATGAAGGCTATGGTCAATGATATAAGTTAGGTAAATATAGTAATGATGGAGCTTTATCTATCATTTGTAGACATATCATGGTTTATTAATTTATAATTCAAGAGTTTTTGTGTTTACGCTGTGGAAATCCATTTTTAATTTTATTAAATAAAATATAAAAATATATTATTGAGCACTGTTTAATCTCCATTTTGTTAGGTTAGATACCGAACGTTTTCGCCTATACTTGTAGGCATCTTCAGGTTATTAATTTGATTATTTACCTGTGAGCTTTGATCACTTGAAGTGATTAGGTAGGTAGTTACCTATATTTGTTTAATATTGTATACCTAAAATTCTTTTCGTGGAGTCTTTGGTAAATAGATCTTATCAGCTATTTTATGTAGATTTTGAGTGTTCTGTTAAAGACAGGCGTAAGATATTTACCATTTTCAATTCAGCGTTGATGTACGCCACCCACCTTGAAGGTTTTATAATAAATATAGATCAATCTATTCCATTACGATAGCATGTCTTTAAAGGTGGGTTAGACATCAGACGAACTGATGTAATGAAGGGCACATTGTTCTCTACGTGCCAAATAATTTAAGACAATCAGGATGGGAAGCATACTTCACCGCTGAACTGATTTTGTTTAATAAATTCGTAATGTTTCAGGAATATTTGCTTTCATTTATTTATTAATTTTTTTTTGTGTACATTGATCACAATACACATAGTTTTACAGAAAAATAAATTCAAGTATAATATTATTAATATACAGAGGGCGAGTTTATCGCAGAGGTGCCATCTCTTCCAACTAACCCAAAGCATTAGCTTTAGCAAAGCAAAGTTGTAGCTTTTACAGTAAATTCTGAAACTTGCTTGGTAAATTCAATTTGATTCATAATATCTCATTGTTGGTTATGTTTGCAAAAATTAAAATAATCAGCTAATAATAATAATAATAATAACAGTAGACCCGATGAACTTCATGATCCGGGTTCACGTGATCCAATCAAAGGGTCCCCTTGGATCATTACTTATTGTAGTACATACTTAGTACTTGGTCTTGGTATATCTATCAATGATCCATGAATTACCCTTAGAAGGTAGTTTAGTTATGCTTATAATGATATTATTATCTATTCCTAAGATCACCGTGGTGGTTCGATCTATAGACGTGATCCAGAATAATTAGTCGCTGGTATTGAATCGAAACATTCAAATAATTAACATTCGCTAGAGACCGGAAATAAGAGCATTGAAGAGAGACCCATCTCATAATCGGAAAAAAGAGCAGTTAAACTCTCTCATGTGAAATGACACTGTTATTTTGTAGGTTATTTAATAGTAGTTATTTATCTAAATCATTACAATTACATCCAAACTGTCAGTTGATGTAGGAAATAAAAGAGGAGGTAAATGATTATTACTTCATTTCTTTCCTGTGAAGAATATGGATGCTTATAAGTAAGTAATTATATGAGTAGATATACTATGAAACGTGAAAGCTCTTTGTAAATAAATAAAAATAAAAGTTGTACTTCAAATGGTTCGGAAAATAGCGCAATTTAAAATATGAACCATTACAGTACAGGTGAATGAATTAAACTAATTTAAAATGTGCTAGTTCCAAATTGTCTTTCTAAGAACGCACTCTATAATACAGATCAATGAAGAGGGACTACCAGCAGTGAAAAGTGAACTGTTAATTGCTGATAATAATTATGTTGCACTTCTTCTTCTAATAGTGCCATGTCAGGTCCCCTGGCGTAGGCTTCTTTGTCCTGCGCTAGTCGGAACAGGTCTTCTGTTCTCTGGATTCCGATCAATTCTCTAATGTTTCTTAGCCAGGACATCTGCCGCCTTCTCACACCGCGACTACCCTCAATATTCTCTTATGTTGTACAGGTTCTTGTAAATAGAGTTTAAAAATAATTACGTCTTCTACAATATGCATTTTTGAATACAACGAGGACTAGGTGAGTGAAAAACTAAAAAAAAACTTTATGTAGGTATGCATTTACAAAATAAAGTTTGTTAAGTTTATATATTTCAATTTTGATGTGAAAAATTGCTTTTGCCTGCATTATAACACAAGGAGCAGAATCAAATAAGTAACTAACAGGCCCCCTAGTCAAAACACATTTTAGCGTTATGAAGTCGTTCGACTACAAACGAAATTACGACAATCTACCTACATGTACCATATAATTATGCGTTATTGTTGCAATTATAGTCGTAATTTCGTTTGTAGTCGAACGACAAGTTACGCTAAAATGTGTTTTGACTAGGGCTGCAGGTAATACACATGAAGCTAATTGTTATTGTTCATTATGTTCTCACGATCCCTCCATCCCTAAATGGACTTGAATCTGAATGATGATCTATGGTGCATTGGATCATCATCATCATCATTGTACTGTTGATGTGATTATCTGGTACCACTACTAAGTAGGTGCTTATTTATAATACATAATATACACATAGAATTTATATAGAAATATCTATGGATCAATAATACTATTATTAGTATCATTATGATTATGACTGGATTTAAACCCGATTTTGCTCAGGAAATGAATTTCAATATCATCAAAACCATCGGAAGCGACTCTTGCGCATGGAGTTCTTAAATCTCTAAGAGCATCTATGTAATTTATCAATATAATCAATTGCTTATATGTCGTCACTGGATGGATCTCAACTCTATCCTCGATAAATCTTTTTGGGGACAGTTCTCCTGTAATATAACTGATTAATTTAATCGGACTATATATATCTATAACTATATTATCAAATAAACGGAGATTAAATGCTAGAAGGACAGCATATATTATCTCATTTCCATTTTTATTAGAATTTATGTAAATTTGGGTTAATAAGATTTGGTCCACTGGCCACTGCACTCGTGGAAGACATCATGACGGTACAAATAGATAAATAAATATTGAAGTATTTAGTGTTTGATAATTGAAAAAAAATAAAATATACTGTATTACTAATTAGAAAAGATAGTACGGATATCATGAATAACCTTCTCATGAAATAACGAGATAAGCAACGATGCTTAGCTTACGAAAAAACTTTTACGAAAGTTGTGGGGGAAGGTAAAATTTCAGTTTACCACATAACCAAATGACCAAGTATAAAACTTAACCAAATCGCCCAATTACTTTATTTGATTTTGACTCTTTTTTTATTCTCCCTGCTGTTTTTTTTTGTTTTGTACTGTCAAATGACAAATCTTCTGTTGCTCTTATTTTCTTATCTTTTTTATACTTTTGTGTATATTTGTCAACATGTAAATGGTGTAAGCCATGGATGTGTAGTAAAAAAACCTTCACATTGGCGGTAATACGAGTATCGCTGGAAGGATGTAAAATCTCTTAGATAGCGTTAGTTTTTCTATTGTTCACTCAGTGTTCCCTCTTTTTTAGTTATATTTGCATTGCCAGATGTAATTTTTCTGGCTCATCCATGTTTTCCAACCATTCTCTTTTGAGCCATTCTTATAGCCACCTTCTACCGGCCACGGAGATGTCGACCTTTTTCTCATTCCTCATAACACGGTTTTTATTTATGAAGAATAAATAAACAAATAAAGATACACAAAAACGAATGAACTAAAATGTTTATGAAGGGATTATTAGTTTACTATTGTATCATCATGAATCACTTGTCGTGACTCTACTAAAGATGGATCTTCTATATGAGATCTATGTTAAGATCTATAAAATCAATGATTTATTGTTATAATTATTTAATATATCCAATTTTATGCATAATGATAAAAAAAAATATTATGTATTGACATTGTCTTGTGTTTTTCTTCTCGAGTTGTGATGTCATTTTTGTTTGTGTATGATCTAACTAACACATCATAACTTTATCTAAACTTATATTGAATTCGTTCAAAATCAAAAAGCTTCCATTGTGTTTTGAATAATTTCTATTATCATATTATGTTTGTTAATTTTCCTTAGTATTCATTGCTACTTTTATATACTCTGTTTTCATTATTATTTTAATTTATTATTTGGACACTTATAACTAGGACACTGCATTGTGTACTCCTTGTCATTGTATAATATTTAATTGTGCTAAATATGTTTTGTCTTGTCTGTAGTGTTATTTTGATTGAATAGATAGTTGAGACAATACAGTCGAGTTTGACTATAACGAATATAAAGGGACTTACTATATTCACTCGTTATAACCGTTGTTATGTGTTATAAAATGTTATGCATATTATTAGGATACGCTTTAAGTCCTCTAAAAAGTGAAAACTACTACATTTATTTAAGATAGTCTTTATGATTAATAAGTATTACGTTCCAATTTATTTTATTTTACGGTAATAATTTCCACTCCAATATTTGTTGACAGACATTGCCCTGTCGAAACCTGCCCTGCCCTTCCTAGACTCAGGTCTTCAGGACTACATCTGCCCCCCACCAGTGCCCATATTATTATTAGTAGATACCCATCTTCCTCAGCCTCAATCCTTCTACTACGTTACCACATTCAAGTTAAACGATAAAATTTAATACCAATAGTTAAATAGGTATATTAATAAATCATTTTTTATATTTATTTTACTTCTAACATTCAATTGCACCTAATATTAATTATATCCTACAGTAATGATGAATGATATTATTAACGATACTATAATGATATTCAGTGGCGTAACTGAAGGGTGGCAGGGTTGGCAGCCAGGCCCCCCCAACCTGATGCGAGGCCCAGGTTTGAGAGGCCGCAAGCTTAGAATTAACCTAACATTTTAAACAAAATTTTGTTAATATTGAAAATTTTCTATAAGTACTTGAAATCAATTAAAGTTAGACACGACTAAAGACCATATACACAAATTGAAATAAATTACACTTTTGCGGAACAGAAATCTCGGAGCAAATAATTTTATTAATAAGTTTCTTGTTATTTTAAATTTGTAATATCATTAATATCAACACAACAGCTTTTGAAAATAAAATTTATTAGATATTTCACTGAAATGCGCACAATATTAGTAAGTAGTTCTGTTGGGTAGCTACTTAAGTAATTTATTAAATTTATAGTATATGCAGTGTGACTTTTTATAGGACGCGAGCCGGCTTTCAAGAGTTTAGAGAAGGTTTACGCTAGTCTGATGATGAGAGCGGAAGCTCTTGAAAGCCAGCTCACGACAATAAAAAGTCACAGTGGATATAGGTATTATAAAAAAACTATCTACTACTACTACTATACCATCACGGCATATCCCGCAAGAAGGTTAGACAGCAGACCAACTGCATGCAAGAAACATGCAAGCTGTCCTCTTCGTGCAAATATAAAATCAAGACATTCAGGATGGGTGGCAAACTTCATCGCTGAATTTAAGATGTACAATGTCTTAGTTTTTTCGAACACCTGCCTTTTACAGGACACTCGAAAACTTACGGGGAAGAGTGGGAGTCCAATTCTTTACCGAGTGCTCCACGGGATATTATAAAAAAGTGTTTTATTTATTATTAAAATTAAATTAGAACGTGACGATTTATACTGAGGGGGGGGGGGTACTCAATGCTTTTGCCACGGGCCTCAGATGATGTAGTTACGCCACTGATTATATTATGTAGGTAATATAAGTAACACATTGTTTATATTATTATTAATATGATAGAAAACAAAGACTTCAAAGGTTTACGTCACTTCGTGTCATTGAATCACTTGTACGTGTATCACATAGCAGCCTTGGTCCTCGCTGTGTTACCAATGTTACCATAGGCGGTTACCGATTACCTTAGTTTGTTTTGATTGATAAGGGAACAATGAATTTTATCAATTTCCTATTATTTACGCAAAATAAATAAGTAACAAGATTTGAATACCTATTATTTGTGAATAAGACGATGTATTTTGTCTTTATCCTGAATTTATCTAAGTATACTTAAGTAGTACAAACTTCAGTAATTTGTGAATAACATTTTTTAAGCTAACACTCGAATTCTTGAGTTGGGTATTCATTCGACGCGATGAATCTCATTTTTTTTATCTGAAATCTTGAAATATATACTTTTGAAAATGTCTTCTGCTAATACTAGGTACTACATCTGAAAATATACTGTAGTTTATAACTAAATGATAATCATGCGGAGTTTTCATACGATCCTGGCCCCAAATGTTTACAATTTCTACAGACTGGAGAGGAGGCAGTTGAGAACAGTTAAGGCTTTTAATCGTGTATTTAGAGGATATCTTTTAGATCTGGAGGTGGATTGGTGGGAGTAGAGCCTTACAGATTTACCTAATTTTTTTTGTGTAGGTACGATTTTACATTGCAGTGTAGGGTTGGTCAGTTCGTGAAACATTTGAGTGGCGTGCGGTGATAGGAGTTATTATTTTTTTGTGTAGGTACGATTTTACATTGCAGTGTAGGGTTGGTTAGTTCGTGAAACATTTGAGTGGCGTGCGGTGATAGGAGTTATTATTTTTTTGTGTAGGTACGATTTTACATTGCAGTGTAGGGTTGGTTAGTTCGTGAAACATTTGAGTGGCGTGCGGTGATAGGAGTTATTATTTTTGAGCTGTCTGTTTTGCGATCATGACACAGCTACATAGTGTGGCAAAATGATATAATGTTTGTTTTTATATTATATTTATTTTGAGTTTTTTTGTAAAAATAATAACATAAAATGACTCACAATGTGACTGATTGACTTATAAATGCTTATTTAATGCATTTTCATTTCTTTAATTCCTGGTCTGATATTTATCTTTAATCTTAATGACGTCCTATAGCTATTCGTAAAAAAAGGGTTAAATGATTCGAAAATTACAAATTACATACATTAAATGTTGGGTATAGATTTTTAAGACATATAAAGGTCCTAGTATTTTTTTAGAGTAGGTACTTATTTGACGTTTTAAACATTTAAGTAGCTTCGCAGTACATAAACATGTCGAATATAATACGTGTTCCTTATTAAATTTATTTATTTATTTTTCATCACCATAGAGTGTGGAGGTGTTCAAGGCGAGGTTGAAGACCCTATTGTTCAGGAGGTGTTATGATTCTTGAATGAGCCCTTGCAGTGGTTTTTCCACAAAACGGCGCATCTTAAATAAGTTGTCTAGTTATTATTATTATTATATAACTATACAAAATTTGAAATAATCCCTATTCTAATCAGAAACCTCGATTGTAGAACCATGTCTACACAATGCAACATTGTGTAAAATCTAATCGGAAGAAGTGAGAAAGGTATCCCAACGCTTACGAATTGGCTCTAAGCTGACTTAAATGATCACTTTCAGTGTCCATGGACAACGTTCACCGATTCCGCCATTCTCACTGTCACGATGTAAGGTCCACCAATCGAGAGACGCTTTAATATGCAAACCTTAGAAGCAACCATCTTTTTGGGATCTCATTTTTACGATGGTTCTTCAATCGAAGTTTCCGATTGGTTTTCTCATCTGTACCCAAATCCGGTTAAACAATAAAAAAATTAGTAAATATTCTAAACATTTAATCACTATTCTTCTTCTGTGATTGAGGCAAAACACCTGATTTCAAGTGTATTTTGAATCCCAATCACTATTAAATAGGCGAATAAATAAAGATAGTCGAAATACGAGTATCAACTATGAAAATGAGTAATTTAATGCGAGCAAATCATCATAGTCACCATCATCTAATTTGGAGATGCGTAAATGAGCAGTTGATTTGTGTATTATGATCTCATATCGGTAGGTAACGCCTATGTCTCGTTTAGCTAATACTATGTAATAATAAAATACAAAATAATAATTACTATATAACTATATTATCATTATCGATAAAAATATTATAATTAATATTATTATAAGTTATTAAAAAAGTCATAATATTGTAGGTATGCAAAAACACTATTTTTATAGTCTGTAACGTAAACAATACCTAACGTATAGCGCCAATAAAGATGATAAAATAATAATAATACTAGAATAGGGTTCGATCGAATCTCAAATTTGTACAGAATTTGTTATAGTTTCTCGACTTTTATTCTGATTTTATAGGAGATTATTATGAAGAAGCACGAAGAAGATGACATTATCACTTTGCCGTGTTGATGTTTATTGTTGGTTTTATTCGTCTTAAATTTGGTTTAGTTGCTTCGATTTTTTTATACTGTGGTAATTTATAGGGGTACTTACTACTACACCATCACGGTATATGCCTCAAGTGGGGTAGCCAGCAGACCAGCTGCATATAATAAACATGCAAGATGTCCTCTCCGTGCCAATATACATTCAAGACATTCAGGATGGGTGGCAAATCTCATCGCTGAATTTAAGATGTAAAATGTCTTAATTTTTTCGAACTTACGGAGAAGAGTGGGTGACCAATTCTTTCCCAGGTGCTTTAATATTAGTATTTGTAATATTTATTGTCTTGACTATTTGTTCCTTTCGAAAATAAATAAATAATTAAATACATGTCTATAAGGTGTAGGGAATCGATTGAATGGTTCTAGGAGACGTGGTCGTTTGTGGATTAAATAGTAAGATCATAAACTGTTGGGTATAAGTTGGCACGGCCAAGTGATAAACGTATGTGTTTAAAGTTATAAAAAATTGGTTTAGATGTCCCGGGACTCCTGGGAGTAATAACAATGGACAATAAGGATCCCTGGAGGAAGTAACTAGGTGCAATGGACTCCCAAACTAACTTGGACAAAGGTAAGAAGATGTACAAGGACATATGATGTATGTATGTACCATGTGTAAGGTTTAACCAAAATTGGAGCTATCTTGCAGGTACAGGTATTGATTTTTATTATTTTTGTAGGAACATAGGTTTTAATTTTATTTTAAAGCTAATAGGTAGGTACTTTTTTTTAACGAAACCGATACTTCGGCTAGTAACGAATATTGAATCTTCCATTGATGATGTGTGCCTTGTGTTGCCTATAACAATGTTGATGATTTTGATAATATAATAATAACCTAGATGTGTAATAGGTACTATGATGCTGAGAATCGTGACCATATTCATAATGTAGCCATTCATACGTGCTTTATGCATATAAATAATTAACACTATTATTTGTAAACAACAAATTAATGATGATTAAAAATCGCATAGGTAGATAATATTTTTTAAAATACGAATTTTCTTATTTAAATAAACCTAAGCCCCTCCCATCTTTTTTCATAGTTAGCGATGACATGAAGTTAGTACTTACGTCATGAAAAGTATGGTTAGGTCTGGAGCAGGGTTCAAATTCTGAATCTGCCTAATGTATCAATGGGATACCGACAAAATCCTGAAAAACAATTACCTTTTTGCTGGTAGCTTTGAACAATATATTTATTTATTTATTACAATACACGGCGTGAGCCTTTTACATGTATAAAATATAATTATAGAAAATGCATGACAGACAGTACGTAATATAGATACATAATATAAATTGAAGGTGAAGAATACATGCAATACAATATTATCATCTGGAGACGAATGAGACCAATGTGTAGATGTATTATGTAAAGCAGTGCGGACAATATTTTTGTGTATTAGTATAAGCAATCGACTATATTGTATTATATCGGTATTAATAATAATAATATATACGTAGATGTTGTGTGTACTAAATTGAATAGTGTCATAATTTAGTATTAATAAGATGTGTTTAGGTAATAATTAGCGAGTAGTACTGTACGTGTTAGTTAAGTTGTGTATAAATAGTAACATTAGTAATTAAAGTGTAGTATAGTTAGCGTGTAATATATAGGTAGGGAACTCATAATTTTAAGAATGAAGTAAGTAAAAACTAACGCCCCTTGACGCGAATACCAGCGATGAGGCTTGCCACCCATCATGGCGTGTCAAAGGGGGGGAAGGGCACACAGAGGAGACCGGAATGTAGGTTAGGAGTGTTGAATGTAAGAGGAGGGATGCTGAGAAAGAAGAATGAAATCGTTGAGATGATGGATGAAAAGTCTCTAGATGTTTTGTGTGTGTGTGAGACTAAAAGGAAAGGAAGTGGGATGAATGAAAGAGACGGAAGAATCGAGCTGTGGTCAGGAGTCCCTGACTCACAACATGCGTGTCAGGGTGTGGGTGCTTTTCTGTCGGAGAGAATGAGCAACTGTATGAAAGGATATGAATGTGTTGGCCCCAGGCTAATTTGGATCCGCTTCAAGGTAGGGTTGACGAGGATCCTACTCATGATTGGGTACGGTCCCGGAAACGATGCATTGGATACGGAAAAGGAAGAGTTCTGGGACAGTGTGCGGAAGATTGCAGACGATAAGAATGAGAATGAAAGATTGATTCTGGCAGGTGATCTTAATGGTTGGGTCGGTGTCAGAAGAAATGAACTAGAGAGTGTGTTGGGAAATCATGGCGATAGAAGAGTGAATGACAATGGAAAACGTATAATAGAAGCGTGTTTGGAGATGGATCTCTTCGTGGCAAATACATTTTTCGCTCACAAAGAAATCCATCAGTATACTTGGGAGAGAGGGAATGAAAGATCGATGATAGACCTTGTGTGTGTGGACTCTCGTCTGAGAAAGGCGACTACAGATACCAGAGTTTACCGAGGCGCTGAGTTGGAAACAGATCATTTCCTTGTTGTTACTAGGATAAATCTGTTCTCTGGCTGGCGGTCAAGAACACATAAAACCGTGCCTTTTAAGAGACTGAGAGTCGAAAAACTGAAAGATGCGAATATACAGGAAGAGTACGAAAGAAAGACGAATGAAAAATTTAGCGCGCATGAAAGAAGAGAATGTACACTGAATGAACAATGGGATGTTATGAAAGGTGTGCTAATAGAGTGTGCAAAAGAAGTATGTGGTGAAACCACCGTTGGACGCAAAAAAGGTGATGCATGGTGGGATGATGATGTGAAAAAGGCCGTGGAAAAGAAGAAGAATGCATGGAAAGATTTGATGAGTGTGAGACAGGGAAGTGAAGGCGAGAAGGAACGAATGAAAGAAACATACAGAGCGTGCAAGAAAGAAGTGCGAGAGATAGTGGAAATGAAGAAAAAATTGCTAGAAGACAAGGAATGCCAGAAGTTGTCAGCGTGTGCGAAAGAAAATTTGAAAATATTTTGGAAGGAGGTGAAGCGGAAGAGGACGGGTGTGGAAGTAAACTCAGTGAAAGGGATTAAAGATAATAACGGTAATGTGGTAGTGAGTGGTGATTGCGTGTTAAGAAGATGGAAAGAGTATTTTGAAGAATTATTTGAATGTGGTGGTGTGAATGCAAATGAGTGCAATAGTAGAAATGATAACATGAGTGTAAATGATGAGATATGTTTGACGGAAATTACGAATGCGTTGAAGAAAGCTAAGTGCGGTAAGGCTGTAGGATATGATTGTGTTTCAATTGAGCTCATCAAGGCTGGTGGGCAGAAGACTCTCGCATGGTGCCTAGAACTATTCAACACTTGTTGGAAAGAAGGCGCGACTCCAGAGGACTGGCGGAAGGCTATCATCTGTCCGCTATATAAGGGAAAAGGTTCTAGGCTTGAATGTGGGAGTTATCGGGCTATTAGTTTGCTGAGTTCAATAGGAAAACTGTATGGAAGAATTCTGATTGAGAGAGTACGAAAGGCAACAGAGTGTAAGATATGGGATGCACAAGGAGCTTTTTTGAATGGAAGAGGGTGCACTGATCAGATCTTCTCCCTACGAATGGTCGTAGAGAAGCTTCTGGGTAAACACCAGAAGCTTTTCTGTGCGTTCGTGGATTTGGAGAAAGCATATGATCGTGTGGATCGGGAGAGATTGTGGCGCGTGTTGTCGGAGTATGGGGTGAACAGCCAGTTGATCCACGCAATTTCTTCGCTATACGTTGGGAGCTCCGCCTGCGTGAGGGTAAATAACGCCTTCTCCGAGTGGTCTGTCCTCACCAAAGGAGTGAAGCAAGGTTGTGTCATGTCTCCATGGCTGTTCAACCTTTTTTTCGACTACTGTATGCGTCCTTTGAAAGAGATGGATGTTGGCATTGAACTGAATGGAAACCGTGTGAATGCGTTGATGTATGCAGATGATTTGGTATTAATGGCTGAGAGTGAAAGTGATTTACAAAAGATTGTGTCAGTTGTATATGAAAGTTGCAGTATGAATGGGATGAAAATGAATGTGACAAAGACGAAAGTGATGGTATTTGAAAGAGAGAGTGAAAGAACAATGTGTGAAATAAAGGTTGGAAATGAATGTTTGGAGCAAGTGGACGAATATGTTTATTTAGGAAGTATGTTTGTAAGGGATGGTAGGTACGAAAGGGACATTGAAAAAAGAAAGGTGGCTGGTGCGAGAGTGAACGGTGCACTCCGAGCTATTGTTAGCAATAGCAATGTCTCGAACATGGCTAAAATGCTGGTGCACAACGCCATCCTCGTACCGACACTGATGTATGCAAGCGAGACTTGGACATGGCTGAAGAAGGACGAGAGTGGAATAAATGCAGTGGAGATGCGATCACTGAGAAGAATGGTAGGTAAAACATTGCGTGATAGAGTAAGAAATGAGGATATTAGAAGAATGAGTGGATGCAAGAGGAGTGTTGTTGATAGAATGCGTGTAAATAAATTGAGATGGTTTGGTCATGTGGAACGAATGGATGGTGTAAGATTGACGAAGAGGGTGTATTTATCTGAAAGAGAGGGTGTGAGGAAGCGCGGGCGTCCGAGAACCACGTGGCTTAACCACGTGGATCAAATTCTCAAGGACGGTCGCGTGTTAAGTAAGAGGAATCGGCGTGCATGTATGAGAAACTGGATGAATGTAGAGGAAGCGAAAGAAGTATGTAAGGATAGAGCGACATGGCGTTCCGTTCTCTCTGCCTACCCCACCTGGGACACGGCGTGAGGGTATAGTATAGTATAGTATAATATAAATTAAAGATACAGTGATAAAATTTATTACTTGATGAGTAATAAATTTCAACTGATATTGAAGGGGAAAATTGATATTGGAGGGACGCCGAGGTCCCGGTAGGAGACAGATGTCCTGGCTGCGAAACATAAGGGAGTGGACCGGCATCCGAAGTGTGGAAGAGCTGTTCCGAGCAGCGCAGGACAGGGACAAGTTCGCCGAGGTGATCGCCAACGTTGGGGGGACCCGACAAGGCACTTGAAGAAGAAGAAGATGAGTAATTAAAACTTCTTTTGGTTGACTTGCAAGAAACGAGTACGATTTTACGTCTCAAAAATTAAGTGAAATATAGATTCTATTTTTTCGGTAGCATTTTTATGCAGGTACATTTTCAATTATATTAAAACGATTTTATCAAAACACTGTAGCTTTCACAATTTAATTATATACTTGGTAGAGACCATTCGGAACTAGTCCATCATCAGTGCCATAAACTTAGAAACTAAAACAAAAAACAGACTAAAGCTCTATGTACTATGTAGGTATTAAACACTGATGATGGACATGTTCCGAAAGGCCTCTGCCAAATATATAATTAAATTGTGAAAGTTACAGTGTTTTAATTAAATCATTTGAATTAATAACATTATAAAACCACTCATGGTTAAAGATGGTAGAGCTTTGCTCATGAGAATACAATCGTGAAAATATTGAAGAATAATATTCCCTTATTTTATAGAAACATAATTTGATAAGGCTGACTAGGTGACGTATCGTTTGGCAAGACGTCAATTCACAACAATAGATCCGCCATCGATTATTCATTAACGTAACAAAAAAAAAATAACAAAAAAATGATGACAGTATAATGAAATATTACGATGAGTGGGTGTTTAGTTTTATACCCGGAAATTAAAAAGATGTACAATCTTGTACAATATTTTCAATTATGGGCAGTTTTCATTTGAAGAATTCGGTGGAAAAAGTTAAGAGTTCTTTTTTTTAACAAAATACTCAATGAATATGATTACTTATAATTATTTCATTTAAACATAGGTATTATTAGTTATGTGAATACTATCAATGTTTTAAATTATTCATTGATTGATTAAGGTTTTCTTTTTTATTTGTTTTGTCTACTAATTAATTATTGTAGAAAAAATATATATGAACCTTATTGATGTAAAAGCCTTAAAACCGTAGCTAAGAGACTTAAATGTAAAAATAAATAAATATCTACTTGTGTTATTAGGGGAGGTTTTTGTCGGGGGAACCTTTCAGGCAAACCCTGAGCCCTCCCTTTGATTTTTTTTTGTTTCGTTGCTAAAAGGAACTCAGCTCTGAAACATCTGGGAAAAGTGGTGGGAAACTCTTAATGGTATTAGGTTAGTTTCACTTATTTTAGAGGCATTAACTATGTAACAATTTCTAGACATTTTTAAATAAAATATTTAAACTTGAATTACTATATTAATTTGTTTCATTAATTTAAAATACGCTATCGAGATTTCAGTGCACTTCCACTATTGACGAGCTTTTCAAGACTGACAATATATACAACGATAGAACTATGAGTAAAACAATTATAATAATAACAATAGATTTTCATATATACCCCGACCATAGAAAATAAAATAATGGTAGATATGAATGAACTTTGTTTTGTTTTTTGTTGTTGAAGACTTGAAAGTTGATTATTATAATAAGTGAATCATACGTTGTTTTCCCCCCAAGTTGTTCAAAAAAAAGGTTGTCGAAATAAATAAATTGAAAACAAAATCGATTTGATTTACGACAAAATATGTATATCACTTATTATTATATTCAATTATCACAAAGAAAGCAAAAGTATTTTTTTCCTGTTACAGTAAATAAATAAATAAAATATAATCTTCAAAGATGTTTCTTCTCGGAACACCCTTAGGGCGGGAGCCCAGTGAGAATATTTCGAACTCATTTAAGTTATTATGTTAAACGTTTTCCTTTAAAAATTATTGCTTATAGATGCATAAAGTGAACTTGAATCCTTGAGTAACGCAGTCCGTAAAAATCAAAGCATACTTTTAGAAAACTGTCACTTGATTTTCGGTATTTTTTTTTTATTATAAGTTTTATTTAATCAAAATGAAAGTGAGAATGATGTAATTTTGGCGACTAGAAATTTGTTTCTACGATACCGTGATATCGTTTGATAGTGACGGTGTACTGTGAAAAAGTGTCTTTGAAGGTTTTGTAAAACTTGTATTAGCGTTCAACATTAAAAAATCATGACCCAGTTAATATTTTATACTACATTGGGCCATTCTCAAAAATTATTCAATCAGGACCACAAAATAATTAATGTCTTAGTCGTAATACTTAGACTAAATGTGTTTAATTTAAATTGACATAAAATCATTTAAAATTGAGAATGTGTTTTGTTTCGTACACAATTTTGTTGTGTGAATAATTTTAATGAAATAAAAAAAAAATTCTTTCGTTATTGAGAACGTTCTATCATTATTAGATAACCGGTTATCCACACCTACTGCGCATGTCGATGAACTTTTTTGTTTATAAACAACAAGGATGTCTGGAAGAAAATTATACAACCATAAAAATAATATAGGTATAGTCTTCCTTGTTTAATATAGCTATGTAATTATTACACACATTACGTGAGTAACTGCACGGGTAGGTGCTGTTTTGAGGACGAGTGAGTAATGCGTATTTTTCTGAGATTGTGATCTTAATTACTATGTTACTTATATATTTGTAAAAAATGAAGATATATACGAGTATTTATACCTTAATAAACGCATTTGAATTTGAAATTAAAATAAAATTTGGAAATGAAGAATAATAACGATAAACATTTAAGTGATCTGTGGCCATCTCAAGGGACCGTGACTTCTCCTGAACAGCAATAATTTCAGCTTGCTTCTGAATGTGGCAGTAGGTTGGTTCTGTCTTAGATTCGCTGATAATCGGTTCCAGGCAGTTGGCCTCGCGACACTGAAGCCCGGTTCGACAAGTTTGTTGACATCGGTGGAAGTTGAGCACAGTGGTCACCTCAGAGTTTCGTTTTAGCGAAGCATAGAGGTGCTGTGCTGCTCAAGGCCTTGTGGTCCGTGAGGCACAGTTTGAACTTCATTCTCTCTGGGACTATCAGCCAATGTAGGTTTTTAAGCAGTGGTGTGCTGTGCCACGTGGCAATGCTTGTTCAACATACAATGTGACAGTCCAATAACTTACTCATTAATGTATATCTATTAATTTGAGAGGGACACTACCTAAGAATTAAACTATCTCAAGTGGTACGTTTTATTTTTTCATATGAATATATACTTTATCGCCGCGGCCAAATACATATTTTGGTCAAAAGAGTACATTAAAGAGAGACCCAGCTCACATCCAGATATCTCAGGAGTTGTTAACTCCTGCTTATCCAAAATTTGATTATGTGGATAAATAGGAGTTCACAACTCTTTAGATATCCGGGTGGAGGTGGGTTTCCATTAACCAAAATGGTCAAAAGAGCACAGTCTATTTGTTCTAAAATGTCTTTGGACATAATATAGGTACATTTTATAATAATTATGTCTATGCTGTAAATCATGATGCCAATGTTAAAAGGCGACAAATACCGGATATATAACATATTCTTTCTAGACACTAAGTACGCCTATTATTTAATTTCATAAAGAAAGTACAATAGTACATAGACTTATAATATGTATTACTTCAGTTACTTATATAAGTAGCTTTACTTAACATGTATTGGTTTAATGAACTTCCTATTTACCTACCGACTGTATGGACGACTTACACCTTGCATATTAATTAATCTTATTACTAATAACAATTAGGTACGTGTAAATTTACTGTAGTTATTGAGAACCAGCTTCAAACTCGACTTAGATCAGGGAGAATTGCCCGATGCCATCTTCAACTCGAAATATTTATTTGTGGAATTGAAAATATGCACGTTATTTTTTTCATTAGCTTAATATTCAACATATAAAAGGCACCGTGCATTTTAATAGTTATGTATTTGTTTGTGGAATTGATAGAGTGGAGTTGATTTTATGAATAATTATCAATTAAATTTCGACTTGTTGGGGTGTGGAACTGGACATTCGATACCAATATATGAGAAATGTATTGTCTTCCGTTTAGCGATGATGTTTGACTCTCAATTTAAATGTTTTATTAGCTCGCAACGTGTTTGTTTATTATATAAACTTAGCCCACCGTGGCCTACCCCACTTGTGGGATATGCCGTGATAGTGAAGTAGTTTGTGTGATAAACTATAAATGCTTTTTTGATTTCCATTGTATATTTTACACATATGTATACCTTTGATAAATTATTGGGTATCTATTGGATATCAGACTTTTGTAAATTTATTACCTACAGGTTGCATTCTTATTTCTCAAATAAGTATAAATATAGTCTAACAAAGTCTATCAAGATCACTGATTTCAACGATTTACAAAGCCCTCTCTTCAAATTTTTTTATTAGTAGGTAGATACTTACTTTATTTTTTATGCGGTCTGGTTATGTTTGCAAGCCTTTAATATTGTGAGCTGCGTCGTAACTCGTAACCTCTATAGCCTTGGCTCCAGCGCCGACAGCCAGTTTTACCTTATAGATGTTCTGGAGGTCCCCGCTGAATTCTTGGAGATGGCAGTTCTGCATTATGTGCTTCATCGTCTGTAAATCTCCACATTCACAATCAGGGCTATCTTTATTAGTATTTTAGATGTATACCCTTAACACTTTTTTGAGTATTTATAGTATTGAGAATGTTTCATAAGGAGATGAAATAATAAAATTGTATATTACTGAATAAACATTAAAAAGTACCTACGTGTTATATAAAGTTATTTTTTCAATCCATTATATTCTATCCACCTCTTTTGCGTGTATTTATGGTTTAGCAAAACCACGAATAATGTTTTTAGAAACAATTACATATAATGATTTATCAAGGAATTGTTCCTGTAACTTGATCCATTTAAAGGCAATTTTCTGATATTACACTACCGAGGTCGGCTAATGCAAAGTGATTAACCCGATGATTAACTGCTTGTGTAAGTACATCTACAATAAATTTGCATGTCATTAAGTATGCACAAAATGACACATGCCATTATTTGCGTAGGTATTTGATAGTAATAATATTATGCAAAAAAGTATGTGTGTGTGTGTGTGTGTGTGTATGCGCATTGGAAATATCATAATATTTTATTGACATTTATTTCATACAAAGAAGGTATAATCTTACTTTGATAAGCGATAATTCGTTTTACAATAATAGGCTGATTGCTCAAGGTTTGAAGTGAATATTACTTTTTGGCATATTTTTTTGCAGTGTAGTGTATTAGTAGGAGTTTTAACATTCAGTGTTATGTTTTCTATTTTTTTTTAAATTTATTGAAGATTAATACTAATTTAACGTATATCACATAGTTCAATAAAGAATGTGAATTAAGTGCAGTAGGTACTATATGTTTTTATATAATTTATTTATCAATAAACTGAAAAAATACCTATAAATTTTGTTGCTTATTCGAGTGTAGAGTATAATGTACTTTCGTTTTATTCAATCTTTTCATTTATCAGGTGAATAAGATAATAATATAGTAACAAATTTATGTATTTATTCATTCTTTACTAAACGTACTAAACATTAATCACACAATTTAGTAGAAAAATGCATTCAAATTACCTAATAAATCAAAATACAGAGGACAAGTTTATCGCAAAGGCGCGATGTCTTCCAACTAAGTCAAATCGAAAAAAGAGAGGATATCTAAACCTTTACGAATAAATGACTTAAGTAATATTTTGACATTAAAAAACGCTTTAGACTTTCTCCATTTCTGACCCCCTAGACAAACCATACTTGGCGATCGACTACAAACGAATTTTCGACAATAACCGCAACAATAACGCATAATTACACGATACGACATGTAGGCAGATTTTTGAAAAGTTCGTCGGAAGTTGATCGCCATGTGCGGTTTGTCTACGGCCCCGGGTTACGTTTTTGAAAGTCCGTTAATCAAATCTGTCTAAGTTGTACTGTATTAAGAGTCTTATAGGCAAGTAATGTACTCAATGTAACTTTAACCATACATATAATTAACAAAGCTTTATACAGGTAGGTACTATATAAAAGGTACATATTTATGCAGTCGGTGGTACTTTAAAGTACCTAAATATTATTATTATTATTGAATGGTGTAATAACCACACACTTCACTATACCGTCCCAGACAATGGAAGAAGACTGCTGCATTACAATGATGCAAATAGTGGATTTTTTATTATAGACGCAGGGCCTCAGAAGGCTAATATTTTAGATTCATTATAACTCCTTTTTTTTACTTTCTTTATTGATAACATATTTTTAGAATTTCAGTGCCATAAAGACCATTATTTTTTCATCCACAAGGATTCAGATTGTTTGGAAGAACCTTTTTCATAGTAGGCATACCATATTCTTTTGATAATGACGTCAAAGTATTAGGAATGTCGTTGGAAGAGGAGACTCGATTGGCATGGAATAGCTCTGAATGTAGGATCTTGTTTTTACCCTGTGTTCCCGAAAGGTATTTCAAAGGGTAAAAAGAAAGAAAAAATAAAAATATTAGCATTATTGACGATCGTTTCTAAAAGTTTTGATGAACATGAAACAAGCTTTATATGTTTCTAAAATACCTGTAGCCTTTCCGGTCTCTCAAACTCATTGTAGAAATGATTTCAAGCGATTGGAATTGTAAATAAATATTTTAAAACACTTTCTATTTCAAGCTTTTTTTGTATTTTTTAAAATAAATAATTTAAGTATATGTATAACATGAACAACGGTCAGTTGTAAAAATAACATAAATCTATTTTTCACTTCTATTGAAAACCTTGGGTAATGATATTATCACCTTCTTCTTCTTTTCGTGTCGGTCAGCAAACGATAAAATAACAAAACAATAAAATTTATATCTATATCACCTATGTACCATAAGGATAGGTTTGTTTGTCGACAAACTATAACTCTCGAGAAGCTGGAAATATGTTTGGCAAAACTTAATATATTATAAGTTCTGGCCTAAAGCTAAGCTAGGCCCTAAAGCTTGTCTGTATTTTGATGTCATTCTAGTGATAGTACTTAGTACCTTTATAAAGCACATAGTATTGTATAATATATTATATACTGCTTTACCTATTGTGTATCACTGAATACCACTTTATTTATTGTATTTCTCAGAACGGCATGCGTTCTTTTATTATTTCACTAGCTGGTTACCCAAAATATTATCTGTCCATCAGCTTTTTATTTTTATATTTAAATTTTTAAAATAACATATATTAAAGAGGATCAAGCAGGCGAGTACCTACAAATATTCATAAATTACGTGGACCCAATTTTCAAAAACAAACTTTGTTTGATATTTAGAAGGAATTCATTGGCTTCCATCAGTAGGCACCTTATTAACAGTAATGTATCCTAAGTAACAAAAATCGACTATTTTTTTTATAAAGGGATATACCTATCTGGGTTTTGTTATTAACCCAAATACAACCTTTCACAGTAAGCTAAAAGCTAATGTAGTGAAAGGGGAGCATATGGGATCGAACCGCAGATCCCTTGTTCGTGAGGCCAAGACTTTACCTCCAGGCTACCGACGAATTCGACTACAAAGTTTTCATTTAGATTTTTAAAGGGAATTTTGTTATTTTTGAATAATTATTTAAATTTGTACTTCATATTCCAATAAGAATAAGATTTTGAAAATGTAAATATATTTTTCCTTCTACCTACTTATGAAAATTCTAAATTTATATACGTACTTAGTTAAAACTCAAACTAATTTATTATTCAAGAAAAGCTAGTACATGTTTGGTTAATATATGTATATATTTAACAACTTTGGTGCATTTTAGCTTTTTAGAGTTAAGTAGAAACAAATACTTACAAACGAACAACTTAATTTAATATGTAATATGAACGTATGTGGGTACCTATTGGCAGACAATAAAAAAAAAACACTTGGTACGTACGAGTGAAGTAATAGGTAGGTATATATGTGGCCCTGAACCTCTGCAAGTAAAAAGAAAAGGAAAAAGAAAGTACAACACATCTTATTGTTATAATAGGTAAGTACTACACAGAAATATTGTGCATTGTTATGTTTTATACGCTATTTTCTGTAAGTTTTCGAGTGTCCTGTATGTAAAAGACAGGTGTTTGTAAAACAGTTGTATAAGACAATTAATATTTAACTATCTGTGATTCAGCGATGATGCATGTCACCTATCAGAAACGTTTTATATTTTGTTGGCACAGAGAAGACAAACTGAAAGTTAATTAAATACAGTAAGTCCCCTGGTTACCTCACTTGCGGGATATGACGCGATGTTATTGTGGTTATGTATTATGTAAAGTGATCGTTTATCAAAATTTAATTGTTTCATTTTCACTGTTCTATTATTTCTGTAATTACAAAATATCCCAAAACTGAAGTAGTCAGTGGAATCCCTATGTGTAATGAATATACAGATTATCTTTTCGGTGTCGCTTGATTAAATCGAAATATATAATTTTGGAGCTAAGGCTCAATACTGAATCTAAACTTTAATATAAATCACTGTAACATTAATATTACTATAAAAAAGTATTTGCACTTCAATCTTCCTCTCAGGAACATAGGACAGAAACATTTAACTTTTAATTTTAGCCGTTGTTTTCCCATATTAGGTATTAAGTCATCCCTTGGCTATACAGAGATGTTTAGTAGCCTGATGGTAGAGTCCCGGACTTTCAACGGAAATATCCTGAGTTCTATTCCACTTCTTGCTGACCTACTCCACCTTCACGTCGAAGCATATTCCTAAATGTGAAGGTATCTGGGATGCACATGGGCATTTTCAAATTTTTTTGCTTCGTTACGTAGTGGAACCTAAAAAAATATGTGTAACAAATTATGCCTGATTTTGTATTTAAAATATATATACAACAGTAACGGACGTGAGAAATCAATTACTTTTAAGTTTTGTGTTTTCTTTTTGTCAGGAAATGCGTTTTCGTGAAGCAATATCTGAAGAAATTTCCATTACATCACACAATTCAACGGGGTTTTAAATAAAAACATTTTAGTGAATAGTTGTCGAAAGTATTTAATATAGTTATAATCACAACATTCTTTAAGAAAATATATAATTTTATTAGGAAAATAACGTAAAATGTCACATTTTCTGTCCAATTGGTCCATTACGTTACGTTTTGTACTATACAGTAATGAGTTTTCTTATATTCTACACTAATTATGGCAAATTGTTGGTGATTTGCACTTTCCAACAACAATTCAGTTCACATACTATATTTTATATATTACAATAATACAGTTGTGTCAGTTGTTGGAATAAAATCTAAAAAAAATAGTCGGAGATATAATAGGACAGTAACGTAATAGGAAGTATCTCGTTACGTAATGGAAAAGTAAAGCTAACGTCGCATGGTAATAATATTCATTAATTATATCAGTCGAAAATCCGAGATAATTTTTTTGTTTTTTTTTTATATATTTTATTTATGCATATTCACGGCTTTCGCCTTTTACATGTTAATTAAGAGAAAAAAATAATAACAATTAAATCCAAAATAATATTTAACGTTTTGACATAAACTACACTAAAATTGACTAAAATACTGTCATAGAATACCAAAATGAACTAATTTATATATAAGTCAAATTAAGAACAATTTTATACTTTATAGCAGGGGGGGCAAACTTTTCGGATGAAGGGCCAAATTCAGAAATTCATAATTATCGGCGGACCGCAAGTAAAATATAATTTTTATATCTACCTACACCAGGGGTCGGCAACCTTTTGCAACAAATCTTACTTTTCACAATTCTGTTTCATATTAAAATTTCCCCCCCCCCTTTCCCCCGTCGCTAAATTTTCAAAATGGTATAGGAATTCGGAATATTACAAATTCCTCGGTTTTCTTAAAGAAAATTTTCTCACAGTACCTTTTTCTAAATATGTAACGGGTATTTGTACCGACTATTATTTTTAATTTATTTTCAATCTTTGTTGAAAAAATCGTTGAAGATAAAAACGTGATCATTTTTTAAAATATTATATTACTCTCGGGCCGCAGGAAATACACGGCGGGCCACATGCGGCCCGCGGGCCGCAGTTTGCCCATGCCTGGTTTATAGAATACCACTATGGACTAACTAAAATTGGAACGTTACTATTTTACTTAGTGCACACTAAAAATGAAATAGAATCGGGGGTAGCATTTGTCGTTTTTGTTACACTTGATTGGCCTGACGTACTGAATTATGATTTACTAGCAATCACTTGAACTGTTTTCATAATAATAAATATATTGGACATCATAAAGCCATCATAATAATTATTAACATCTTTTAATAAAGTCGGAAGATTAAAATATTCAATGTAAGCTAGGCTTTACAATTCCATTACGTGACAGTTTTTTTCCACCAATACATAACGTTACGTAATGGACGTGACGTATTAGTATCGATCTCTGTTCATCCACATGTTTACACCTTGTTAGTGAATATAAAGATGGATTCGACTTGAAATTCAAAATGAACAATATTTAATATGTAATTAGAGTCCAAAAGAAACAAATAAAACTCTTAACTTACCTTAGAAATCTGCGTTCGTAATGGAACACCAATTTTAGTGAGCAACTACGTGGACCAGTTCCGTCACAAGAATCTGCACAACCGACGTTTTTACACAATATAACGGCATTCATAGACTAATATAACGTTGCCATTAATTATAATCGACACTCGATTTGACCAAAATAAGTAAAACAGAGGTTTAGAATGGCCGTGACGTAATAGGAATTCCACTTTTTGTGATTTGAAGGACAGGAAAAAAATACATATTTAACATATTTCTGGTTTGCTTTATGATATTTTATGGGACTTTACTGAATTTAGAGACAATCAAGTTTTAAATGAAGTCATAAAACCTGTGAATATAATGGGCAGACAAATATAATTTTGTTGTTAAAGTTGAGAGGTACGCTGAAGACATGTTGAAATATGTCATTCCGTGTTATTGATTTACACATTAACTTGCAAAATTTAAATAGTTACCTGTTATTTTTATGCTTAACTAAGAAAAAAATCATCATTTTATCAATAATTGTGATTTCGGGCAAAACTGAAATAATTGGTCATTTAAGAAACAATTTTGAATTCTCGAGACGCGTACGTTATACTCATAGCAAAAAAATCTGAAAATGCCCACATATTCGAGTTTATTTCGAATCCAGACTCATCTTTTATAAAAAAAAATATCATTCTAATAAGAACGGTTTATTGTGAAAGAGGGTCGTCCAGACTGTAAGTATAGAAAAATTAATTACTTTGTCTTCTTCTTCTTCCTCGTAATGTAGATCATCGATCTGTTAGGTCAGAAGTTGATGCCTCTTGTGATGCTGAAGACCAGCTGTCTTTCCATCTTTTTGATGTTTAGCATTTTAAGTCTTCCTGTATCTTTTTATTTACTTAATGAATTACCTCAATTTTAAGTATATTAGTTTGGTAAGAAAGGGACCTTAATCGGTTTGCTCATTGTTGTTTTTTAATATTTGTACTTATTGTTTCAACTGTTTGATCCATACAGCAGGGCTACTCTTGACAAAACTAAACACAATCTTAATCTAGTCTTGATCTTGATCATACGACGCACGAAGTGACTATTGGCCAAAAATACATGCAAACCGGTCGCGCGTTAGCGGTAGCGCGATGTTTTTGACCATAGTCCCTTCGTGCGTCGTATGATCAAGATCAAGACTAGATTAAGATCGTGTTTAGTTTTGTCAAGAGTAACCCTGCAGAATAAATAAAATAAATAATTTATAGATATACTTACTATAGGTTTCGACATATCTTCCTCAGAGTGTTGCTATATTAAAAAAAGATTACCTATAAGATTTTAAATTTTACAATATCTGGCAATATTTTATCATAGTAAGTTGAGTGATCTAATAATTTAAAATAATTAATTACCAGTGAGCTATTTTACAATTTGTTTTTTTAAGAATACAAGGAATAGATATTCAATTCAGAGAAATCAACGAGTAATTTGCAGAGCATTAAACTTTGGAGGAAAAATTAATTGAAAATATAAACAATCAAACTATAGCGAGCATGATAAACCAAAGCATAATGTTTAAAATAAAATGTTAATTTGTATGTCGTTGTTTAACAAAATTTATTGATATTATTTTTTGTTCATGCAATTGTATGTTTTTAATTTTTATATTTACTACCGTACCGTATTTATTACAGAGATAATAATTCATTTGAAAAAAAAACACAAAAATAAGTATGGTTTTCGGTAATGACGATTTTTTTTTTGATTAATGGCAACATCTTGATGCGGATATAGGTAAAAAACAGTTTTGTCATGCATTTTTGTGTAAACTATTTGCGAACCTAGTGGTCCGGCTTGTATTATTTTTTAATACAGTTGCAATATTTCATTAGACATTATAAAATATTATGTAAAGAATTAATATTTTTTTGCAAGATGCTGTAATCCTATAAACTGTCTTAAGGATGGGACTATCTATGGATGGTATTATATTTCATCTTTCATGCCTAATAAAGTTTTTCTTTAATGTTTTCCTTTAATAAATCTTTTGATTCTAAACACGGTTTATGTACCTACCAAAGCTTGTATTTATATTAATTGTAGGTTATGCGTTAAGATATCCGAGTAAAGTAAGCCAGTTTGAATAAAACAATAGGCACTTTGAACCTTCTCAGAACATTTGCCATGATCTGACTATAAAAATAAACTATCTACTGGTAAAATTAAGAAATTATAAAAATAAATAAATTGCATATCATTATTTATGAGTTAAGTGCGGGAATAAAATTTATTGAAATGTAGATTGTGTTGATGTCGTCCTCAGTCAATTGTTGAAAAAATAAGACATTCAGGATGGGTGGCATGCCTCATCACTGATTTGTAGACGATAACTGTCTTAATTAATTTCTTAGTTAATTGTCTTAGTTAATCGCGTGGTTTGGACATGTTGAACGAATGAACGAGTAAAGAATGACAAAGAGGATAATATATATGCTTGTCTAAAAGAAAGGGTGTGAGGAAACGCGGACGTCCGAGAACCACGTGGCTTGATCACGTTGATCGAATTCTCAAGTACGGCTGTGTGTTGAGTAAGAGGAACCAGTGTGCGTGCATGAGAAATTGTATGAATGTAGAAGCGAAAGAAGTAGGTATATGTAAAGATAGATCTATATGGTTTTAAGTTCTCTCTGCCTACATAATATACTGCATACATGTGAGGTTTTATGAACACCTGCCTCTTGCAGGACACTCGAAAACTTACAGAAAAGAGTGGGAGACCTATTCTTTACTGGGTACTTCCCAGCATATTTTGTCAAAGCATTGTAATGTTTATTTCATGATTGAATTTATTGTCAATTGTGTGTTATTGTCTTTGGAACAAAATTGGTTTATGTTATATTATTATAAGTCGTGTTTTACTCGAAAAATGAAGGAGAATATTTTCTTTTTCTGTGATTAAATTCAAAAGTTCTTAGAGTACTTATATAAACACGAAGGCTAAGTAATATCTACAAACAAATTGATACATTGTATAAAACAACGACATTCAGAATATCCGCTGAGTATTTTATTAATTTACGAGATGACATGTAGGTATGGATGAGAGGATGAATTGCATTAATTGAGCACAGCTTTGCAGAAAACAGTCAACCCATAAAAGTACTACCTAACTAGTATTCGGAATATAATAGGTTTTCAATTAGTTTCTGAAAAAAAGTTCACGTAATTTTTTTCAACTTCGTTTTCTTTTTCGTGTTGTAGATCATCGATCTGTTAGTTCGGAACTTGTTGCCTCTTGTGATGCTGATGACCAGCTGTCTTTCCATCTTTTTGGTGGTCTTCCTCGGGGGCGTGAACCGACTGGTGTTTTCTTTTGCAGCTATATGTACGATTCTGTTTTCAGCCATCAGATCTACATAGTCTTTCCAGAATCGTCTCTTTTTCCTACTCCGTCTTACGATATCCTCCGTATTTTATATTTTTCTAATCTCAGTATTTTTTATTCTGTCTCTGAAAGTATATGAATAATGTCAATATCTCTTATTCTTCAAATACCTTCGCGCTGAATTCATTTGTGGATGATTTTAGATGAAAATTTAATACATATTTAAAAAGTTCAATTTCTCCCGAATTGTTTCCTAAAATAAAAAGAAGAACTCGAAAACAAAAGAATAGAAATGAAAAGCTCAATCCTCTCTGCCCACACCGCAAGAAAACATGTTTATTTGAACGAAGAGGCCTATTATTTATAAATTTAGCTTCTCCTCTAATGCCCTTACAGTAAACAGCAGGTAAATTTAGGTTTGTAGTGAGATTAGATTCCATATTGAATGTTCAAGACCCTACCACAAGGTTACTGATCAGTGACTGCTTCTGTTAGCAATATTTCTTCTCTGGTTACATTCAGCGTAACTTCAGCTGGTTTGATTACTGCTTAGGTATTATTTAATGATATAATATGTAATTAATCAGGTACATAGTAAGATCTTTGCAGTCTTTAGATGTTAATAAACTTAAGTAGGTAGGTAATTAATTAATTACAATGAATAGCGGGGAGCGCCATAGTTGATTTTCTTCCTTTGCTAACATATTACTATTTTACAACTCAGTTGCAACAATTAAATTGTTTCCTTTACATACACTTCAGAAACATTATATAACTTTGTTGCTATACGCTATCTTATGATTTCGTTTGATCCGGTATTCGTGATATTTTTCTAGTGAAATAAATAAAACAAATGTTTTATTCTACATACTATTTGATTTATTTGACGAGAGAGACGTCTTTTGTCTTGTTAGGACATTGTCAATCTATTAGAGATTAGATTGACAATGTCGTTGTTATGTTAGAGATTGACAATGTCTTAACAAGACGAAAGACGTCTCTCTTGTCAAAGAAATCAAATAGTAGAATAAAACATTTGTTTCGCTATGGAATTCTACTACGTAAACACCGACACAGTGAATAGATATTTTGTTTCGCTATGGAATTCTACTTCGTAAACACCGACACAGTGAATAGATATTTTGTTTCGCTATGGAATTCTACTACGTAAACACCGACACAGTGAATAGATATTTTGTTTCGCTATGGAATTCTACTACGTAAACACCGACACAGTGAATAGATATTTTGTTTCGCTATGGAATTCTACTACGTAAACACCGACACAGTGAATAGATATTTTGTTTCGCTATGGAATTCTACTACGTAAACACCGACACAGTGAATAGATATTTTTCTACATTTTTACGATTTTCATATTGTAATGTTGTATTTAAAACATTTTAGCATATTCAAATTTAGTAGCTCAGGAAATTTACACCAAATTCAGGATTTCAGATCTCAATTACGCAATAAGGTTAAGTTTCCCAAAACTATGTGCTCAAATATCGGATTATTGAATATCATTTTTTAACTAGGTAGATACTCATTGATACCTACAAGTTTGAAGGCGTTTGGACGTATTTGGGTTTATTGTAACCCCATTTCCTATTAATAACAAAATCGATCACATAAGTAGGAACTTATAAAGTTTTAGTACCATCAGTTCGGATAAATAACTTATTCCAGCAACATAATTGCATTAATACATCATGCCAGCAACACAATTTCTTTGCTATGTAGATCACTCTAGCAACATTATTTCAATGAGGACTTTTGTCGATAAATAATTTTTCCACCAGTTGATGAAGTGCACACGAGATTCATGAAATAGCACACGTACTCCAGAAGGTATTAACATGTGATATATTATTATGATGTTAGCCGCAGTTGTACCCTATAATGCAACAATGTATCAAGCCATAAAATAAAGCTAACGCAGTGTTTCGTAAATTTATTTGAGCTATGCCCAACCTAAACTTTTTTTATATGGTTTAATCTACACCCTTAACAATGTTCAATATTAAAAAAAAAATGTTCACTAAAAAATAATTGGAAGTGTTCATTTTTGGTTTGCCTCTCCCTAGGCTGTGGACTCCTTATTGAAAATTACTAAGTAAGTGTAATAATTCGAATATAATAATACTATTCCTGCAACTAAATAATACTATTAAATATTATTAAATAATATCAAGCAGCTAAAGTAAATCCTCGTTAATGTTTACATAATGTTAACAACTCAAAATCCACACAATTATTGTTAGGTTAATAATTGTTAAATGCAAGCCATCGATTTGCCCAAATTAAATACAATACCTATAACAAGTGTCTCAAACTAGAATTTCACTAGCTCCGTACTATGGATATTAGTCATATAAAATTGAAGACTGCGTTCGATCCTTCAAAATAGTACTGCTCAGTTTTCGAAGATAAACTAATGCGATTGAATAATTTAAAAAGGCTTAAACTTAATATGATCGATTATTTATTTTTTCTTGATTTTGAGCCAAATTAGTAGTAAAAAATACTCTACAAAGTGGGCTAAAATAAGTAAATAATAAAATTCTTACACTATAAAAACAATTTAATACAATTTTGTTCGATCTTAAAAAAGAAATAATTATTTTGTGAGAGTTCAGAGATAATAAGTGAGTCATATTAAAAGGTCGTTCAACATCATCCATGATATCATAGAAACCATGATTTGAAACTGGGATGTTGCGGATGTCGATTTTTACACATCCGCGGATGTGAATGCGGATGCGGATTTTTGAAGGCTCACATCCGCGGATGCGGATGTTCAAGATGTTATAGAAAAAAAGTAGGAACTATCTTAGTTGGTTGGCCCCACTGTCAAATATGTGACGAAATTGTTGCTACTATAATATTATTATTTTTACATACATACATACATACATACATACCATCACGCCGCTTCCCTCGCGGGGTAGGCAGAAAGGATCGAGCGCCACTTCCTTCTATCCTTGCATACATCTTTCGCTTCCGTCACTGTCATACAATTCCTCATGCATGCTCTCCTGTTCAATGTGCTCAACACGTGACCGTCCTGTAGGATTTGATTTAAATGATCTTGCCATTTAATCCTCGGACGTCCGCGTCTCCGAGCACCATTCCTCTCAGCCAAATATATCTTCTTAGTCATTCTGTCCTCATTCATTCTTTCCACGTGCCCAAACCATCTTAACTTATTTACATTCATCTTTGTTATTACACCAACTTTCATTCCACATTCCTTTCGTATATCACTGTTACGCACACGATCTCTCAGACTCTTGCCACACATCCTTCTCAACGATCTCATTTCCACTGCATTTATGCCACATTCATCCTTTTTTAACCATGTCCACGTCTCACTTGCATACATAAGTGTTGGCACTAAGATAGCAGAGTGCACCAACCTTTTAGCTGTGGTGGATATGTTTCTATTTGCAATTATTGGTCGTATTGCACCATTTACCTTATTGCCAGCAACTTTTCTCCTTTCAATATCGCTTTCACACTTCCCATCTCTCGTGAACAAACTACCTAAGTACACACATTCGTCAACTTGCTCTAACACTTCGTTGTCAATCATTACCTGGCATACTGTTCTCTCACTTCCTCTTTCAAACACCATGATTTTTGTCTTTTTTGCATTCATTCTCAATCCATTAATCGCACAATTTTCATACACACACGTCATCATTCGCTGTAGATCACTTTCACTTTCAGCCATCAATACCAAATCATCGGCAAACATTAACGCTCTTGCATTCATCCCATTCATATCAACACCTACATTCAGTTCTTTCAATGGACGAATACAATGATCAATGTATAGGTTAAACAGCCATGGCGACATCACGCACCCTTGTTTTACTCCTTTTGTCAATGTGAACCATTCCGACAGGTTATTGTTCACTCTAACACACGCAGAACTTCCTGTATATAGGGACGCAATGGCGCGAATTAGCCGACTACCCACCCCACACATTGATAGTACTTGCCACATTTTCTCACGATCTACTCTATCATAAGCCTTTTCTAGATCAACAAACGCGCAGAAAAGCTTCTGGTGTTTCTCCAGGAGCTTCTCTGTCACCATTCGCAAGGAGAAGATCTGGTCCACACACCCTCTACCACTCTGAAAGGCACCTTGCACATCCCATACATTCGTCTCAGTCACTTTTCGAACTCTTTCAATCAATATTCTTGCATACAGTTTCCCCACCGAGCTCAGCAGACTAATAGCCCGATAACTCCCGCATTCTAGTCTTGACCCCTTTCCTTTGTATAGAGGGCATATCACAGCTTTTCGCCAGTCTTCTGGCGTGCAACCTTCCCTCCAACACTGGTTAAAGAGTGCATGACACCATTCGAGAGTCCTCAGCCCACTCAGACTGATGAATTCCGTAGAGATCATATCATACCCAACCGCTTTGCCATTCTTCTCCTTCTTCAATGCATTCTTAACCTCATCCATAGTTATTTCTTCATCCCTTGCTTCATTCGCATTTTCCCTTTCACTATTCTGGCTTGGATATTCGCCTCTACTTTCAAACAGCTCCTCAAAATATTCTTTCCATCTATTCACAACGTCAAGACCATTCATCAACATACATCCCTCTTTATTTCTAATCGCATTCATACTATTCATCTCATTGTTGCTTCTTTTACGCTTAACTTCTTTCCAAAACATTTTCATATTTTCTTTCACACTTTCCGACAATTTCTTACACTCTTCCTCGTCCAATAATTTCTTTTTTTCCTTTATCAGTACCTTAACTACTTTCTTACATCCCTTGTACATTTCTCTAGCACTCTCCTTTTTTTCTTGATCTAGATAACGTGAAGCTAACACATCCATCCATGCACTCTTCTTCTTCCTTACTGCGTCTTTTACCTCATCATCCCACCATGCATCACCTTTTTTCCGTCCGATCACAGTTTCTCCACAGATATCTTTTGCACAGTCCACTAGCACTTGTTTCATCACACTCCATCTCTCATCTACACTCAGTCCATTGCCTTCATTTGCATCAAATTTCATTCTCGTTTCTCTTTCATACTTTTCCCTGCACTCCTTGTCGTTCAACTTTTCGACTTTTATCCTCTTAGCTTTTTCAACTTTATGTGTTTTTGACCGCCAGCCAGAGAACAAGCATATTCTTGAAACCACAAGAAAATGGTCTGTTTCCAGCTCCGCGCCCCTATACACACGCGTGTCAATGGTGGCTTTCCGAAGATTTGAGTCAACACATACATAATCGATTAAAGATCTCTCACTCCCTCTCTCCCAAGTGAACAAATGGATATCTTTGTGCCCAAAAAACGTATTGGACACAAAGAGATCCCATTACATGCATACCTCAAGCAGTCTTCTTCCATTATCATTCACTCTTGCGTCACCGTGATCACCTAACACGCTTTCATAGTCTCTTCTTCTCACTCCAACCCATCCATTAAAATCTCCAGCCAGTAAAATCCTTTCATTATCTTTCTTAGCTTCTACTATCTTTTTCACACTATCCCAAAACTCATCCTTCTCTTCTTCTCTAGCATCGTTTCCAGGGCCATAGCCTGCAATTAGGAGAAGTCTGGTTAACCCTACTTTGAGACGAACCCAAATGAGTCTTGGGTTTACACACTCGTATCCATTCATACATTCTGCTATTCTCCTTGCGAGAATCACTCCTACACCTTGACACGCATGCTGTTCCTCAGGCACTCCAGACCAAATTTCTATCATACCATCGCGCTCACATAATCCATTACCTTTCTTTTTAGTTTCACTTAAACACACAATATCTAGATTTTTTCCATACATTACATCCATCAGTTCATTCATCTTTCCATCCATTCCTCCCCTTATGTTCCATACTCCCACTCTACACTCTCTCCTTTTCTTCGCGCCTTTCCTCACGGGAGCGGCATGGTGGATGGCGAGTCTCACCGCTGCCATTTTGTGTCCTAGGGGTTATCTTAAAAACTAAACATTCATCATCTTACTCATTAATATGAGTCTATAAGTGTACATTCTACCTAATTACTACTACCTAATTACCTACTACTTAGACACTTATTATTTTTATGGATGAAATATTTCTTTTCTTTTTTGTTATTTGCAAAAATAAAATAAAATCTGCAAAAATAAAAACGCGTCGGATCTTGTCACCAATTTTTTCGTTCCCATTAGTTAATGTCAAGCGCGAACGGCACGCGCCATTCGCCGGCCCCGCCCCATTTCTTTCTTGTCGCAAATTGTCTTACATCCGCATCCGCATGAACATCCGCATCGATTATTGCGGATGCGGATGCGGATGCAGATGTCCAAATACATGCGGAAGCTCCGCATTTGCGGATGCGGATGCGAATATTCGCAACATCCCTGATTCGAACGAATTGAACATTCATAGAAAACGAGATCCAGAGTCTCTGCATATAATTCACACTCGCAGAATTCACTATTGGTAATGCGGTGAGAGAAAGAGAGAGAAAAATGAAGGTGAGAATCTACAATACATCAGTGACCTAGAAGCATTTTATGGTTGCTATACTGTTGCATAATACCGTCAGTTGCTGGCTATTAGTTGTTGCTACTGTGTTGTGTTGCTGGATGGTTTATTACCTAATGAATGTGCATACTAATAATAATAATAATTTAAAAATACCTGGAACGTACTGGTAGCTATAGCAGTTCTTAATTACTACAGATGAGTTATTAGAAAACACATGATACTTGCAAGTTAAGTATTTTTACTAAGTTATCATCTCAGGGGGGCTACTATCGATACGGCTTTTTAAATCTAGGTAGTATCTCAAGAAACCTAAAGAAAAAAGTCTACGAAACATAAATAAATATAATGAAAACAAAATTGTTTTTGGTTTTACTGCGATTTATTTGTTAAATAAGTTACCTGGTTTTGACCTATGAGGTCATTGTCAAACTCAGAGTTATTTATATAGAGTTATTTATATAAGTATATTTATGTAATGGAGTTTTACAAAATCAACGTCGACTCAATCAATCTACGAAACATGTATCCTCCCAGTGACAACATATGGACTAGAAACCATATCGCTAACTGCAGCAAGTGTCCACAAGCTAAAATGCTCACAAAGATCTATGGAAAGTCGAATGTTAGGGGTGAGTCTGAGAGATAAAATTAGAAACGAAGACATCAGACACCCAACAAAAGTCACAGATATTATGGATCGTGTTGCAAAGCTTATGTGGCAATGGGCGGGTCATGTTGCGAGACGAAACGACGGTAGATGGACTCCTAGAATCCTCAAATGGCGACCATGGAGTAACAAAAGAAGCATCGGCAGACCACAAAAGAGATGGACTGACGACATTACTCCAATCGCGGGAAGGAAATGGATACAGAGGGCACAGGACCGTGACGTTTGGAAGAGTTTGGAAGAGGCCTATATCCAGCAGTGGAGAGAGAGCTGACTAGTAAGTAAAGTATCTTAGAAATGCCAAATTTATATGTTTTTTATATTGAACAGTTTTGAATCACTATGTATGTAATCTGATATTGCAATAACGTATTTTCTTAAATTAAGTGTCAGATATCTTAATGATTCAAAACTGAAATTAATATGTTGGATTCTTGAAAATAAGCTGCGGACTTCATTTTCGGAAGATATTAACGGTGGTATTGAAATTTAGGAAGGATTTTGTCGACAGGAATTATTCAGCCGAACCTTGAGACCTTTTTGCAAAGAGTTTTCATGAAGAGTATAGATAACATGGAAACTGACATTCTTGTAACAACCATGGGTGAGGAGGAGTGCAACTCCTAATGCGTGCGGTCTCCATTGAGCTGATAATCTAACTGAGTGTTCACTAAAAAAATAAATTAATGTTTTTGTATAATTTTTTATGATAACGACATAGGAACGTCAGGATTTTCGTGGGAAAAAGATAATTGTTTGGGGCAATATCTAATTTGCTGGGAAAGAAAACAACACATTTAAAATACATTTTTTTATATCATTTGTTTTGATTCAATCAAATTTTGAAAAGGAGGGAGGAACTACTTCTATATTAGGCATATTAAATATGGCTTAAATTTTCGGCGAAGATAAAAATAAATCGCAAAAAGTAGGCACGCAATAATTGCCGCACTTTTAATTGTACATCATTACGCCCATTGACCTTGTTACTGACAATATTATTTTTATTATTCATGTCAAATCGTCATTATTTTGCTGATATAAATTTGTAAGGTCGTTACAAGTATTGTAATATTAATTTTATTAGAACCCATCCTGAATTATTATAATAATATTCATTTAATTAGCTTTGTATTGGGTCTGTGCGTGATATTCGGTGACAGAAAGCTGAAAAGTTCCAGAATTGAATGCTTTATAAGTTTTGTCGAAGGAAAACTTAATTCTTATATATAAAATGAATTTCATATTATTTTGACTTTTTCTTATACAAAAATCAATGTAATGGTACTGCAATGTTTTTTTTGAGAAGATATTATGAGTACCTATTAACAAATTTTCTCCGTTTAATATTAAATGATTTTTTACCGACTAATTCATTTCTTTCCATGATATTCCTAACTTGCTAATATTAACATACCTATATACTTTTATTGTCGTATCAATGGTGTATTTTGAAACAAAATTGTCCGAGAATGAAAAGGAAGGCATGGCACTGCTACTGCATTCTTGAATTAAAGAGAAGTTATTTCATACTGTTTTTCTAAGAGAATCACTTACTATTTGTAACGTTTTTCATGAAATCTAATAGAAGTTCATTTTCTTACTGTATATGTAGAAGGAACTCGTTAAGAATTACCAATACAAGTTGAAAATAGAATAAATTAGGAAGGATATTAACTCCTTTGTGTCATTACATCAGATGAGTCAATATTATGATAACTTGTCTCATTTTCAGAACACAATCAGTGTTTCAAATGTGAATCTTTTATTATGAATGATCAGGTAAGGATTCATAATATATTATGTAGGTAATCCTGATCACTCGTAGACGAGTGGATGGCCTTTAAAGATAAGAAAGAATGGAATGTAGGTAATTTTATTATGTTTGTAGGGAATATTCTTATTTACGTGTTAATAACTGAAGTCTGAAAAAGTACACGAATATATTTTTAATCATATTATTATCTCAGTAGTGAATGATTAATATGCATTTTCAAATGGCGGTATATTGTAGTATCGGCAAAATGTTCCCGGTATGAAAGTAAGCAGAATAATCTGTAGATAAGTAGGAGATTGCGTGAACTGAAATGACAGAAGATATTAATAATATTATACAGTCGTGACACTGCTGGGTAGGACAGCAAGTATACAGTGCAAGAGTAGAATAGCGTGCCGCAACGTGAGGTGATGGGGGTGAGAGCAGTGAGGTACACAGAATCGTGGAAATGTGGAAGTGAGTAATGGATAAGTTTAATTACGTTTCCTTTAACATTCCTCTCAGGATATGTTATGTATAGTTAGGTCTCATCATTTAGAGTGAATTTGTATTGTCAAGTCAAAATTACAGTTCAATGGATCTACACAAAATCTATATAAAAATATTCTTTGCTTAAAGTTCTATAAGTACCTACTTTTCCCAAAACAGTCGATTCCTATGGAATTTATATGAAAAATGGTGGACAAAATCAATGTTAGTATGGCTATCATGAAAATTCAAAAATGGTGGACGAACTCAGTTTTTGATTCTATTGCCATTTTACTATTTATTATTATTTGGATGATTTGTAAAGCGCCGTTTTGTGATCCACCAAATCCAAAAAATCCACCTCAAGGGCGCTCTTTGCTAACTAAGGTTGTGTCTGGATTATTCCGTGAGATTTCTTGAATAGATAAGTCTTCAGTTGGTTCTTGAAACGAGATATGTCCTGCGTTTCTCTGATCATTTGTGGAAGCCTGTTCCAGACTACAGGTGCAGATATTGCAAAAGCACGCTCCACGTACACTGGTTTCGATACAGTACTGGTCACCTCCAATTTAGTTGTAATATCTTGACAAGACCTCAGTGTTGTCTGTCTATGACTTAACGCCTGTCTACCGCAGAGTTCCATGATATATTCTGGGGCCATAGCATGAATACTAGATATGGATGTAACCAATTTTGATATCAAATCATCCAAATTATTAATACTTTGATACCATTCAAAAGAAAGATGAGTTGTGGAAGAGGCTTGCCCGAAATGTTGGAATCACGTTTTTTTGCATCCTTTCTTTCCTTTTTTTTGTGTACGTTGGTGATAATCACCAACGTACACACCGGTATATATAATATACCTAACTAGTATGTAACCTAATTCATTAGGTTGGACTAGTGGTTAACACACTCGCCTTGCAAGCGAGGGGTCGTGGGTTCGATCCTCAGTCTGGGCAAAAATATTAATGTCCATTTTTCTGAGCAATTCAATGTGTACGAGTCATCTAGAGTAGTTCAAAACTTAATTTACTTAAAAAAGATATTAGCGGCACTTAGGTGACTTAACTTTAGAAATTACAATCTCTCCTTTTCGTGATGAAATAGAAGGAAAGATATTCGGTTTACGTGATTTTACATTCTTGCCTGACTATTTGTAGGTTTGCGTGTATCCTTATTACATACTATATTACTGTTATATTTATAACGTTACTTATTATTGTTATTATTCTGCTTGTATAAGTTTACACTCGTTCTATTTTTATTCCATACAATTGTAATCTTACTCGGTCTCGCTCAGGTAACACATATCAAGTTGACAATTAATTAACACTTACAGATAGTATTTTATATCCACCTTGATGGTAAAATCGATATATTGAAAATTAAATGTTGTGTTTTGACAGGTTATAGAGGAGAGACGATGGTCCTAGCTGGGTCATGTTCTAAGAGTGCCCAATGATAGTTGGCCAAAAAAAGCACTGCGTCCTTCTGTCTGCTAGGGTTCCGACGGCGAAGGCATATCTCTTTCACAATACACCGTTCCTATAACAACGACAACAGAGCGTTGGGAATGTCGTGGGGAGAGTTGACGTAATTGGCGGTCTGTGCTGTGCTCTCGAGAGGAGCGTTGTATGCGATGATGATTTGACAATATGCAAAACAATATAGGTATCCAATTCTCATACAGAATTATAACACTAATATATTTGTTAATATATCAAATAATGTACATACAAGATAAAGCCATAAACCTCTCCAAAGATAATTCCTCGTATAGAGTGTATTATTTTTTCTCTGTCTTGTATACTTACAGTGTTTAAAATGTACATAAATATATATAGGTACACATGAACGGATACAAATATTTATTTTGTTTCTCTGCTGTTATTTTCATTAATACATAATAGTAATTTGTCGTCTATTTTTATTCTATGAGTTAACATTTTGAATTTCACATTCAGCACGCGAGGGTTGTTTTTCTTTCGTGTAGGTTTTCGCGGAAACACATGATTTCTGTGAAAGAGTATTATGTACATAAAACTTTTAGTTTTAACTACGTTTTGGATATTCAACTGCTTACTTTGTACTATGCCATCACGGTGTATCCCACAAGTGGACCAGCAGACCAGCTGCTTGCAATAAACATGTATAGACTGTCATCACGGTACCAACAAAAAATTAAGACATTCAAGATGGGTGGCAAACCTCATCGCTAAATTTAAGATGTAAAATGACTTTTAATTTTCGAACACCTGCCTTTTACAGAAAACTTACGTAGTAGTATATGAGCTGGAGACCAATTCTTCGCCGGTTGCTCCACGGTTTGTTACTTACTGGTCATATTAATACTGAGTGGGGTCCACGGAATATTCTATGGAAAAGGTCGGCATTTTTTCCTTTGAGTGTCTGAATGTATGTAAAATTGGTGTACCTCGTGTAAAAGATATCCCGTGGAGTCTCCGGTAAATATAGGGCTTCCACTCTTTTCTGCATATTTCTGAGTGTCATGCAAAAGGTAGGTGTTCGGTAAACCAGATTATAAGACAATTAACATCTACAATTCAAGGACGAGGCATGCCAACCATTCTGAGTGCCTCAGTTTTTTATGTATAAATTGTTGGGGAAATATTTATTATATTTGCATGTTTATTACATGCAATTAGTATATTGGCTATCATTTTATGGGATATATCGTGGTGGTATAGAATAATGTTCTAGGAATATTGCCTTTTACAGGACACTCAAAAACTTACAGAAAAAAAGTGGAAGCCCATCCTTTATCAGGGACACCATGAATAACCAAATAGATAATTGGCATAATTATTACTTGTTTGTATTGACATAATCAATGTTATTTATTTATCGTAGACCTATTGTTTCCCATTGACTTCTTTTGTTTTGCATTATTTATTTTATTGACTGTTGCTTATACAGCTTATAATTACTCCAAATTTCTACAAAAATGTATTTTTGACTATTGCGTCTGTTTGTGTTTGTTGTTTGTTATACTGGTTGATCAGCATGTAAAAGGCCCACGCCGTGTGTTGATGTAAATAAATAAATAAGTATAATATTCTAAAATGTAATACAAGTATAGCATAATATAATATAAATTGACCAGAGCCCATATTGTCCAATCTGCCATACTCAATAAGATTTTGCTATCAAGATCTGTCTTATAGGTATAATATCCATCTGCAAATTCATGGAATTTATCCATAGATTACAGACGCATAGATCTTCTTGTTGATCTTGTTGTTAGTATTATTATTATTAAAACTGTTGTAGGCAATGCAATTTCCCACGATCGATGGTATCCAGAGAGATACTATGTAGATCCTTCCTTGTAGATCTTATCGGGATCTATGTTTTGACCAAACTGTCACGATTCGTCCATCTCTATGACAGGCAACGAATGGAAAATTATTGTGAATATTAAAATTTTAAATATTTAGAATTAATATCATAAGATGGATCATAAAGAGGACATTAACCTTCCTCAAATATCGACTTACGGTACTTGGTGAAAGTTCATGTTAATAATATTCACACGAAGAATTTTCAGTTTATACTACTATACTTTACCCTCACGCCTTGTCCCAAATGGGGTAGGAAGAGAGAACAGAACGCGAAACAGATCTATCTTTACACACTTCCTTTGCTTCCTCCACATTCATACAGTTTATAAATCTCCATCTTTAAAACAGTAATGTCACATGGTATGTAATACAGATGCCTAATGTTTTTGTGTGTGTGTGTGTGTTTTATTTAAAAAAGGATATTTAGATTGTGTGACCTATTTCATCTCATCGAATCTCAATCTAGACACCTGCGTCATCACGAAATCTTACACAATTAGAGTAGCCAGAGGATGAATAGTGATTACTTTGGAGATAGAGCGTTTAGTGTTGCGGGTTCCAGATGTTGGAACACGCTGCCTCTGTGTCTGAGAGAGGAGGTGAATGGAGAGAGTTTTAAAAGAGGGCCAAAGACACACCTTTTTGCTGGGAGTTTCGGGTGATGGATACAATATACGGCGCCCTTGAGGTAATGCTATGAGTAAACGGCGCTTTACAAATTGTCCATATATACTCGTATTTATATACTAAACTTACAAGTCGTGTTTTCTTCATCTTACAGAAAAAAGAGATTCAAAATAGGTGGTACAGGGAGTCGCTAAATTGATAATTTTTTTTATTTTTATTATTTTATTTTTATTTATTAAATTTAATACACAACTTATATTTGGATACATTTATATTGATATTTTATTTTATTTTAATTAATCGCCTTATGTTTAAGATCATCAATGATTGTGAAAATTTTTTTTTTTTCACATCTAGTGCGGGAAATATTTTTGTTGAATGTATAATTCATATATTTTTATTCTAGCCGTTTTGTTCTAGCCTATATATTCTTGAGTCGTGGAGCACTCGGTAAAGAATTTGTCTTCCACTCCTCTCCATAAGTTTTCGAGTGTCCTGTAAAAGGCAGGTGTTCGAAAAAAGAAGGACATTTTAAATCTCAAATTCAGCTTAATGTTTTATTTTTTTATTGGCACAAAGAAGACGGCCTGCATGTTTATAACATGCAGTTGTTCTGCTGGCTACCTCACTTGTGGTATGTGCCGTGATGGTGTAGTACTTTTTGTTCTATTTATCCTGTGGAAGTAAGAGGCGTCCCCCGTTGCCATTTTGACGATATTAGCTTATATAAAGTTGTATATTATGAGCTTAGCAACAGTAGTAGATGCACATAGTGTGAGGGATTATACCTACTCCACCAACCTTCCTTATATGGCCAACGCAGGGAATAGAACTCGGGACCAGTTTATTTACGCACAGCAGACTCATCAGTTCATCACTATGTGTTGGTAGGAATAATACCTTGCGTAAATATTTTAGCCCGTTCATAATAATATGTTGCATGCTGATACAGACACTATTTAGTAAACAAGTTACAGCTAGAGCAATTAATGCATTCTATGCAAACTGCCATCTATTGATCGTATTCGTGGACTTAGATAACTTTGTATGGAGGACATAACTTAGAAGGCAATTTTTTCTTAATGAGCAATAGGGAAATTAATGTCCTCTATGTTAATTTGCACCAATTGGACGTGTTTCTGGGAAAAAATATTTATTATTTTCCTCTGATTATTTTATCAAAGATAAAAAGGGATTTATCAGAAACAACTTGAGTTAGAAATTTTACCACCAAACTACCAATTATCTAGTTTTTTATAAAGACGATTTGAAAGGGTTTCTTGATATTTCTATCTCCGATTACTCGTATATATCAGCAGAGTAAATGGTGTTGAACAATTTGCTAAATTTAACAATAAAAAACTTTTTATGCCTGTCTGCCTACTAATCACTAAGCCGGGTTAAAAGCTAGTAACTAACTTTACTAAACTTGTATCTCTTTCATCCACTAATAATATATCGAAACATATTGCCAAGATATTTCAACCTTTACAATATCGTTCCCAAATAGATATTTATTTTTATTTTTATTGTGTATTGTTTGTGTTGTTTTACTTATTTATTGAATCTTCACAGAATAAGGGTATTTATAAAATTCCACTTGAATTACAGTATATTCCTTCATAATTCACGCGATGTCACATCAAATTCAAATGTTTCATGACTGTAAAAATATGAGAGATATTTTTCCTGCTTGAATGCTGGGAATATGTTCTACCTCCACAAATACTTTTGATTTTTTGGAAATACACTGTAATGTCAATACATGACCATTATGATTACATTGCATAATTTCAATTTGTTTAAATTTCATAATTTCACCATTCTACGTATAACATTAATCTTATTTCCTCTCATTATACTCTACCGGTTTGCAGTAAAGCAATACGTATTATTCATTTCCAATATAATGTGCATTGCAATGTGAGTAATTATTTCGTTCACAATGTCGAGGTCTAGGTTCCATCTTACATCACAATATGGGTAATGATCTACACGAGAACCAAATTATCGTTCTCTTGTTTATAGTATAAGTGTTGTATGAGTATTTGTAAGAACATTCAATGTTGTAAAAAAAAAAGTAGGTAAGTGTTGAAGTGACCTTGAAGTGCATTCGTCATCACGATATGGAATATTCAATATAGATGTAAGACTTTTATGGAAGATTTTCTTGCAATTTTTTCTTGCTATCCGTTTCTTTTAGAAATGTAAAAAAAGTCATCGACACCATTCATCATCTTTCGAGATTACACGATAGTTGCAATATCTTGATATCGTTATCACGAAAAAGTGCATTATGGAATAACATGATTCAGGCTAAATTAAAGAAAAAGTTAGTTTATTTTCTTATAGAATATATTTTCTATTTTAATTGATATAATAATTATTATTCAAAAAGTTTTTGGTTCTGCCCAATTAATTTTTCGGTTAGTTGGAAGAAGTCGCACCTTTGCGATCATTTCGCCCTCTGTATATTGATTATATTTAATTTTAATGCATTTTTCTATAAAATTTAATGTAATGTGATAAATGTACAGTAAAGAATGAATTAATATTAAAAAAAAAAGATATATCTGGGTTTTGTTATAAACCCAAATACAACTTTATACACCTTCCACAGCAAGCTAAAAGCTTGTGTCGTGAAATATATTATTTAAGTTGAACAACTGTTGAATTAGGCATGGCATGTTGAGCAGTCTTTTTTTTATTTTCTATTATTGCCCATCCTCCTTACATATTTTAGGTAGAATTACTTTAACTACCATACGACTATTATAACAAAATAAGCATTGTATGTTGAAAATTACTTATGTAAATGTGAAATTCAGTTAATCTTAGACTGCTTGTAGGTACTTATCTTTCTTGGTGCATTGTTGTCCGTATACAAAGATTTATTCTCAGATAGATTGTATGTATTATATACACAATATCTTATTGTGAAGTTGAAAATTATTATTCCCATTACAAGCTTTTAAAATCAGCGTTATTCGGGGAATAATCAATTGAAATTAATAGCAAAGATATTTGGCATGAACGATTTTGTTTCAATTGCTTCAGGGATAAAAAAAATACTACCACGCAAATGAATTGGCAGATATCAACAATTCAATTAATAATTTTACGAATAAATTTTGCTAATGATAAATAGTATTGTAATGCTTAAAATTTCTTGCGTAGATATATAATTTTGAAATGTGAAAAGGAAATGAATTTTCAGCCATAGAATTGTTAGCTGGAAGATATTGCCTCCAGGCAATAAGCTCACCAATTGCTCATGATTTTTTTTCTGATCAATAAAGTGTTCTTATTATTATTGTTTTAAACACAGATTTTTAATTAATACTGGTGATGTAACGAATATTCGTATTCGCATTCGCATTCGCGAATATTCGCATATTTCAAAGTATTCGCAAATAAATATGCGAATGTTTTGCGAATATTATTTCGGTAATTCGGTAACCGGATATTCGGTAAAAGTACCGGATACTTACCCGGTACATTGCAGAAAAAGGTACTGCAAGAATATGTTCTTTCAGAAAACCGAGGAGTTTTGAAATATTTTAAATTCCTATAGCATTTTGAAAATTCGGCGACGGGGGGGTAGAAATTTTAATGATTGAGCAATATTGTCGAAATCTAAGCAAGTCAATATTCGCTTTTCGCATTCGCATTCGCGAATGTCGGCAACAAATATTCGCATTCGCAAATATCCAAAATCACACATTCGTTACATCACTAATAAATACAAGTGACTTAAAAAAAAACAATTATATACATGATAATTTTTCTCTTATTTATTTATTTATTGATTAACTAAACATACAGCATATGCCTTTCACAAAACAATAATATTACAAAACAAAAATTTACATTTCACATCTGCTATAAAATAACAAATTATAAAAAGATAAATGTACATAATTGAGACATGCTCAAAATTTAGATCTAGTACGTTTTTGTCAATAAATAAGATAATGTCACATACAAACCTTGTGATGTGTACACAGGATTACTACAAGAGACTATAAAGGATTTATCAAAAAAACAATTTTGTATTATTGAATATACTAACGAACAAACTGAAAGATTTATACAGATATCATTCCATCTCTTAGCAACGCAGCACAGCACACTGACACCAACAACTAGCAATAACAACGTTTGTCTGACCCAGTGGACATTGCCACATGGGCTGGGGTCACCACCAGAGTTGTTATTCGTACTCAGTAACTATGTATTTATCTGTAGACTCTGGCGAAGATATGTAGATAAGTACTTCCATTTTCCAATACCATCTTGTACATAATATTATTATAATGCCATCAACCCATAGGAGAGGAGTATCATAAGTAGGAGACAATACTTGAGGGAATTGTCATCTGAAAAAAATTAAAATATAATTAATCATGATTAACATCTACACTTCTAGTAAGTAAAATCCAGTTCCCGACATCCAATTGGGTCAAAATATTCACAACGTAAGAAAATATAATTATTACGACATGCTCAAAACATACCAAACGTGAAAATTGATCAGGAATCGACGAGATTATGATAAACATGTCATGGATAAAGTGTACATTAAAATACCTAAGCTGATCTGTAAGCATCAGGACACCTTTCTGGAGATTTTATGTATCTATTTTTTATTACATGAGCTTGCATCCCTTTTAGGATCATACAATATATTCTCACAGTCATTTTATCACCAATCATTCTCTCTATATTTCTAAACTATAATATTTTACAGTTTAACGTTTACCTCAGTTGTCAGAAATGACACATATTATCAGAGATGGACTTACTTACTTATGCAGCTATTCCTGTCCACTGCTGAATATAGGCCTCCCCCATATATCTCTATGCATTTCTGTCCTGGGCTTTCTGCAACCAGTCACCAGCTATTCTTCTAATGTCGTCTGACCAACGTGTTGGAGGTCTTCCTATATTCCTTCTATCTTCACGAGGTCTCCACTCCACTACCCTTTTTGTCCATCTTTGATCTTTAAGTCTAGCAACATGCCCTGCCCATGACCACTTCAACCTTGCTACTCTTTCGACAACATCCGTAACTCCCGATCTTCTACGTATCTCCGTGTTTCTAATGCGATCAGAGAGTTTTATTTGTAGTATCGCTCTTTCATGCTTCCCTTGAGCTACACGGAGTTTCTTGATAGTCGACTTGGTTACAGTCAAAGTTTCTGCCCCATATGTCAATACTGGCAGTACAAATTGGTCGTACATTTTCCTCTTTAGGCATTGGGGAATGTTGCTAGTGAAGAATTTCTTAAGATTTCCGTAGGCTGCCCATCCAAGATCATTTGTCCTCTGTAGCTCAGTGTTCTGATTATCTTGAGATAGTACTGTACTATGACCAAGATATTTGTACTCATTGACTTCTTCTATTACTTGTTTTTCAGTGTCATTCTCACCTTAAAATTTCCCATATCACAACCCCTACGTTTTACCATTGTTCATTTGTAATATATTATGTATATTTTACTGTGAGTATAAAAAAGCTTATTCCCAGACACTTGGAAGGTGTTGATTGGTGCAAAGTTCATGATTTCACAATACATATTATTATCTCATTCAGCAAAACAGCCTTTCATATTATTATGGTGATCGCAGATCTGTTAAAGCGATACCTAGTTAACGCATTTCATGAAGTGTCAAACATTTTGGAACATACTGAAGTAAAACTTGAACAATAGGCAAGTTTTACTTCAAAATAATATATTATTGTGCTTTCACATACACCTAAGGCCTGGGATGACTCTCTTTGATAACTCAATATTCATAAGACCATTATCAGTATTTTAGAAATCTCCTGGGAAGAACTGACTCAATTAATGTAGAATCCTTCTGAATGGAAGACAATTTTTTCTTTTATCTTGTGTGACTGAGAACCAACCCAGGACAACCCACACACTAACATACATACCGATGGGAAACGACTGTAGCTCTTTCGTAAGTTTTTGAATATCAGTATCCTTTCTCCACTAAAGAGCGATGGAAGTAGAAGAATTTGGAAGTAGTCTTATTTAGAGTTAATAAATACAATTCTTTCCATTACGGCATTTCTCATCATTGGGTTAGCCAGCGAACTAATATATGCGTATGAAGTAAACATGCAACTCGTCCTTTCCGTGCCAATAAAAGTAAAGTTGGGCCGCGAGACACTCGGCAAAGAATTGATCTCCCACTCTTTTTCGTTTGTTTTTTTGAGTGTCATGTAAAAGGCGGGTGATTGAAAAAATAATGACATTGTACGTCTCAAATTCTGCAATGGAGTTTGCCACCCATCCTGAATGTCTTAATTTTTTGGCACAGAAAAGACAGCTGGTGATGGTGTAGTAGTAGTAGTAATAAAAGTAAAGATATTTAATATGGGTGGCATACCTCATCGCTGATCTGAAGATGTTGATGTCTTAAAACGTGATGTCTAACGAATACCCGCCTTTTATAGGACACTGGAAAACTTACAGAAAGGGGTGGAAGATCTGTTCTTTGCTAGGGATTCTTAAGGGCAATTACTAGGCAGAATAATTTAATTAATCTTATCAACAACTTATAAATACAATTGTTAGGATATTTTAAGTCTTCTGTAGTGCAATCAGGCACCGTACATTGGCATTCTAGACTAGACTATATTAACTACATGCCTATATTACCTTACTACATACCTACATAGTCGTATAAAATAGAAGAGGTCACAGTGAACGTAACCCTTGTACTGGATTCACACTACTCTCTGTACATTATTATACGTTATAGGTACCTACTCCATTCTATTTTACTGAATATTATATCTTAGTGACTATATTCTATGGTGTGGACAGTCCCAGGTACAGTATAAATAAAGCCTCGCGTCTACTGCGTGAATGCAGAAAGCGACGAAATGATGCGAATCGACCTCTCGCAAGTTTATATGTAGGTAATTCATGCGTTTGTCATATTAGCAAGAATGTTTGCTTTTTTTGTACCATTAGTTACAGAAAATTGTTTTGGTAGGACGTTTATTGGTTTATGTGGTCGTGGTGATTTATATTAATGAATTATCATGCAAACTATAAAAATAAACTGAAACTATCCATCGGATGTGTATCATTTTTTGTTGTCTGGTGAGTAATATTATGGGTTAACTGCACATAAAGCTGCTTAAGCCAATAAGAAGGCATCAGAATAACTTTCTTCCAGATATCGTCGATGGATCCATGAAACTTCCCACTCTATTGAAAAATGAGATATTAATACATAATAATTTATGTCGTCGAGTTGTATCTTCCAATGAAATAACGTATCCACAGAAAAAAGTTATTGAGGGAAATTAAATCTCTTAATAGCAAATTTTCAGCTTTTTTTCTGTGTAAAGATATTGCTTTATATTGTACTTAACCTATGTAGATTTAACGCGCTTCTGCGATAAACTCGCCGGTTACACAGAATTATTTGTCCCATCGTTATGTTGCTTTATGTTATTTGTAATATTTATTTTTTGTGCAAAAAACATTATCATTACTTTATAATTTTTAAATTGAATTGCAAATTGATAATTTTTTGATCTTTTTATTAACATTTATTATTATCATTCATTTACAGCGAAGAATAAAATAAATAAATAAAGATGAAAAAAGAGACAGAGAAAATTTGTTGAACTATATTGGACTGATATAGACTCTCCCAAATGTTTAAAAGATTTGGAACGCTAGGGCCAACTCGCTGTTCGATTGTTCGATGGATCTTTCGCGTGATTCGTTTGGATTCAAAAGAGATTTTATTCACTTTGCACATTTCACTAGTAGATCTATGCCTTAATACATTAGGTATATAGTCGTCTTACTTATCGCATTATTAATATACATACAAAACTGATCTAAATTCATTGCAGATATTATTTTCTACTATCTATTACTTATAGTATTATTAGGCATGATACTATCACGATAATTCTCACAATAGGGTCAAATCTAGGACGCATATACAATCATGTTGTATCTATGATGTGTTTTAACACCATCTTTGTTTATTGTCGATAATCGATCAGTTAACAGTATCCTAAGAAGCTAAAAGTAAAATGATAGAAATTATCGCAATAAAAATATATTTAGTTGATTGAACAAGGAAGAAAAAAATCAATAACTGACAAGAAATAAAAATTTAATAAATGGACTTAGTATGATCAAAGTTAATTAGTTGGCAATGTCCTGAGAAAAAATATCCAAATAAATTAATTGACATAAAAATAATAAACTATAAAAAAATCAAAGTCAATTTATTGATCAAATTCTAGGAGGATCGATTGACAAAGTCTTAGAAGACGAAATATTTACTTTCTCTTGATTAAATTTATTATTAATCTTAAAATAAAACTCCGTATATTGTTAGTATCATAAATATACTTCTACTATTTGTTAAGGGGCTCCTTTAGCAAAAACGATAAAACATTCAATCTTCAACAAGTTTGGTACACAAACTCTCAAAACTTGTTGAACCTACGAACATTTTGATTTGATAAAATATGAAAACAAATATTTATTACCAACATCAAACTTTAAATTAAAAAAAAAACACTTGATTTTAGCTTCATAATATTCGTTTATAAAATAGCATATTTATAAAAATCGAATTCGGGGTTGTGTTTGGTACATAAATGCACAAGAACCCTACAAATGTTCATATATTTTTTTTTAATATTACGAATACTTAGATAGTTATTACAATTATAGAATAAAAAATCTATATAATTTTTGTTTTTTTTTTCATGGATATTGACCGATTTGAAAATATTTTTTTGATAAAATTTCTCATATTTTGAAACAAAAAATCACCACATGAACTCGATTTTTTGTATACTAAAAAAAGTTTGCTAAAATCTATGGTAGTTATATACTTGATAGGATGAATAAAAAATATATATATATTTTACAAATAATTAGTATTTTGATATAACAAAGAGTACTTAAATAAATCTCGTCAGTCTGCGATTTTTTTATTTTTTTAGTAAAAAACTAATATTGGTAATAAATGTATGTTTGTTAATTTTATCAAATCAATATGTTCGCTAGGGTCAACAAGTTTTGGCAGTTTTTCTATCAAATTTGTTGAAAATTGAATATTTTACTGTTTTTGCTAAACGGGGCCCTTAATACTTCCATTGATTTATTCCATCATGGCATCTCCCATAAGTGGGATAACCAGCGGACCAACAGAATATATTGCAAATGCAGTTTGTTCTCTTCGTGCTTATAAAAGTTAAGTTAATATATAATATACATAGTATTTATAGTATGATAAATATGAAAAAAATCTATGGTATAAGATAAGCTTGATGTAAATTCGAATGATATTATAGTTGATAACATCTATCAATTTCAATATCAGGTATACCTATGTGTCTATATTGTTTTGTATTGGATATGGTATGTATACCTATGTATGCATCTACGAGACTCTTTCCTACTTACTAGACATAGTGTTGAGATTGTTATGACCACTATAATTACGCAGGCAAATAAAGATGCCAACGCTTGTTCGATGTATCTCTATTAATACGAAAGATGAACTGGAGAAGGCCATAAAAGAAAAAATCGACTCGTTCCAAAACTCAACAAGTAGAAATGTCTTGTATTCGAGAAATCACTAATTTTGTAATTTTGTTATATTTTTGTTATTATATGAAGAATGACCTTTTTCAAATTGTCCTGCGTCTGGATGTTAAATGTATATGTGTTCAGTGCATTGTATATTATGTGTATCGTTGTGTTAGTACACATAATACAAGATTCATATATGAGTTTGACACTAGTTCGGTCTGTGTGAATTGTCTATACAGGTTATTAATATTATATTTTGCTTTAAAACCAAGATAGAAAGTGAAATAGCACCGTGGCAAATCATTCATAATATTAACAATAAGGAACAAAAAAAAAATAGAAACCTTAGGTAAATAGAGTAAAACAAATATAAATAACAAACTAATAATAATAATATTGAAAAAAAAAAATAAAGGTATTCAAAAATAATATCGGTATTTTGTCAATACGTTATATTATTGAAAATACTAAATCACTCGTTGGTAATTATATTGGGTGGAATGCAAAAAAAAAAACAATATTGATAATGGATATAGACGACACGAACAGGACAAGATTTTTTCGATGGTTTTAAATTTTTTTTGTCATCTCTAGTTAACATACACCCGAGTATTGTTTTTATATATATTATGAACGTATGCAAGACGTAGCTAGGAGGCTGAGTTTGAGCAGCTGACCCTATGAAAGTATGTCGGGTTATGGGTCGTTATTATGTTATGTATGCACTATGCAGTGCCAATAATAAACGCTTCCACATGATGAATAATTCCTACCTATAAATATTTATATAAGCAGTCGCTATCTGCACATTCTTTAAACGTAATGTAATATTGATCACATAACGTGATCGTGGAATCCATATAATGCAATAAGTCTCTTACTCTTTCCCATAAATTCACAAGTATCCTATTCTATCGTAAAAGACAGATAAAACAACATATAAAAGAAATTAATATAACATGGACCAACTGATGAGGGACATGAACTGTGGCTCATACGTAGAGCTGAAAAGACTGGCTGAGAATAGGGAGGAATGGAGAAGAAAATCCAAACTCGTTGCAGACCAATCCAATGGATTGTTACTCATTATATATATTAATTCCGTAGATCACTCGGCAATTAATCGACCTCTTACTCTTTTCAGTAAGTTTTCGAGTGTTCAGTAAAAGACAGGTGTTCGAAAAAATAACTTTATAAAAATCTTAAACTCAGCAAATGAGGTTTGCCACCTATCCTTAATTTGCCTTAATTTTTTGTCGACATGGAGAAGACAGCTTGCACGCTCATTGCATGAAGCTGGTCTGCTGTATACCCCACTTATGGGATATGCTGTGATGGGATAGTAGTAATATATGACATAATAACTCAGTGTTTATAATATGTTCTGTATAATATTAAATTATGGGAGGATTTTGTCAGGAGGAGCCCTTAAGTTAAATCCTAAGACCTCCCTTTAAACTTTTTTTTTGTTTCGTTGAGTCTGGATGATATACGAGTTCAGATTTTAAAAAATCCAGGGAAAATGGTGGAAAACCATTAATGTAAATTCTGAATAGCTCATAATTCTCGATTGATGGACCTTTTGTCGTGGTATTGGTGAGAAAAGAAGATTTGGTGTACCTACGTTGTCCATTTACACCGAATGTGATCACTTAGGCCAGCTTAGAGTCTATTTATAGGCGTTGGGACGCCTTTTTCACTTCATAGGATTAGATTTTGCACAATTAGATTTACGATTAGATTTTGCACAATGTTGCATTCTGTAAACTTGGTTCTGCAATGGATATGTCTGATTGGTTTTGTATATTATTTACCTTATTTCATGGCAGGTGACCTATTCCCACGATGTCAGTATCACACGTCGTTGTTACTATATTAAATATTATAATAATAGCATAACATAAAGAACTATGGTGAGATTTACTAATATTATACTGAGCATATAGATAATATTATAGTGAGCACATAGGTAATATTATAGTGAGCTTATACATAAAAAAGGTTACTACGAGAGTTTTGAATCACGATTAACGGATTAACGAGTTAATAAACTCCGTTAAAACTGTAATTAACTACTAATTTATAAATTTAACACTTAAAATTATCATATAAGGCTTAGAAAAGACAATGTCACCTTGTTTGGTAATGCCCTGGACGGGACTTGAACTCGCAACCCATCTCTTTCGCGAGGTGTGCCTTGTCCAATTAAGCTACCAAGAAACATGCATATAAGTAGATCTATTGGTAACTTAATTGAACAAAGCACACCTCACGAAAAGAATGGGATGCGGGTTCAAATCCCGTCTAGGGCACTAACAAACAAGGTAACGTTGTCTTTTCTAAGCTTTATAATATGATAGTTGCATGTGTTAAATTAACATACATGGCCTCATACAATAGTTGATTTATGGTAAAAATATTTACGATTTCTCTGGAATTGAATAATAAGGTTCTCGGTGTATATAATTAGGACGATTTGCAACTTTTCTGTGAAGAACCCGACAAAGAATTGCTCTCCCACTCTTTTCCGAAAGTTTTCGAGTGTCCTGCAAAATGAAGATGTACGAAAATTTAAAGACATTTTACATCTTAAATTCAGCGATGCTGTTTGCCACCCATTCTGAATGTATTAATTTTTATGGTGGCACGGAGAGGACAGCTTTCACATTAAGTGCATGTGGCTGGTCTGCTGGCTATCCCTTTATTGTGAGATATGCTGTGATGGGATAGTATTAGATCCTTATTACAAGCAGCTGGTCCGCTGACTCCCCCGCTTGTGGGAGCGTCTATGATGGATTGATATGGACGCCTATTTGTTTACACATCTTTCATCACCGCAGACGTGAAGCTGCATTTTTTTGTATAAGTAGTTACCTATTGTATATAATTATACAAAGGTATTCTGTGTAGTGTAATTGAACGTATACAATAATATTATCTACATTTGTACTTATTTAGAGTCATGTAGTAAATGTATAGTATGACAATATGTGAAATTTCACGCATATATTGTTCTCTATACGATAATGCAACCAGAGAGCTGTACAAACTGAAAACAACGTAAGGAATAATATTTACTTTTGTAGATACAATGTTTTGTCATTTATTTTATTCTATTATTTAGGTAAAAATAATAATATTATTTTAATTAAGTGTCTTTTCATAATACAAATTCTGTTACTTTTACATAACTTAGTTAGTTGGAACAGCATTCAAATTATTGTTCTTTTTTACACTGAGAAAAATACTAACCAAATTTCACAGCGAATAATTGGTACGTACTATCAGATTAGGACCAGAGATAGTACAAACGATTCACTAGTACGAATCTGTAATATTAACTTTTCGCAAACAAATTGTTGGTAAATTTACCAGATTATACGAATCTATATTCGTACTAACGAATCGTTTATACTATCTCTGGTCCTAATCTTATACTTATAGTACCTACATACCAATGATTCGTTGTGAACATTTTTCTCAGTGTAGTTAATTGGGAGTGCTTGACAAACAAGCACATTCTCGAGGAATACTTTTTCTATACTGTTTCCATAACTTCCAATCAATCTTTCAGATCAAAAATTTAACACTATAGGCACTCATATTCTAGTTTATTTTATAAAAAAATGACAAACCACTATTACCAATATATGTCGATCCATATTAATAAATAATTATTTTTAGCATAAAAATATGAAAAAAGTGAAATATTTTAGTAGATTTCACCTTTTTTGTTTCACTATTGTATATTTCCAGCTACATATTATGTTTCTAGCTAATATAATTTTTTTTTTAATTTTTACTCTGTCGCATGCACTATGGAGGATATTTTTGACGCATCTCCACGTGCTGTGCGTTTTGCACAGTAGGTACTGGAGATCAGTTTGATTGGTTTTTCTAGGTTTATCCTCGATAAATAAATAATTTATAGGTAGGTACTATTGACTACCTAAATCAATTTTAACAAAAGCTTTAGATGTAAAATATTTTCATTTATTTTGGAAGCCTAAATTTTGAGATCTATACCAAGTTTTACATTTCAACAGCCATCTATATTCTATAATGTCTTTAGTCGACACGTGGTGATCGATAGAGCGCGTCTAAGTGTGCGCAAGTTCGTTCCATCAGCTAGGTACAATATTATAAGATAACTACACAACAAACAATACGGGTCTTTGTATATAGGTACCTGCATAATATTTATGAATGGTTTATTGCGACAATATATCAAGTCACAAAAAATATTTAGTGTCATAATCCAAATCTAAAATTACAGTGTTAATACCAAACTTTTATCAAATCATCACGACATATTATACCTACTACAAGTGGGTTAACTGCAAGTAGTGAACATGCAGATTGTCTTCTCCGTGGCAATAATAAATAAGACATTCAGGAATTTATTAGTTTGATGATATTCTTGTTTTAATAAAATAATTAACCAGCTAATATAATAAACCAATTCTCTGACTGTTGTCTATATATTTTTTTTATAAAATAAGTTTATAGGTTTGTGGTCTATATATGCAGTTCAATAAAACAATATGCTTATTATTATGTAGTCAAACTACTGGCTTTCTCACTTATATGGTATGTCGCGATGGTATACACATCTTTATTTCAGCGATGACGTATGCCACACATCTTAAAATTTTATTATTTTATAGACACAAAGTGAGTGGCTTGCATGGTTATAACATGCAATTAACTTGCTGGCTATCCCACTTGTGGGAAATGATGTGATGGTATAGCTAACTACGTAATTCTTTTTACTTTTTTACATGTACGTATTTTATTCTACTTTTTAAAGAAATGTTTTGTTTGAGTGTAATTATTTATATTAAGTGAGTAAATATGTTATTATAGGATTATATTATTTAGTAACAATCCATTCGTATTAGTAACTATATGTGTGATTTTATAGTTATTTTTATAAAAAGTAAAATGGTGTACAGTGTTTGATAAATTAATAAAATTTATAAGATAGGATATGCTGTGTGTGATTTGTGTAGTTTGCTACTTCGTTACATAACACCATCTATATTATTCAATAATAACATCCAATGTCACTGTGCACCGTTTGTGTCATAATAATCTTAACAATGCGTTATGTAGGTACATTTATAACAATGGAATAATAGTACACGTGTATGTCATGTTTTCTAAGTTAATAAGTTCAATACCACATACCGACCTACGTGTGTATGTACATATTCTTACATGTATCTATATCAATTTAGATAGATGCACGGGTAATATTAATTGAACACGTGTGGTAATGTACTGTAAATATACGCTAAAAAGCTCCACTTGGGAACACAGCGAGAAGGAAGAAAGGATGTATCTTTTAAGTCTTTTCTTATACACGTTTTCTCTTCTGTAATATTCATAGCACAGTTTCTCTCAAATTGAACACTGTATTTATTTATTGTAATAGAATTTCATAAATGCATTAATAGTAAATAAAACAATCGTTTTTATTACTATGGGCTATAGTAAAAAATCCATAGTAGAATAGAACGCTCGTTTTTACCAACAAATCTGGTCTACATGATCTTGCCATATGATCCTCAAAAGACCACGTCTTCATGCGCCTCTATTAGGAATGCATATACTTTTTACGTTAGTTTTGGAAACACACAAAGAAGGAGAAAATTATGTTCCATAAATCAACGGTATTGCTTTTTTACTAATTTAAAAGGGTGTTAATAATATCAAATAATTAATGTGATATAATGTAATTAAATAGGTTCAATGATGATTAAATGATCACGCGGAATGTTAGCATTTGCATAGTATTAGTATTAACGTCGCGCAAGCCTTAGAGGTCGTCTGACTGACGAAATTCTAAAGGACGGACAAGAGTAGAGGGTTACTCCCGGGAAAACCCTCTAATTTATATTTCCCGTTTCCCGGGAAAAAAACGAATCCTTTCCCGGGAAAAAATACAAATTATTAGTCATGCAGATTGCCATACCGATACCGAAATCTTTGTTTAGTTAACTGTAATAGTCGTGCTAAACTTGTAGAAGCTGACGAATATTTTGATATGAAAATATGAAAAATAATATTAATTACCAATATAAGTGTTATACTTAAAAAAAACTTAATTATAGCTTCAATGTATTCGTTTGAAAGAAGCATAATTATTCTAAATATAATTCGAAATCGGAGGTGTGTTTGGCCGACAATGTATAAAAATCCTACAATTTTTTATGTTTTTTTTTACATACATATTTCGAAAAGTTAGATAGTTCTTAAAAATATTAGTGCAGCCAACTGTCATTTTTTTTGTTTTATTCATGGATATTAACCGATATAAAAAATCTTTTTTTGTCGAAATTTCTCATTTCAAAAATCAAGTCAAAAATCTTTAAAAAGCTTTGCCAAAATCCATAACATTTTTTTGCTTGATAGGATGATCAAAAATTAAAAGTTTATATATTTTGTAAAAATTTTTTATTTTGATATAACATAGAGTACCTAAATAAATCTCGTCAGTCAGCTATTTAGTTTTTTTTAAGCAAATTGTAACACTTAATATTACTTGTATTATTCCCTGAAGGGGAATATAGAGAGTCAACACTTAAAACTAATTTGGGCGCCAGGTGTACTCCTGAAGGGGTACACCGAGAGAGTTCAAAACACTGTTTAGCAAATTCACAATCTATTACAATCACTTGACAACTGGTACAATACTGTATAAAGAAAGTAACACTATTAGTAAAACAATAACGAAGACACCTCCAGGCTAGGTTAGATGGATATTGAGGTAGTCGGAGAGAGACTAGGTAATAAGGGTCGCTACTACTGTATGGCACCAAGAGTAGGCACATCTCGGACAGCCAGGGAGTAGCGGGTAGGTATTAGGAAAGTTACCATATAGCAACAAGAGTAGGCACTTCTTGGACAGCTATAGAGGGTAACGGTAGGTAAGGAGAATCACTTCATAGCAATAAGAGTAGGTACTTCTTAGACAGCTATGGAGTAACGGTAGGTAGGAAACCTTGGCCCTGGAAGAGCCACCGCGATTCTCCTTTCAGTATGCCGGGCTCCGTCTTTTATACCCTTGAGTCAGTACTGAACAGCTGATGGATACCTTGGAAGTGGACGGTGTGATAGTGGGAGAGGTACCTGTTCCTGAACTCCGCCTATCTATTTCCGCTCGGATTGTTCTAGAAGTTTCTAGAACATTCGGGAACATTCTGGAGGCTTCCATAACTGAGACATCTATTGATGATCCTGTTAAATAATCAGGTACTTCCTGTACCTTGACAGCGGCTGTCAGTCATCATTGGCAGGTTATGCTGTTGTTATGCTATGTTGAAATTATGTGGTGTTACAATCTCCCCTTCTGGATCTGAAGGCGCCCCGACGATGATCCAGCATCTAATTGTAGAGTCGATGGGTTGCCTTCCTCCTAGGTTGAATACGATGGGTGATGGCTGGTAGTAAGTCAGGCTGTCCTGCCGGTTGCGTGGCAGGTTCCCCTGATAGTGTAGAATCTGATGATAGCAAGTCAGGCTGTCCTGCCAATATAAGGGCTGGTTCCCCTGACCTCTTGGATGCTATTTTCTTCGGACGTCCTCGTTGTCTAATAGGTATTATGGGCGTTGGTACTTCAGCTTCTCTTCCGTGGTACCGTTGTAATGCCGATGTATGATGTACTCCGATGGGGACCTCAGGATTGCTTGCTGCTGCAATTTCGTAGGAGGCTGCTCCATGGGACTTGACGATGACGTATGGTCCATCTCTTCTTGGCGCTAACTTCGCACTAAATCCTTGTGATGCTTTACTGAGTGGGTGAATTTTCATCATCACTAGATCTCCCTTTCTATAACGGGGATCTGGGCGTCTGCCCTTGTCTGTGACGATTTTGCGTCTTTCTTCACGACGTTCTTGATTCTCGTCGGCCTGCTGTAGCATTTGGGCCATCTGTTGTAGCCTTGGCGTAATTTCAGGTAAGAAATTCTCTGACACCACAATCTGACGAAAGTCATGTTGTACATCATCAGGTGTCCGTAACTCTCTTCCAAAAGTTAAGTATGCTGGAGAGTAATTAGTTGTTGAACAAATTGTCGAGTTCATGGCGAACCTTATGCTGGGCAGCTTTTGGGGCCAAACTCGATGTCCTTCTTCTACCAGGATAGCCAATTGTGGCTTCAAATCACGATTCTTTCTTTCGACTGGATTGGTCTCTGGGTGATATACTGGTGTAAAAGCATGCTTGATGCCAAAGCAATAAACTACATATTGCATGACAGCACTCACAAACTGTGTGCCATTGTCACTAATGATTCTTCTTGGCATTCCATAGCGTAGGAAAACTTCGTCAATTAAAGTTATTGCACAAACTTCTGCTGTTGCTTTCTCTAGAGCAAACAATTCTACCCATTTAGTGGCAAGGTCTTCTACTATGAGGATCCATGTTTTGCCATCTTCTGATGCAGGTAGTGGTCCGAATAAATCGAATGCTAATGTTTCGAACCTTTGATTGGTAATGGTTGTTTGTAGAAGTCCAGCAGGCTTGAGATTCGACGGTTTATACCTCTGACATGGTAGACACTTCTTCACGTAGCTCTCGATGTACTTCCTCATACCTCTCCAATAGTATCGCTTAGCTATACGCTGGAACGTCTTTTCAGCTCCATAGTGTCCGGCCAATGGGTCATCATGATATACTTCTAATACTTTCGCCCATTCATGTTGTGGTACTAGCAACTGGGCTTCTTCTGAATCTCCGTCTGGGTGATATCTATAAAGTAGTCCGCCATTCATCAGGTATCCCTTTTCACTCCAATATAGGGCTTCTTCCGTTTTGTCAACACTCTCAAGTGCTTGAATAATATGCTTAAGACCTTCATCTTTACACTGCTCGATCCGTATCTTGGCTGGGCTATGAGTTGGAATATCCACTGATAGACTGCACACGTCTTCGGTTTCTTCCGGACAGACTGGTCTTGATAGTGTATCCGCTACTACATTGGTTTTCCCGGGCACATACTTGATGTGTAGATCATATGCTTGTATCTGCAATGCCCACCGGGCTAATCTTCCTGTGGGTGATTTAAGAGTCATCAACCATTTCAGGGATTGATGATCAGTCACAATAGTGACAGGTAATCCTTCTATATAACCACGGAACTTATTTAAAGCCCACACAACTGCAAGGGCCTCTCGTTCCGTTGTAGAATAGTTCTTTTCTGCTGGGGTCAGCAGGCGACTGGCATACTCGACTGGGTGCTCCTCTTCCCTCTCCCCTTGGACCAGAACTGCTCCGAGAGCATAGCCACTTGCATCTGTCTTGACAGTGTATGGTTTACTGTCATCAGCTTGTCGAAGTATTGGGGCAGTGGTGAGTGCATCCTTCAAATGATTGAAAGCTCGTTCTTGCTCGTCGTTCCATATCCAGATGGTATCTTTCTTTACCAATCTCGATAGTGGTTCAGCAATGCTTGCAAAGTTGCTAATGAATCGACGGTACCAAGAGCATGTTTGTAGAAATGACACGAGTTGCTTGATGTTCCGAGGTGCAGACCGATCTCTAATGGCTGCTGTCTTCTCAGGGTCAACTTGAAGTCCTTGAGGTGTGATGTAGTGACCTAGGTATTTGATGGTAGAACAACAGAACTTACACTTCTCCTTGTTAACAGTAAGATTCTGCTTTCTCAGCTCCTGAAACACTGCGTTGAGGTGAGTGAGATGTTCTTCGAAGGTTGAAGAGAGAATTACCAGGTCATCCAAATATGCTAGCATCTTTATGCCATCCAACCTGATCCGGATGTGATCTACCATTCTCTGGAACGTGGAAGGGGCATTACGAAGGCCAAAGGGCATGCGCTTGAACCGGTAGATGCCAAATGAGGTTATAAACGCCGTCTTCTCCTGATCTTTCTGCCTAACCCTGATTTGCCAGTAACCGGCTTTCAAATCCAAGGTGGTCATGTAAGGCGTTGGCTTGGCCTCGTGTAGTAAGTCATCAATTCTTGGTATAGGATAGACATCTGGAACAGTAATGGCATTCAGCTTACGGTAGTCTACACAAAAACGTAATTCGCCATTCTTCTTAGGTACTAGAACCACTGGAGCAGACCAAGGTGATGAACATGGTTCTATGATGTCATCTTCTATCATCTTTGCTATTTCCCTCTTGAGCACTTCCTTGCGCGGAGGAGACAGGCGGTATGGTGGTACTGCAATTGGTGCGTGCTCACCTGTGTCGATATAGTGCTCGGGGAGTGAACATGGTAGTCCATTAGACTTGAAAACCTCAGCGTGTTCTTGTAACACGCGATCCAATGAGTCCTTCTCTTGCGCAGAGAGTACATTCTCATTGACGTCCAGGCTGCAGATGTCCAGGCGCTCTGGTGCGAATAAACTCTCCGACCGTGGTGACAGTGTGGGGTCGGCATTAAATACAGCTATTTGCGCATCTCTGAACATCCTATCTGCCAGTCTGGGAGAATAGCCATCGAACAAGACTCCTGGTTGGCACGAACACTCCTGGCTAGGCTGTCCTGTGGATTCTATGGGCACTTGACACACAGGAGCATCAGCTGGAGGGGGAGTCGGAGGTGGCGTCAGCATTGCAGCTGGAAATTCCGTAGTCTGCGGGATCACATGCACTGATTTGGCCGCCAGGATTTCCCGTGGTGGTGTGATCATCATCGGAGATATGGCAGGAGGGACATCCATCTTCTGCCTAACCATTCGCACTGGGCTCGGCACCAGGTCAGTCCGTGGTGCCACTGGAGGTGGTGTGGTCTTCACTGGGGACAGCAGTGGTGGCACCTCCATCTTGCGAAGGACATTTGCGATTGCGCATATTGGTTTATAGTCGCTTCCTGAGGCTGATTGCGGCGAGGGATGGCCCTCATACCCCAGTGCACGGGTTATCTCAGGCGACTCTACGAAGTACCAGGCCCTCTGTGGTAGGTTCAGTACCAGTCCTGCATCTTCAATAAATCCCACTCCCAATAGAGTCCGGTTATCTCGGGACTCTGGGAATACAATAAATGTAGTTGGTACAGTGACCTCGTGCAGTGTCACTGGTACCCTGGTGGTCAGGATGTCCTGGACCTTGGCAGAGCCATCAGCCAGCACGGCGGTGATCCTCTGCCTATGAAATTGTGCCCCACTGTCCTTCAGACAGTTGTATAAGTAATATGAAGCGACGCTGGATTTGGCACAGCTGTCGATGTAGGCAGTTCCTTCATATCCTCTCACTTGGATGGGGATGGATGGTCGATCTCGAGCATCAGTGAAGTCCAGAGAGCAGAACGACATCTCATGGCTTCCTCCCTGAGGTTTGCCTCCGCTGCACTTAGGGCACCTGCTGCGCGTCACTCCTGGGGTACCGCAGCCGTAGCAAGCAAACTTGGGTGCGAGAGTATTCGTCGAGTGACTCTGTCTTCCACTCTTGAACCTGGGTGGTTGGTTTGCCACCCCTTTCCTCTTCCTGCACCTGTCATCAGTATGGCCCCATGCTCTGCAGATCCCACAGCGTGGCCTAGCCTTCCGTTCTCCAGATTCCTTCAGGAACTGTTCCACCTCCCGGGCCATTGTCATCAGTGTATTAAAGCTCTTGAACGATGTTCTGGATACCCTGTCACGAATCTGAAGATCCAGTTGACCATATACCATGTCAAGCTGTTGCTCCTCCGTAAGAGTTGGTCCAGGCAGCTGGGCCAACAGGACTCGCTTCTTGGTCAGGAAGGTATCGGTCAGTTCATCGGGTCTCTGCTTAATATTCACAATCTCCTGGATCAGGACGTAACCAGGCTTCCTAGGAGCAAATGCATCCCGGATCCGTGCCTCAAAGTCTGTCCATCTCCGAACCTCGTGTTTCACTCCCTGCCACCATTTGCCAGCCTCGCCCCTCAGCAGGATGGTGACACCAGTGAGTGCATCTTGATCCTCAATGTGTTCAATGGCTTTGAACACCTTCACTGTATCCAAGAACGTCTCAATCATCTCCATGTCACGAGTGCCATCATAGTAAGCAGCGCAGCTTGCAAATGAACCGGATCTTGGTGCTACCATGGACATCAGGTGCTGGAACTGTTCCTGGCTTAGGTTGACCGACATGTTGATAGGATCTTCTGAGGATTCAGTTACACTACGGGTGAAGTACTTCGGTTTGGACTCCAGTTTGAAATACAAACGAACACTGAGTTTACCAAATTAAAATACACACTGAATTGCTCTGAGAGGAGTCTATTCAATACACAACAAACAAGGTATGTATATATAAACACTGTATTGTTTTGGAAGGTTCATCAAAAACAATAATAAAATACATGTAACACAATATGTTATGAAAGAGTAATGATATGCACAGGTTTGCTTTTAGTATAAGTCCTCCAAGTACACACATATAATAATTAAATATGATTTGCTGTGAAACAGTCCATCAACAATAAACACATATAGGTAATAATATATAAAAATGAAATACGAAGAGCTCACAATTAATGTTATGCACAGGTTTGCTTTGAATATAAGTCCACCAAATACACACACATAATAATGAAATATAACTAGCTGTAAAAGAGTTCATTAGTATTATAACCACACATATATTAATGAAATATTATTTGCTGTAAAAAGAGTTCATTAGTATTATAAACACACGTAATGATAACACATTATATTAATGAAATATGGTTTGCTGTAAAGAGTTCAATAATTATAAATACATGTAAAGATAATGCACAGGTTTGCTTTCACAAAAGTCCCCCAGATACACAAATATATATAACACATGTATAATATTATTCAATAGCAATAAACATTAGAAACAATTGGAAATAATAAACATTCGAACTATGACACTTCGCCGTAAATAAACAAAACAGATAAAACATGTGTTCATAGTTCAAAGATAATAGATTATGAAAACTGTCCACAGAGTCATAGACATTAAATAGTTCATTCAAACGGTCCGATAGTGAGCCGATCATTTAACACCAGAGAAAATGATTTTCGTCTATGGTCTATTTTCAAAACACAATTTTTCATAACCTCACTTTTAGATACAGTACGTTGCAATATTACGATATGAAATTATGCTAAACACTATTAAAGTACAATAACACTTATTTAAACTTATTGATACTTATTTAAACTTATCTAAACTGATTTGAACTACAGTTTATGAGTATTTTTACTTACAAATATTATCGAGGTACAGTACAACTACGATTAACACTAGATTATTATTATTATTAACGAATATTATAATTAAAGTACCGTATAACTAAGATTATCACTATTTACGAATTTAAATATTAAAGTACAGTACAACTATGATTATTTTAACACTTTTCAAAACAAAAACACTTTATTGTTCACATTTCACAGGGTCGTCTTCTCGCCACGAGTTGGGCCGCCATTTGTAACACTTAATATTACTTGTATTATTCCCTGAAGGGGAATATAGAGAGTCAACACTTAAAACTAATTTGGGCGCCAGGTGTACTCCTGAAGGGGTACACCGAGAGAGTTCAAAACACTGTTTAGCAAATTCACAATCTATTACAATCACTTGACAACTGGTACAATACTGTATAAAGAAAGTAACACTATTAGTAAAACAATAACGAAGACACCTCCAGGCTAGGTTAGATGGATATTGAGGTAGTCGGAGAGAGACTAGGTAATAAGGGTCGCTACTACTGTATGGCACCAAGAGTAGGCACATCTCGGACAGCCAGGGAGTAGCGGGTAGGTATTAGGAAAGTTACCATATAGCAACAAGAGTAGGCACTTCTTGGACAGCTATAGAGGGTAACGGTAGGTAAGGAGAATCACTTCATAGCAATAAGAGTAGGTACTTCTTAGACAGCTATGGAGTAACGGTAGGTAGGAAACCTTGGCCCTGGAAGAGCCACCGCGATTCTCCTTTCAGTATGCCGGGCTCCGTCTTTTATACCCTTGAGTCAGTACTGAACAGCTGATGGATACCTTGGAAGTGGACGGTGTGATAGTGGGAGAGGTACCTGTTCCTGAACTCCGCCTATCTATTTCCGCTCGGATTGTTCTAGAAGTTTCTAGAACATTCGGGAACATTCTGGAGGCTTCCATAACTGAGACATCTATTGATGATCCTGTTAAATAATCAGGTACTTCCTGTACCTTGACAGCGGCTGTCAGTCATCATTGGCAGGTTATGCTGTTGTTATGCTATGTTGAAATTATGTGGTGTTACAAAATTACTTATATTGGTAACAAAAATTTGATTTTTTTTTATCAAATCAAAATGTTTGCAAGGGTCAACAAGTTATGAGAGTTTTTATACCAAATTTGTTGAAAATTGAATATTTATAAATATAATAATGAATTTCCCGGGATTCCCGGGAATCCCGGGAAATTCATTTTAAAATTTCCCGTTTCCCGGGAACAAAAATAATCCGGGAAAAGATACCCTCTAGACAAGAGTTAACACCATTTTGATGTCATGAATGAACTATGACATCAAAACCGAATTCTTACACTTAATATGCAATCATAAAGAACATTGAAGTACACGTCTTCTCAATACTCTTCCTGCATTCAAATTTACTTTTTTCGTTATTCGTTCATCATCGGACCAATTCAATTAACTATATGTAAATAGAGCCTATATACATTCCTATTCGTCAATAAGTTTGTTTGAACTTACAAAGGTACATTAATTAAAATATCTAATAAAAACGAAAGTCTCTACCGTAAAATAAACATATCACACAAATATTATATAAATATATAGTGAAACACATATTCCAGTAGTAATAACAAACATTTACTTAACAACAAAGTAAATGGGCATAACATTATTAGAAAATATTATTATATTGAAGAGAAAATACATTACGTTGATTTTTTGTTAAATAATAAAAATAAAAATCCCATCGGACCCCCAAAGTGATGGAAGGACAACTGGGCCTCCACATCGCAAGAGAGAGAACCTTCCAACCTTAACAAAATATCAAGAGGAAGAAAAATAATAAGTCTTTATTGTACAAAAAATAATCATTACAGAAAACCATAAAATAATATAACAATGGAATAAATAATTCTGTGCAACGAGCGAGCAAACGAAAACAAAAAAGTATAGAAGAAATAAATTATTTAATTCAAAAGAGGCTGTAGTAAAAGCCAACCGTAATGACCAATAATAATTTTTGAGAGTAATTTCATGTTAAAAATATACATGAAATGTAAATATGTAATAACTTGGGCTTGTGGAAAGAATGAGGACAGTATGACCAAGAAAATATATATGGCTGAGAGGAATGACATTCGGAGACGTGGCCATGCGAGGATCAAATGGAAAGAACATATCAACCAGACCCTACAGGACGGTCACGTGTTGGGCACATTAAACAGGAAAGCATGTATGAGGAATTGTATGACGGAAGCGAAAAGCGTATGAAAGTATAGAAGGAAGTGGCACTCAATTCTTTCTGCATATCCGGCGAGGGAAGCGGCGTGATGTTATGTATGTAATAATGTCGAAAAAAATTAACGTTCATGCTCAAATATCATATTTACCTTTCTTGACATATTGTAATTTATCTCCGACATACACGTATATTATTGTTCCAAGACATACCTTTACGAGTATGATGCACCCGTATCGCATCGTATTGGTATATAATATACAATGTAGTCAGTTAGAAAGGCACCTATAAGATTTTTAACACATAGTTATGAAAAGCATTATAGCCAACTCTAGTCATAGTGCTTACTAATTAGTAAGTTCTTACTTAAAGCACAACTTATATAAGTGTTTTTGCATCTCGTGTGAATAATTCGCGGCCGGCAGACACGTCTGATTAATAACAAATAAAATGGACACTATGTAATGCAAGGACATATCCAGAACTATTTCTGGTCGGAATTTTTCACTGTCAAATCTATCACTTATGTGGACATATTATTTACTATCAGTTTTTACGATTTAGTAATATTATGGTATACATTTAAAAAATTTACCCCCGTCGCCAATATTCAATTTGGTATGGGAATTAGAAATGATTAATAATTTCCTCCTTTTTATTTCCGACATCTATTAAGAAATGTGGTAGTAAGATTGCAACAAAAAGGCTTGTCAAGGAATGGCTGCTGAAATGTGCATTTGTATATAATTGAAATTTTGTAAATACTTTAGTTAAGTTTATGTTCGATGCTTTTGATTAGGTTTAAATAATTTATGTATATATTGTTATTATGTAAGGAACGCGCCGACAAATCTATTTTAATGGATTTGTATTTTTGTATATTTGTATTTAATCCCGTGTTATCCCGTGGAGCACCCGGTAAAGAATTGGTCTCCCACTCTTCTGCGTAAGTTTTCGAGTGTCCTGTAAAAGGCAGGTGTTCGAAAAAATTAAGACATTTTACATCTTAAATTCAGCGATGAGGTTTGCCACCCATCCTGAATGTCTTGATTTTATATTGGCACGAAGAGGACAGTTTGCATGTTTCTTACATGCAGCTGATCTGCTGGCTACCCCACTTGTGGGATATGCCGTGATGGTATAGTAGTAGATAGTAGTAGTATTTAATGTTTATATTATATGAAATAAATAAAAAAAAACAACTTTAGAACTATCTTAAACATCTAGGGGGGAGACGGGTAGCTTTCCAATTCGATGACAATTTTCCATGTTTTTTCCATACTTAAATTTTAATTTTGCCTACTTTACTACTATTTTTGAGATTTCGGGATGGGAAGGGGGGGGGGGTCTGGCTAAACTAGAAGTGCAGAAGCAATGTAACATTAATCCTAGAATATTGAGTAATGGGTAAATCGATTAAACTACAGAGTAACCAGCGAAAATGTGCAATGTGTAGCCAGTGTAGCCGATGAAAATTTATGATAACTTGAAGTAGGTAACTCTGTTTCTATACTACTCATTTATGTTTACCTACTATTGACATGTTTATCGATTACTGTATACACATTTGACAATATTTAGATAAAATTTCTCATATTTGGAAGCTGACATTGTTGGCGGGTTCCGTAGAAATATTATTTCACCTAGCCACAATTAGATAGTATGCAGTGCATAAAGGCTTTTTCGCTTCATTTACATAACAAAACATAATATTGTATTCATTTAATAACTTTATTGCAGTGAGAAAAGCATCGGTTGCGAAAGTGTAAATAACACTCAGGCTTTCAATTATCATGGTATTAATAATAGGTAGGTACTCTATTCTAAAGCTTTTTTGTTTTATGATATAGCTAATATGGATTCATGGCCGTCAAATGCGAGAAAGCTTAAGAATCAAAGAATGAATCATGGCCGTTCAACTTTTAACAGTCACTTTTCATGATATTATTTATTGTGTTTTTACTATATTGCTATGTTTGCTTGCCTAAGCAAAAGAGATTTCAAAGAATTGTTGTCAAGAGATTCCAGACACGTGTTTTTTTTTGACCAGCATATTAGGAAACCTCTGGTGAGGAAAATATTTTATTAGTTTAGAATTTTGGATAGATGGAAGTCTCCAGATTTTTGCGGTATCCGGGTGGAAGGTGAGTCTCCTTCAATAATCTCAGAAGACGATGACTTCTCTTGTAAACCAAAAAATAATCCTCAGAGGGGAATCTATTTGGGAAATTTAAAAGAACGGCCTACCAAATCAGTGTGTTGTAAATTATTGAAAACTATTTTACTATTACCTACTACTACATCATCACGGTATTTTTCATAAGTGGAGTGATCAGCGAACTAAATGCACATAATTAACATGTAGATTGTCCTCTCCGTGCCAATTAAAAAAAACATTCGGGTTTGGTGGTACGCCTCATCGCTGAAATGTAGGTGTTGTTTGTCTCAAACGTTAGGTTTTACAAACACCTGCCTTTTACAGGACACTTTTAAAATGTGCAGAAAAGAGTGGGAGTCCTATTCTTTGCAAAGAAATCCACGGAATCTAATTTTCGTTCACGGGAAATTAATTTTAATATTCCAATATTCTCATGTGGGGAGGCAAAATACCATAGACATACTAGACTTGCAGCGCGGTACATTTTTTCGGATTTTTTGTGTTCCAACATCGATGTCCTTTAAGCATTAGCAATGTATCGTCTTACAACCAACGTCAATCTAAAACTGGATGCAAAATTGGATCGGCTGCATGACCGATTTTTTCTTCAAATTATCGATCTAGTATATCTTTGCAGAATACACAGATTTTTTTCAGTTTAGTTGTGTGTCGATTCTCGAGGAAGGAATTTAAGTTAAAATCTACATCTGAATATAAATACTAGCATGCCATCTCCTACAGATGAGCACATTGATTGTATGTAACGTACAAACAGCACTCCCCAACATCACAATTTATCAAAAATAAAACATTCAAGATAATTAGTATAATAATATGTCATTACTGAATCAAACATTTACGCAATGCGGACCTAATTTAAACACAACTTAATAATTTTATATTATATCTACGTCCATAAGAAATTATATTATTATGTTATGTATGTACTATGAAACTAGTGCAAATAGTTTATCTGTACTGAAAGTTTAAATTATTGCAGTTGAGTTCCTGAAGTTCCTGACACAAAGTGCTCAGTAATAATACTATCTACCTACTGGAAAATTAATGAATGTATTGCAGTTGTTATAATTTGTGTGGACTCAACAAACTGGAACAAACTAATAGAATTAATTGTATTATAGTTGCATCCTAAATATAATATTATAATAGAATACTGTATTGATTTTTGACTGTGTAAATAATTTACAATGGTTTGAACTGGGTTGAACTAATGGACGATGAGAGGATGACAAAGAAAGTGTATTTATTTGAAAAATGGGTTGTAAAAAAGTGGGTGGATAAATTCTCAAGGATGGCCGCGAGTCGAGTATTAGAAATAAGTATGTAAGGATTGATCAATATGTTGTTCCACTCTCTCTGCCTACGCCACTTGAGTTACAAGATGAGGGTATGGTAAAGTCCGCAGCGCTGAGAATGTCACCATCTACTTGTCCCTTCTACGGCACCAGTGATGATACGGCATGCAGAGATGATATGCATTATGTAACACAATGTTTATTGGTGTATACATAAAAATATTATTGTGATATTTATTTATAAGAATAATTTTATCTGCTTTCATCGAAAAATATATAATTTATATATAATTTAAAAGAAACATTTTCTCTGCTTTCATCGAAAAAATGATTAGACGCTTGATAAAAATTCACTTGACGCATCGTAGAGTTTAACATCAAGACAAGATTACAAAAGAAAATGAAAAGAGTAACCCTACAGATACTAGTTACATTCTTTTGCTTGATTTATCTTAAATGCCACGTGAATAATAACAGAATGTGTAAATTTTATAATCTCCTATGCTCACATCGCGTTGCGGGGGTGGATGTCTTTGGTGACTCGCTGGCGGGGTTCAGGAAATGTATTGCTTCCAACTTGAGCGTGTTTGGTGGTTGAATTTACGTGTGTGTATTTTTTTTTTCTAAAATGCATGTTTTTTCCTTACAGCAGTTTAATGTAACAGGCGCATGTTTAGTGTGAGTCCGGTTAAACTGGACTTGCATTGGTCGAGCGCTGTTTCTTCATCTCCAATTGTTGCCATTTTGTATGCTGTAGACACGCCTAATTGGTGGGTTGGCCTGATCAGATCCACATTATTCTCTTTCTTTTTATTTTTCATATATGTTTTGTCAACCTACTGTGTGTGTCTCTATGTAATAAATAAATAAATAAAAATAAATAAATTATGAAAAGAGAAATTTGGAGTATGTTTATTATTGCAAATAACTTCAGTGGGTACCTACCTACAGTTAACGTAACTGCTTATTATAACTTAGGTACTATAAATAGGTAGTACCAACATAACGCTGCAAACTTGAGTGAAAACTTTGTAAGGCTGACCTCATTACTAATGACTAATGAACACGAAGAGTGTGCAAATCGTTAGGGAAGGAATATTACTACGTAGCTAAATGTCAAAGGGAAGCTTAAAGGGGTATTTCGAGAGGAATTAGTATAGGGTTTAGAAAAATGCAAACTTATCATTATTTTGTATAGTTTTTGATTGAATTAAAAAAATTAAAGAGCGGAGCGTTTCGAGTAATTTTAAAAGTTTCCCTTTACATTTTTTTGCTAATTATAACACAGCAGCGGGTTTCCAAATTATTAGCATAAAGGACAATCTTTGTGTTCAAATAAAATTTGGTTGGCTAATCCTAATATTTGAACGGTATTTGAATTCGGAGAAATTTTAGAGGAAACCTCTTTTAAATCTATCTACAGATTCTTATAAAACTCGATCACTAGGCTGTTTACATTTTTCAATAATTTAAAATACAGAAGGATTTTGTCTTTATCTCCTACAAGTAGAATAGTTTCATTTAATTAATTTCAGAAAAAGATAAGATATTCTGGATAAGTTTCACACTTCAGCACTGCCGAATTGAAAAGTTCAACGCTTTCATTCTTCCAGTCTTCCATGATTATTTCATTTCCCTATTATCGACAATCATTAGCGTGTGGCTGTAGGTTTAAAGGTAATACTAATACCTACTACATAATGTTAATTTTTCATTAAAAACCCATTAACAAGAATATTATATTGGTACACAGCAAAGCTTAATCAAAATTAAATCGTCTATCTATTAACGAAAACGTTAAGTTCGTTATTGTTAATTCGTTATTTTTTGAAAAAGTAATGCAAGCTATTTACTATTTTTAACTGCTTTTTTTTATCAAGAGCAAAAGAAAAACAATATTAAAGGACTTCAGCGTGAAAAAGTCAGCAGCAAAAGAATAAACAATTAAAAAAATAGTACGGTACTCTTTCATAAGTACCTGTGATGAGTACCAGCTCTTTAAAAAAATATTTGTGACCCCTCCAGATAAAGAAACTAAATGTTACAGAAAAAATGTGATTAATTTTAAAGTTGATCGTACTTTTTAATGGAAGTTAATTAACTCGTTAAATTGTTAATTTTCAGTATCAATGAAAAGTTTGTTAGTAGTATGTACCCAGTCATATTGGAAACGCTAATCAAAGAAATAATTACTATGATACTAATATTTCAACAACGTTTTTAAAGGAGGGGGGGGGGGCAGCACGCAATGTAATTTCCTTATAAGGATAACTATCTTTCTCAGTCAATTGTGCTTGTTGCTGGAATAAGTTTTTTTCTTCACATTGTTACAATCGTTCAATATTTTTTAATCTTTAGTTAAAGAGAAAAAAGCTCCCTCCCTTTCCCCCCCCCCGATATATAATAACTTTTACATTTCTAGGTGTGTGTATATGTGTGAAATTTAGTTTTCTTAGTATGCACTATAATTTATATTGTATACCTATGGGTATACTTGTTTTTATTCAGCATGTGTCCAAATGACGTGGTTAGCTGAAAGAAATCACTATATAGTGATAATCTCACCACTGCACATCATCACATTTTTTCCTGTGTATATTGCTTTATTTTATTTGTTATATGAATGATGATGTGCAAGAAGAATAAAATAAATAAATACATAGTGATAATATCATCACTGCAGATTATCATCTCAATTTTGTAATTACTGTTGTATAACGACGATGTGCAAAAATAATAAGTATTTAAACCTAGTTTAATGTTAATTTATTTCGTGGAGTACCCGGTAAATAATTGGTCTTCCACTCTTTTCCGTAAGTATTCGAGTGTCCAGTAAAAGGCAGGTTTTTGAAAAAATTAAGACATTTTACATCTTAAATTCAGATTTGTCACCCATCCTGATTGTCTTACTTTTTTTGTTGGCACGGGGAGGACAGCTTACGTGGTTATTGCATGTGACTGCTGGCTACCTTACTTGTGAGATATACCGTGATGGGATAGTAGTAGTTGTAGTTAATGTGTGTAGTGTGTAGGTGTTTGTGTGACAAGTGTGATTGGGGGAAATACATTTTACATGTACCTATGTGTGTATGTGAGTAAAAAGGGTAAACTTGTTTATGTGCTGGTGGTGTATTCTGTGTTGCTGGTTTATCCCTTATTTTATATTTTATTCTTTTGCATTTCTAACTTTATGTTTATGTTCCACCTACTTATATAGTTCAAAAATCCAATTTTATGCTTAATCGACTGTATGCTTCATCGATTATATTTTAAATAAATAAATAAATAAATAAAGTAAGAAAATGAAGATACTGAGTGTTTATGATTTATGGAAGTTTTTATTGAATTACATAGCAGACAACAAGGTGCGTGTTAACAATCACGTGAAACTAAATCTAAACATGAAACGTGTCAAGGTCCCATCCAATATAAAACAGCTCCTTATACTCATCCCAAATATATTATTGATTTCACAAATCATAATATAACGTTAATTTTCATTCGTGAAGAAACTTCGTGTTAAACCATTATTGAATTTTGATTCCTTTGTAATCTGGAGTGCGAATCTTATCTAGTATTTTACAAAGGATCTTCTGTCTTTACATAGTATTTTATGTATTCTAATAAATTAAGTTAAATAAGATCCCGAAGATTGGTATGGATTGGCCACGTCGTCATATCCGGAGAAGAAAGGTCGACCAAATGTAGTCTGCAGGGTGTACCCGATAGCAATAGAAGTGTTAAATAATTATTGAATTTTGATTCCTTTGTTATCTGGAATGCGAATCTTATCTAGTATTTTACATAGGGTATTCTGTCGTTACATAGTATTATATGTAATGTAATAAATTAAGCTAAATGAGATCCCGAAGATTGGTATGGATCGGCCACATCGTCATATCCGGAGGAGAAAGGTTGACCAAATGTAGTCTGCAGGGTGTACCCGATACAACTTCTACGTGATACAACTTATAACAATATCTATCTAAAGATAACTGGGTGTGTCTATATACATTATTATTGTGGTGTGCTTCGTAAGCACGCGACTCCGCTCCGGTGCGACTAACCTAAATAAAACTATTTTAACTTTAACACAACTATTTTTGTAAATGTATTCGCAGTGATGGCATTACGTACTGTGAAGATTCTCAAACTTCATAAATGCTTTTCAATTTTTTTTTTTCGTGAATATTTTCAAATCATGAATGAATTCACCGCAATGTAGGAAATACCTTTCCTTTAAAAGGCAAAAGTGTTCGTAAAATATCACGTAGGTAAAAGAAAGTTTACATCTGCAATTCAGCATGAGACATTCCGTCCATCTTGAATGTTCTATTTCTTTGTTGACACGGAGAAGACGGTCTGCATTTTTATTACTTGCAGTTTCTTTTATCTGTAAGTTTTCGAGTATCTTGTGAAAAGGCAGGTATTGGTTAAACATCACGTTTTAAGAAATTTAACATCTTCAGTTTATCGACGAGATATGCGACCCATACTAAATGTCTTAACATTAATTGACACAGAGGGCCACTGCCTGCCACACTTGTAGGATATGCCTTTATGAGATGGATGGATGATTGTCACACAAAATTTTTTTTTTAAATTTTATCTTAATTTTGGAACATGAGTGGCAATTTTATTTATTAATTTATTTATTTGCCCTTTAACAAGTCTTTACTCTTCCACTAAAGTTCCAAAATTAAAATGTGAGATAAGAGAGTGATTCTGCTCCAGAAAATCAATATGTTTTAATAATCTAATGCCATCGTCTTTGGAACGGTGTATTAAACACATTATTCCTATTGAATATTTTATTTCTCAGACTAAAAGTTTGAAAACAAGTGATATAGGAATATCATTATGTTGCTATCACAGTTCGTGTTACTATTTGCGGAAATTTATTTTTAGTGCCACCCTGCCTACCCTCGCAAGGAATTTAAATTGCTCAAGTTTTGCACCATTCACAAAGAACGTAAGTAATACCTACATACCGTCTACGTATCAAATTAATTTTAATCTTTTCCTTATAATGAGCTAGGCTTACGTTGAACAACCCACTTTGAGTGTTTACAAACACGATTAGGTAATCAAATTGAAAAATCAATAAAATATTTTAACCCACGTATAAAGCTGACATGGTGAATTATGAGTCGCTTAAGAAAAAAAAATTAAATATTTGGTATGGGTCCCAGTGTTCTTATTGGGCAAAGCACAGCTTGCGATAGGGTTGGGTTGTGAAATGAAGTTAAAAGCAATAAATGTTTTTTCTACTAGATACCTATATTGTTTTTTTTTTATCGAGAGATTGATTAACAAGGTCCTTATGAGACAAAAGAAGTCTCTCTCGATAAAAAACAATATAGTAGAAAAAATATTTGTTTTTTAATTCATTATGCAATTCTACTACCTTCATAGTGAATAGATTCAAGTCTCATCTGTGTCTCCTATTAGGGTGGTGTTGTCTTTTCTGAGCCTTATATGATAGTGTCATGTGTGAAATTTAGAAAATATTTGAAATTTATTACGATTAAAACTTTTATTATTTTCTCTATATTTATTAAGCTTTTGTTAGAATTACATTCTCGGACAGGAGCGTTGAATGCAACAAGAAAGAGGATAAATATTTCTTCTATGAATAACACTGAGATACTCGTATATACAATAAATTGATCAATTAAGCAGAATGAAGTGGTTGTTTCTAAATATTTTGATGAAAGTTTCTATCGTTACCCGGATGGGTGCAATTTTAATACAGTTTGTGTTAAATTTAAGCCGTAGAATTGGTCCCTCATTCTTTTCCGTAAATTTTCGAGCGTCCTTTTAAAGGCAGGTGCTCTAAATAAATAAATATATTACATTTCAAATTCAGCGATTAGGTTTGCCACCCATCCTGAATGTCTTAATTTTTTGTTGGAACAGAGAAGACGGCTTGCATGTTTATTACATTCAGCTGGTCTGCTGGCTATTCCACTTGTGGGCATATGTCGTGATGGTGTAGTAGTAAAAATTTCAATTATTTCTTAAAATGCAAAATAAGTGTACTTAGGTTAAGAATCAATATATGTAATTCCTCTTTGAATGCCATTTCAGGTCTCCGCAACGTCGTATATCACTTAAGAGTAGACATCCTTGTCCTGCACTGACTGGAACAGCTCCTCCATTCTTTGTATTCCTATTCACTCTCTGATACCAATAATTTAAATATTTTGTTGCATGATGAATAATTAGGTTAGGGACAAGGTCCTTGGTAAGTATTTTCAGAAAATACCTTGGTTAGTATTTGCCTACATACATAAAAATCATCATCATCATCATCATCATTTCTGTCGGTCCCTCAATCCTGAGGATCGTGACCATCATGCCTCGTTCTGTAGACCATCTGTCTCCATGTTGAGCGATCCTCTGCCATGTGTAAGGCCCCGTGAAGTGAGCTCTGTGTGGCCTCCTTAATTTGGTCGCTCCATCTTATTGGCACTCTGCCCCTTCCTCTCCTCCCTTCTACAACCCCAGTCATAATCACTTTTTCTAGGTTGTCATGCTCTCTTCTTGCAATGTGCCCGAAATATCGCAAAGCGCGCTGACTGCAAATCGTTGAGAGTCGCGCCGAAATGTTTAACTCCCTGAGGATGGACTCATTGGTCCTGTGTTCCGTCCAATGCACTCGGAGCAATTTTCTCCAGCACCACATCTCAAACGCATCGATCCTCGCGCGTTCGCTAGCTCGCAGCGTCCACGTTTCAGCTCCGTATAAAAATATGCTGAATACCAAGGTCTTGACTAGTCTTATCTTTGTGTTTCTCATAATTTCACGGCTTTTCCAAATTTTATCAAGACGACCCATTGCGTTCTTTGCCATCTGTGTGCGGCGGTAAAAATAATATCCATAAAAAACAATCCTATCACAAATCCATCATCCACAAGATTATTTGAGTCAACATGCCTAAAATAGCCAATGAAACCATGTTTACTTACAATATCAACATGTTTTGACTAATTATACCTTAAATATATTCTTTACTAAACGTATTGCATAATCGCAATAACTAATTACTTGTATTAATTCCAACGTATCTAAAAAAACATGTTTTGATTTCATTAACAATATTGATATTGACATAGGAATGTATATTATGTAGGTCCTACCATAGCATGCAGAGGTGTGATATCATTTTATATTTGGACCTATCAAGTAGGTAGTAGCTATTTTAAAATGTGTTTGCTTGTGTAATTAAAATCAAATTATGTACAAATAGAAAAAATAAAACGTGATTATTATTTTTCTGCTGTACATATGACTATTACACAACTCCCTTACAGGGTAGGCAAAAATGTCTATGGGATACATCGTGTTCGTCTGTTCTAGATGATTTAAATAAAAAGTGAGGGTGAATTCAATTTTTAGATGTTTCCACATCTATTCAAAATATCTTCACGCTACATAAACAATAATTTGTATCGAGAAAAAGACGTAAGTTGGTTTTGCCAGTGTGAGGATTCGAACCCTGTATCCCTCGATTGGAAGTTCGATACTCTACCATCACATTATCGACCAGTTCGAATTATATTCTGTATGCTATTTATCTTTTATATATATAAAAATATAGCTGGGTTTTGTTATAAACCCAAATACAACCTTATACATACACCTTTCAGAGTAAGCTAAAAAACTTGTGTCGTGAAAGGGGAGTTTTGCTGGCACCTGAGAACGAAACACGGGCCCCCTATTCACGAGACCGAGATTCTACCTCCATAGGCTCCCGACGAACTTTGTTTTCTATTATGGCACATGCCACTTTATATGCTATGAATATAGAAGTCGTCCTCTTTGTGTCATAAAAAAATGGCATTCACGTAGGTTGGCATACGTCATTACTGAATCGAAGAATTTAAAATATACCTTATATTTCATGATTTACGAAAAATCGTTTTTACAGGACATTCTAGAACGAAGAAAAGAGTGGAAATCCTATTATTTGCCTGGAATTATATAGACATGTCTGCAATATACATTTAATTAAGCTATATCAATAGTTTTTATATTACCAAGTAAGTGTTATTGAGATCAGCTGATCACAAGAATCTGGATTGAGTAATCGATTGATAAGACACAGTAATTTACTATACATGCATGCACTACTTACCTTCAAATATTCAGAACACAATGTATCTACATATTATATTTATTTTTATTATTATTATTTAACCAGGTCAAATCACAATGTTAGTACACAATCATAGTGTGTAAGTAAATGAGTGATATTATTATATTATGTTTACGTAATCATAATAATATCATATATTAATCTTTATCATTGTATAAATATTTTGATTATATAAATATCTCAACCCGTTTGAATGTAAACTATTTATATATTTTTTTATTTATTTATTCTTTTTGCACATCATCATTATATAACAGTGTTAACAAAATAATACAAAATAATTTAAAATACTAAATAAAAAAATACAAAATTTAAAATACAACGACGATATGCAGTTGCGAGATTATCACTAGGAAGTGATTTCTTCCGTCTAACCACAACACATTGACATATACCTTATTGCTTTTGAACAAAGTTTTCCTATTTTTCAAGATCTCAACCTTTTTTTGGAATTTAAAAAAAATCCCACAAAGTCCCCGGTAAAGAAAAGGCCTCCCAGTCTTTTCTGTAAGTTTTCGAGTGTCCTGTAAAAGGCAGGTATTCGTAAAACAATCCGTTTTAAGATATTCAATATCTTCAGTTCAGCGATAAGATATACCACCCGTCCTGAATGTCTTAAACTTTATTGGCATGGAAAGGACAATTTGTATTCTTTTTACAACCAGTTATTCTACTGGTTACCCCACTTGTGGGAGATGCTGTGATGAGATCACTCCTTGTTTTATTTTTCGGTCTCCATTCTATGGCACTATTGAACAATTTGTTATGTTAAACAACTAAAACCTGTATTCTTACAAGACTACAAGTTTATTTCCTTTACGATTCATAGTTTTTAGTGGGAGTGTTGACACATATGCATGGAACACGCAAAATTTAAAATATGCCTGATCGGTGTGTCTTAAAAGATTATTAAAACGAAAGTGAAATTATTAGTTACTCTCGTTGGTACTGGGGATACTGAACACATTAAAGCTAGTTAACAGTAGAATATAAAACTAGATTTTTTAATTAATGTCGATGTGTTAAATGGTCAAGTACATTAACAATAAATAACATTACTATTATTTCGTTACATCATTTAATGGGATTAAACTCGTTAGTGAGGCAACCAGCGGACAGTGACGGTCACTACATTTCTAATTAGGTATCAAAACATTCACCAATCCAAATATTCCATCGCATGGTGTACTCGGGATGGATAGTATTATGCTTCATTTCCTCGTTATATTTGAGATAGTAAATGTCTCAGGTCCAATATTTCAATGTGTTCTTCAGGAGACCCATATCCTGAGCTAGCCCTTGATAATGTTAAACTTGATTATACGTTTAATAAACTTCAATACTTCAGAACTATTTTACACCAAAATATAAGAGACATATTTATAGATTTGGATTAATCCTACCTATCAGCTCATACATCTAGTGTGCGCTCAATACTCACGTATGATACAGAAACAAGGGCAGAAAATCGAAACCAAAAGTATGCTTCAAACCACAGAGATACGAACTTTGCAAGCCATTCCTGGAAAAAGCCTTCGAGACTGTTAGAAATACTTTTTTTTATAAGGGGGGAAATCCATCATGGGCACCTAGCGAACCAGGTAGTGCCGGACTCCTACCGGCTAAAACCGCCCCTTCTTCACCTACATAGTAGTGTACCTGCCTCTTGGCTTAACCACTAACTGTGTGTTTGTCAATTTCTTTTCCGGTCAAATTCGTCTTTCTCTTTAGTCTTCATGACCACCTCCGCGAAATTACTGACAGCGTTCCAGTGGTCAAGACTTTCCAGCATTTTGACTATTAGATTTTCCGGCTCCAGGTTCACTTTCAGTATTTGTTCAGCTTCTGTCCGTTCCCTTTTCCATCTCCAACACCGAAATATGGTGTGTTCAACATCGTCAATTTCTCCGCAGTATATGCAGTCTTCGGAATTAGCTTTTGTGATGCCCTTCAGGAACTTATAGAAAACACCATGTTCACTCAAAAATTATGTGAGTCGGAAGTTCAAAATTCCATGCATGCATCCTGTGTTAGAAATACTGCGACTCGGGAGATGCGTGAGGTCCAAGATGTTGTTGGATGAGGAAGACAATAGCGGAGATTCTAGAACAAATTTGCCAGAGAATGAATAATACCAGAATCCCAAATATTATCCTATATTAACTACTTCAGGGCGACGTCCACCTGGAAGACCCCCAAAACGATGGAAGGAGAACTGCGCCTCCATATTGTAAGAGGACCTTCCTGCATGAACAGACCTTTGGGTCTATTAAAAGATTTAGAAGTAGAAAAAGAATACTTGACCATATAGATAATTACATGTCATTGAGTGAGAGTCACTCTTCAAATCTGGTAACCTGGTCACTATATAATTAAATATAAAGTAAAACTTAAACCAATTTCCAATCCAAACCAAACAAACCATACAAACCAAATTCTTCCATATATAAACATGAAGTTTTACAAAATAAACGCCAACTCAACCAATTTGACTTTATTACCAAAGTTAGTTGAATAAAAGCTCCTGATCCACCCGTTATTAGGTATTGTGATGGTGAACAGTGAAAACGAGTCCCCATAGAGTATACAGCTTTTTATTAGAACAATACAGCCATTAGAATGATAAATATTAAATAATAATAATGATCTGTCATCATGTGCCACATTTTGATGATGATGATCCCTAATAATAATGGCGTCGTTCATTGTCCAGGTGGATGTGTCGGTATGTATGTATACATATATGAATAAGGTATGATTGAATGAATGAGTGAGTGAGAACACTAGGCTCTAGAGAAATTGTTGTTTTGTTTTTACGGCTCTTTAAGCATCCAGAAATAGGTTAACTAATGTCCCTTCAGTGACTCTCAAAGCGTATAATAATAATAAAAATCTTTATTGCACAAAAAACAAAATAAGAAAAAAAACATGGCAGAATTTAAACAAGACTAATTAATTTTGTGTAATGGGCGAGTGTAGGTATACTATCTTTTATTCGGTTAGTTCATCAAAAAATATTAGTTTTAGCATAACATGATACACCATTATACGTTTTTTTTAAGGTTATGTTGTAAATGTGAAGAGGCATGCCATTGATCCTGAATGTTTTAGGCGCGGAAATTACAATCTGTACGTTTATTACTTATAGCTGGCTGTTCTACTTGTGTAATTATCCCGCGATGGTATAGTAATATGTCGTAGAAGATGTTGTAAGTAATGTATAATTTTTCATGTCTTATTCGAGTTTAAGAACTGTTAATATTAAAAGTAAATAATTAATTAAAAATGATTAAAGTTAAGAAAAAATTTTGAGTAGGTAGATAAAAAATTGGTGACATGGAGCAGAGTTAAATTTTCAGCAATACTGCGCGAGATGCCTTCTTTTTTTAAAGTCTTTCTAGGGATAAATAAGATTTAATGAAGTTATTGATGTAACAAAGAAGTTGAAAGACACATTGGTTATCTATGAAACTATGAGAGAACCAGTAGTTGAAGATGACCTACGTCAGTGGTTTGGATCAAATTTCGCTTGTTATTAATTAACAGTTTGTCTTTTCTCTTTGAACATTATATATTTAAGTCATCCTTTTCGTTCCATAAAGAACAGTTAAGAGGTGAATCCATTTTTCTATTATTTTATTTTATAATATTTGAGAATAACTGCATCAAGATGAAATTACTCTCAATATATATAATTAATAATAACAACAAGCATCGTTCGTCTGTTTGTTTGTTTGTTTGTGAGATATCTAATATAACATAATATACCTAATATTAAGTGAAGTTACGTACCTGCTCAGTGTTTTGTTATTACCGTATTTTCCCACATTAGCTCGTGATAATGATTTAGTCCTGTTATATTCTTGTTATACCTATCTACTAACTACTTGGTACAACTCATATAATATACATTTTGATCATTTGTAGAAACGGTTTAAGATATCATTTTCTAACATGTAGATGTTGAAATATATTTTTTATTTATTCGTCCCACAATGTTCCTCTTGGTAACACATGAAGTAAAGGCAAGCCATCTTCAGTATTTTTTTCTATTTTCAATTGAATAATCTCTCCACACGACATTATTGATTTCATTGTTATAAGAACGGGGTTTTACAAAATAGGGTCATTCAGCCTATGGGGTTAATATGTGGAAAATGGGTGTATAAGTCGCTCAGTTCTTTCAACCTATCGTCCAAGGGAAGTAAAGTTATTACAATATTTATATAAGTGATAGTAATAGTAAAGACAATTTATATATGGCGCCGTTTAATGATCCGTGACCATCTCAAGGGTGCCATAATCTTTCCTGAACAGTTTCAACTTGCTTTTAAATGTGGTAATATGTTGATTTTGAATCAGGTCCACAAGCAATATATTCCAGGAAGTTGGCGCGATGATTCTGAAGTTCATCTCTTTGAAATTTGAAGTATTTTAGTAGCGCTGTATTCTAGGCAACAGTGACATCCCCTTTTCACAAAACACCGTTCGTTAGATAATGACATTTGAACTTACATAATGTTGTCGGACAATATGATTCACTTAGTATCGAATCATTATTTTGAACGGAGAAGACTTGTGGTGCATTTTTAATGGAAGCCCTATGTTCCAGAGTAGATATTTTATTGGCAAATGATAAAGATACAAATTATAGGTACATATTATTTGGAATGTATTTTTTTTGTAAAACTCCACATTTCATACACTGAGAAAAATACTAACGAAATTTCACAACGAATCATTGGTACGTACTATCAGATTAGGACCAGAGATCGTATAAACGATTCATTAGTTGTTGGTAAATTTACCAATGATTTGTTTGCGAAGAGTTAATATTATAGATTTATACCAATGAATCGTTTGTACGATCTCTGGTCCTAATCTGATAGTACTGTACCAATGATTCGTTTTGAGTATTTTTCTCAGTGTAAAATATATTTTACTAATACTTGATTAGAGTGACCTAGGTTTCGACATGGTTGACAAAAATATTACAGAGTTTGTCAAAGATATTACATGTTGAGACCTAGGTTATCTATTACTCCAACTCAAAATATCGTGTTTTCAAATTTTACTGTTGAAATGCTTACTCATTAAAAGCTAACAATACCAGCCAAGGAAAATGTCTAGCGTACTGTACAAATTATATACAGTATTATAGCTATTATGTAATATTATGCAGGTTTGGAATATTTCATTCGTTAAATGGTTGCTTGACATTTTCCATGTTGTACTCTTTTATTTAGTGTTAAGCGGAATTTATAAATGCCACCAAATAATTATGAAATACTTAGCTATCTACTTTATACCTACATAAATATCAATCTTCTGAAGATTCACTTGGGACGAATCAGGAATAAAAATGTTTATTAACACTGGTTTGGTCTTCCTTGGTATCAAGGAAGACTTGGTTTTTCATCTTTTATTTTTTAAAATTACTAAGATGAGAAAAGAGATTAAGAACATTCGTTTATCATTCGGTAGACGAAGCCATTCTGTACACTTTGAGTCAGACAAATTTATTTTGATACATAAAAAACATTATTGTGCATGAATCCTTGTGGGGTCTCTGGAAAGTCTCCTACTCGGTATCCACCACAAGTCATATATCCATTAAACAACGTGCATGGGACATTAAATATTTTCAATTTAACATGAAATAATGAAATATATTATTTATTTATTTATTTACATAACAAACGGCTGTATCAGCCTTTACAAATAATAATACAAATAAAAAGGAACAGTCAAGAGAAATAATGCATAAACAGAGAAAAACAATAGGTATACAAAAAGAAAAAAAAGAAATAACATATGTACCTACTACCAATTGTTTTTTAAAAGGTAAGTACTGGTATAAACAATGCAGATAAAAGTAATATAAATACGAATACAAGTGTAAAAGACAGAAAAAAACCGTCCTTAGTGTCCATTTTTTATTTGAATGTAGGGAAAAACTGTCATGTTTGTTACATGTATTATACTACTATTATACTGGTCACCCCATTCGTGAAAGATTTGGGTTAGTTGGAAGATATCGCGTCCCTGCGATAAACTCGCCCATTGTGCAAAATTATTCGTTTATACCATGTAACCTTATTATTTGTATCCATATATTTTGTAGAATAAAGTTTATTATTATTATTTCATATCTCATTTATTTAACAAAACAATATTAGATTCTACATTTTGAACACAATATAAGATAAACAATAAAATTTAAATATAACATCAAATAACAAAAACCATAAAATATTAAAATAAATTTATATTCAAAATGTAGAACCCCAACATTATTCGAGTTGATTCTTCCATGATGTTCTATGAAATAGTACAATCATGGGAGATCACTTACAGAGCTGCAGTGACAAAAACCGTCTTACTATCCTGGTGGACGATAGAAGTACGGCCTTCTGCATGTTGTATTTGAGCCTGTCATCTACTCCCAGTTTTCTGAGATTGCTTGACAGACTCTTAGGTATTAAACCATTCACAGACAACACTATAGGCACGATGATTGTGGTAGGTGTTCTCCAATCACAATTATCGTTACCACGATGGTAACAATAATTGTGATTTTTACTACCAATGCTATTTCATCACAACATATGCCACAAGTGGGGTAGCCAGCAAACCAGCCGCATCCAATAAATATGCAAACTATCCACTTCATGCAAAAAAATACATTCAGGATGGGTGGTAAACCTCATCGCTGAATTACAGGTATTAAAAATACATATTTTTCGAACACCTGTCTTTACCATTTTAACCATTCAAAAACTTGCGTAAAAGGGTGGGAAACAAATTCTTTGCCAGGTGCTGTCAAAATTAAAATTTAATTTTATAAATCTGGAAACACCCCTGTAACGATTACATAATAGCCATTATAAATTTCCCGTTGCCTACCCTGAGTGATCTAATTTTATGATATTATTATGTTCTTGTTTGCCAGTCAATAGGGTACCTGTATAGGTAGACATTCTGTATACGTTAACAAAGTGTGAACTCTTTTCAGCTTCAAATGTCAAATATTATGAATGAAATTTTTTATATTAAGGTATCTCTACTTAGACAATAAAGAATATATAGGTACATATTCCTGTGAAGTCCAAAATTATTCTTATGTAATCCAAATTTTTCATTCACATGTTTTGTGAAAACACTTAATGAGTTTCTCACCTCAAGAATGGTTTGACTTAGAATCGTTCATATTGTTCTCCACGGAGAATTTATGGATTGTCAATCATTTGGAAGTAGTATTGTGGAATTCTCAAGAAATTATTTTGTGAAAAAATCACCGAGAAATTTCTCGGTAAATTTCTCGAAGTGGAGAATTTTTGGATAATTATGGTATATTTTGAGGCAAGTATATTTTTTATTGATCATTTTTACAATGATCAATAAAAAATATTACTATGAAAAATCATGGAGAGAAATTTCTCTTCCATCAGAGGAGAAATTTCTCGTTCTCGAGAAATTTCTATGGAGAATTTTCTCTACTCACATCACTACTTGGAAGAAACGGTTAGAAATCTATATTGCAAAATCCACCTTAGTAAACACATACCTCAGGATCTAGAAAACATAATCAGCATCAGTTTCCTTTTCAAAGTAGGCAGAAAGAATCAAGAGCTACATACCTTCTCCTATCCTTGCATACACTTCCGTGCCCATCACACAAATCTTCATGCATGCTCTCTTATTCACATAATTTATTCCATTAAAATCATAATTACTTATAATAAAAAAATAATTAGGAGTAAAGATTCTGTTACATTAAACCCTCATTACGACAATTTAATGCAATATGAATTATTATGTATTACAATGAATCATACAAGAAAAATTCCTTTGTTTGGAGCAAGAATGTAATATTGCATGTGCCATTTATCTACTTATATTATTATAATTGTGATTAATAACTTATGTACTGCATGTATTAAATTATTTATTGTATAAATATAATATTGTATTAAGTATATATGATTGTATAGGACTATGTAAATTGTGACGTGGTAATGTAGGGTCAAGCACCTACAAAATATGCTTGATACATATCAAACTTTTAAGTTGTACGTTCCATGTATATTTCCTGCTACGGATTTTCGATACTGAAGAAAAGAGTTGATACATAGTTACAACTTTAATGTAGCCATTGATCCTGGTGATTCTAACACATTTTTTATTCGCCCTTTTGAGTTCTGATTGAGAACACAAGGGTACGCTTACGCCGTAATGTAATACCAAAGAACAATATTTTATATGAATGATTAATATTCGTAATAAGTTTAATTTGCATACATATACACATACCACAATGACATTTTATACAAAGGGGGTAGAAAACGGACTAACTGCATGTAATAAACATGCACGTTATTCTCTTCGTGCCAATAAAAGGTAAGAAATTCAAGATTTATCCTATCCCATCATAATACATACATATCCCATCGCTGAACTGAAGTTTTCTTAAACGTGATGTTTTACGAGTACCTGCCTCTTACTCGAAAACTAATAGAAAAGAGTGGAAAACCTATTCTTCATCGGAGACTCTATGGGAAATTTGGTTTGATTTGGCTGGAATAAATTACATATGAGATATATATTTATTTACTTATTAAGTAAATTTGATAATGACTCTTCTAACAATTTTATTAATATTTTATATACATGATTATTGTTTCACCCTTTTTATATAATGACACAGGAGAGTTGGAAATGTCGTTAGAAGAGACAATTCAATTGGCGCAGAATTGCTCTGGAAGGAGAACGCTTGTTTTCATTCCGGCTTTTTGAAAAAATCGTTTAAAGATTCAAGAAGAAGACAAAGCTTAGCTATCCTATTAAAATTTAAGTTTGGTACCCATTTTTACAAACTTTAGAACGGTAGTCATTCAAAATCCTTGCTATAAAAAGATTTCAATCATTCTGTTGATTTGTTTCTTTTAAAGTAGGTACATTGACATTATGTGTAGGTACATGATAATTATTATAATATGTAATATTGTTTTGATTGTTCGTTCTAATTACGATGTTAATAATTTACATACTAGCATTGTACAGAAGACAATCACCTGGTATCTATAATACACATATACATGTTCTTAAAATTATATATATGTACTTTATATAATAATAACCTATATTATATATTTTGTTGTTACGTTATGTTCTATATTGTGTGTTGCACATTATTAAATGCCTTAGCGATAACTCACCTTAAGGTACTAGAGACTTTAGATACAAAGTACTTTCAGTCAGTAGCGTGGTTTTAATATAATATGTAAAAAAGCATCGAATACCTTCAATTATTAATGTATGTCTTACTACCATGTGTTTGACTGCAAATTTCCTTGGGTATATTATGTAACTTGCACTGCATAATATAGGATCTGGCTTTCAAATTTTTATATAAAAATGAAGGGCAACATAGATTATTTTATTTTATTTTATAAAAATGGTGACAGACGGATTGAGGAAATCATCGTGCTTGATCCCGTTTGGTTTTATCAGACGGAATGAGGTAATAGCGTAAAAAATTGATGTTTTCTTACATTTTTTCAATCCGAAAACATGACTTATATAAAGCGTCTAGTTCCGCCACTGCTTTCAATAAACTTGTATGATATAATTAATTTATAATTAGGCACCTTGATTATCAAGTACTTTACTACCTATCATATTAAATTGTAAAGTTCACCTTTATTTCACCTCTTAGAATAGTGATCATCCAAATAAAGTCCCATTATGTATTTTACTGCATTTTATATAATGTCATGTTGTATTTCTTGCGGTGTTTATTGAGAATGAATATAATGCTATATCAATCATTATTTTCACTCTTTTTTTGTTTACTCCACATTTATACAATTACTCATTCAAACACGACGATTTCTTTGCAGAAAAATATGATCTACGTAGTCAATTATACTTTAATCTTCTTTAGTAGAAAACCTAGTCCCTAAAACATCAATATAAGGGTTAAATGCATTGCCAACTTACTTCGCTTTCGTGATAATATATACTCCTCGCTTACTATGAAGGAGTTTCAGAAGTGATGGTTGGTATGCTTCATCTTAGAACTAAAGATGTATATAATTTTAACCGTGATGTTTCACGAGTGTTGGAGATATTGAAAATCTCAGCAAAACAAGTAGAAAACTTTTGATTCAGGAAACTCCGTAGATGTTATTTCTTTACATTACTTAAACTCCTCTCTACAAAGCTTTAAAGTCAGATGAGTTCAAAGACATTTTTGGCCTTTACGATCTAAATATATCTAATGCCTATTTTGAGCCGTGTTTATTAATTAAACGAATTCTGTAATAGGTATGTGTGGGTAGGTACAAAAAAAGAACAATAACATAGTAAGCGAGTATCAATTTGTACTATGTATATCACGGTTACTTTATTATAGTAACTAACTGTAATAATAACTCATTGCGACTTATGTGCAACACTGTCACATGGCATACTATTATGTACCTATGTACCGCTGGTTGTATAGTATTGTGTAGTTGTGCAGTACATGCTGTGTGTACTACAATACTGGATTTAATTTGCATGACACAGACACCCGCCGACTTGTAAATTTACCAGATTTATAAGTGTCTAGTCACTAAATTACTAGTTTCTACCCGTGCGCTATGGGAGACAATACTGACAACTTGTTCGTAAAATAGCAGTCACTGCGATTCTTATAGATTTTACATTTTGTTGGCAAAATTTGATCATTAATTCAGTCAGATTCCAATAAACTATTATAACTGTTTCCTTCTAAATTATGTCATCACTCCATTCCAAGTTCTTAACATCCTGCTGGTAGCTCTCAACACTATTTAAACTTAAATAAAAATGTCCTAGTGACACAATATTGTCTCCTCAGAAGAAGCTTGAAGGAATAGGTGTCAAATATGTGTGTTTGTAATATTTGGTTTGGAGTAGTCAGAGGTCTTGGAAGCAGTTACATTAGACAGGGATCTCTGGAGGAAATACCTAGACCTCCAAACTAACTCGGACAAGGGGACAAAGATGTATACATAGATATTAATTATGCCATATAACATATATTTGTATGAATTTTGGTATTTTAGAAAAAAGAAAGTTTATTTTTAATAAGACAAGTTTAAAAAATAAAAACATTTAAGACTAAAACCACATCGGAAGTAATAATTTGTATAAAGATTTTTTTTAAATAATTTTAATTTATTTTTAAGAAGCTAGTTCTTTGTTCTTTTAAATCAACGTATGTGCCACATTTATATATAAATTTGCTGGAAGAAATTAACTCAGAAAATTATCACGCATCTTATATGTATATTTTTTATTATTATTTTTATTACTTTTTCCTTGTCAGTTTCTACTGCAGCATCGATTCTTTATGTAGATATCAGGTATATTTTTTGATTTGTTTAACTGTTGTTTTTTTTTACATTATTCTTCCCAACCCTACATGGCATGTGCCAGGACTGTAAGATCTGAGACATAGTTGGTTGATTTGTAGATTAAACATATATTATTATTACATAGATACTAGATATAAAACATAATCTTTGTTGCATATTATACATAGCTATACTGTATATAATATAATGTGTCGGTTCTTATCTACGGTAATACAATAATGCTGAGGCAAAAACTTCATATTAAAATATAATGCAATTATGTTAGTATACTCTATGCTTAATCCTTTGGAAATTAGTTAGATTATTGTAAAGTTCGTACTTTTGTCACCGCGTGGCATCACAGTTTATAAGGAGATAATGGATATTTACCACAGAATTCCATACAAAACCAAAATCTATGATATTTACTTGCTTAAATCTATGATATTTCTGTCACCTTTGTCCACTGCTAAATATAGAATCGCAACTAAAGGTTTTTTCTCCTGGTCCTTCTGCAACCAATCACCGGTACTTCTTTTATGTCCTCAGAACATCGTATAAGGAGTCTCCCTTTACTTCTCGGGTAAACATGAATTTTTTTAAAAGTGCCCTAGCACCGCTATGCACACAGTCACAGGCCATGTGTATTACAGAACACGTGATTGTATAAGTAACCGAGTAGCGTCACTTTGATTGGCTGGTGCATTGTGAAGCATACTCATTACTGAAGGATGTGTTAGTAATCATTTACCTATAAGCGGGGCACTCTTACATAAATTCTACTCTACTCATGCTGACTACTGCTACTATTACAACCATCATATGTAGCATATCCTACAATTGGGGTAGCCAACATACAAGCTGCATGTAATAAACATACAAGCCGTCTTCTCTGTGCCACCAAAAAATTAAGTCATTCAGGATGGGTGGCCAACCTCATGTTGACACTGTCTTGAATACTTATATGTGAGTGAAATATTCGAAATGATTCATATTTATTTTTTAAGTAAAGGAGTAGATGCTGAAGGTACTCTATAGGTTTGTTTATTAAAAAAATATCGTCCTCTGTGATTAATTTTTATCTAGATACCTATCTATTACGTCTTATGAGATTGAATTGGCTGTTGCTACACCCATGTGTCTATGTAAATAATACATTTCTGTAAATCATTTCCTTAGGTGTGATTGAATTTTTCATATTGTCATTTCATACTAATGTCATAAACGTGTCCTTTCTTCCCTAAGTATATAATATTCTTGCATTATGCAGACAAGTTTTGATTGAATATTATTAATATTCTGTCGTAAATATCATTTGTTTATTGCGCTGGTTGGTTGTGTTAAGACATGAATGTACAAACTTAAACACATTTTTCATAGAATGTGCAAAGCACAAGAATATTATGGTAAAAGTTCTCTGAAAATAAACTCAAAAGCAAAAGTGTTCTTTGATATTTATAGTAGATTATTATCTACCTGAAATCCTCGTAGTTGTATTAATATACTCATACTCGTACTAGAAAAATGCATATTTAACTCAGTTTTATTAGCCGAGGCTACTCCGAGGATAGAGTTATTTATGATAATGTTCGTCTATAATTAGAATAAGCCAAAAAACAAATGACAACCGGTATTTTTTTGCGATAAACAAAGTTGGAATCACTGTCATTTCTAATTTTTCGAATGTCTCGTGATTAACACTGTGGAATTCCATATTTATTTTTAAATGAATAATTTCATTTCTAGTTACGAATAATGGCATACAAACAAGGGTAGACACAACCAAAACCAAAAGTATGGCACGAACCACAGAAATGAGAACTTTGCGAGTCATTGCTGGAAAAACCCTACGAGACCGTAGCAGAAATACTGCAATCAGATAGATGATGTGTGAGGTCCAAGATGTTGTTAGATGAGAAAGACAACGGCGGAGATATTGTTACGAACATGTCCAGAAGACGAATAATACCTACCTGTAGGACAACACCCACCAGAAAGACTTCCAAAACGATGGAAGGACAGCTGCGCCTCCACATCGCAACAGGACCTTCCTGCATGAACATACCTTTTGATTTAATAAAAGATTAAGAAGAAGAGTAACGTTTCACTCATCTATCACAATTCCAGTTATTCCGTTCTCGTGAATACTATTCGTATTTCAAGATTTGGAATAAATATGTAGATAGATCACGGTTTAACTCAAGGATAGACAGCGTTAGCTTCCATAATTTCAAACTCTATGTAACCTTCTTTTAACATATGAATAGGTACCTACATATATCTTATTGCCTATGAATACGAGTATGTAATATATTTTTTTACAATAAACAATTAAATATCAATATGTACATTTCGGGAAGTTATTGACATGAGAAAATTTATCACTAAACAAACTAAATTCAAATATAAATAATATTCATTTATTAGTTTTTTTGTTGATGTACATTAAATTATAACAAAATATTAGGTATAGTCAGAGAAATAATAAAACTCGAACTATTTTTCATATTTGTTTGAAATCTTCTTTTGTCATTCCGTTGTCTCCATTTGTAGATCTTTGATCGGTCATTTTTTCCCATTGCCATTTCATTTATTTTGAAAATATTATTCACAAACAAATTATATTCTCGATCAATAAAACATTTTATTTCAATAAAAAAATTAAAAAGAATGCAAAAAAATCATCACAATAGTTTATTGGTACGGAGAGGACGGCTTGGGTGTTTATTACATGCAGTTGATCCACCGGTTACCCCACTTGTTGGATATGCCATGATGGTGTAGAACAGGGGTCGGCAACCTTTTAGCTGTGGTGTGCCAAGCCACTCTACCAATATGATTCAGGGTGCCGCCTTAATTCTAAATTATATAATGGGGTTCTAGAGGAGAAGAATTTTATGTGAAATTTATCTTTTAAACATATTTATTAAAAAAATAACATATTTTTTTTTAATGCGAACCTTGTCCCTGATTACTTTGTAGAGTGCCATTCAGAACCCCATCGCGTGCCAAGCCTGGCACGCGTGCCATAGGTTGCCGACGCCTGGTGTAGAAGTAGTAGTAAAAAATGAAAAAAAATGTAAAACATTTACGAAACGACATTATCAACATGATTTTTTTTATTGTTAAGTCGTTGTCGGAATTTGAACCTTTAACCTTCCAAATCAAAGATAGTGAAGTAATAATAATAATAATAATAATAAACTTTATTGCACAAAATCAATATGTAAAGAAGAACAAAAAACATGGTATCACAACAATAGAATTAATAATTTTGTGCAATGGGCGAGTTTATTGCTGAAGCGCAATATCTTCCAACTAACCCATACCTAGTAGTACCTAATATATTATATTATATTCATAGGCACTTAACACGCGGGTAAAATGACTAGTTACTTACTTAATTATAATAAAAATAAATGTTTTTTATAACAAAATAAATGTTTTTTATAACATTTATTTATTTGTTTTAACAAATTGTTATATTATCAGAAAAATAAACTACTCTATTACCTTGTATACCTACGGTTACTCAGTTATCGCAAATTCGGTGATTCTCGATTTTTATACGACAATTCATGAAATAAATTAAAACTCAAATTATACTGGAATTTTTTTTTTTATTATTTAGTGACATGGTTTTGACTTAAAGTCATATCAAAAAGTAGTAAAACCAAAAGCATTTGTTTTTTCTTCATAATTTTATATAATCTCTTCTTGAGTATATTTGTTCTATTAAAATTTTAGTATTTTACAAAATAAATATTTACTACCTTCCTTCCTACAAAATAAATATCTGCTAGTTTTTCAAATAAACCAAATTTTAAATTAGTCTGAAAATGAGAATGAAAGCTCTTAAAAGTTTTGTAAATTTGACTCACGAAACAATCATCTTGAGTGGTTCATAAATATGTTTAATTAAATAAGGCTTAGAAAAGACAACATCACCTTATTTGGTAGTGCTCTGGACAGGACTTATTGTTTCAGGTGTTTAATTTACATATCGCTTGTTAACTTCAACAACCTCGTATCTAAAAAAGTAGGTACCATTTTGCAGGAGATATTAAAAACTCTATAACTTTTTCTACACAACAAATATTAATTTTCTGTTAATGTGAACTTAAGGTTCAATTAAGGTTGCATCTAATTAATCGAATAATTTTATTAGTTTAATTCCTTAAAGCCTTTAAAAACATTGTTAATTAAGAATGAAAAATTGATCAAAATTAGATACGAGGTTGTTGAAGTTAACCAGCGATATTGTAACCTAATACCTACAATGCTCTTAAAAGCTTATTTGCGATGAAGCCTAGTGAAATTATCTATTAAAAAATTGTGCTTTGCTTAATCAATAAATAGATACTTATATACCTTATTAAGGTTGAATATCAATATTTAAACTTTTTTATTATTTTCACCTATCGCCTATATTCTGTCTATTACTGTATTTTGAGTTAACATACAAATTAGTATAAGCTGGTAAGTAATGTTTAGAGTTATAATAAGTAGCAAGTAGTCTAGGTACATAAAAGCTTAGAACATCATCAAAATATTGTTATTTATCTGTTAAATCGTGATCTAAAGCCAATAATAAACACTTTAAGTAAATAAAATTATCATGCCTTAAGTGTTGTATCGCGCAAGTCACTCATACTCACCTTACATTAAACTCACCAATAATAATAAAATATATTATTAAACATTCTGTCTTTCTTACACATAATTATGTATAAATATCGTTAACGGAAATTAAAAAAAAGTTAGCTTTAAATTCGTATGCACTTACATAATAATATCTAATAATTTATTGAACACTTAACAATCTAAACTGATACAACAATGTGTACAGATTTTTTAATTAAAACTATTATCAAGCCATATTTCTCTTATAGAGACAAGTGTCGTATAAAAAGGGGGAATCAAAAAAATTGAGTAAGTTGAAAGAAATAGATCTTCTGTATTTGATATTGATAAGTTGGTTAATTTAATTCGAACCGTAATAATCTTGTTCTCATAATTTTTTTGTAATATTTTTTACAAAATTGTTACAAATACCTTTGTAACAAAATACAAAGGGTAATTTTAATATGAAGATCGATAATAAAAATCATGGTGTGAAAGAAAATCGATAGTTGCGACAAATCTACAGAATCCTTCGAAGGGAAAAACTTTTCTCAATAATAGGCATTCAGAATCCTGTAAAATTATTTCGAGTCCACTGATTGCTACCTCCGTTGACGGATAGTATGGATGTTACAGAAGTTTTTTTTTAATATTGACTTGTGTGACCATGACTGTATTCATACTATAGGTTACTTGCTTATTTGAAGGTTACCTCTTATTAAATCTATTAAAACGTATATTTTTTCAAATAAACTTTGTTTTGTGTTATTGTTCAGTAGGTTATCATTACTTTGGTTATTATTCTTATTATTATTAAGTCATACTAGCAACAACTACTAGGTGTTAGCCTACGGCTTTAGTAATTATTATACGATAACATTATATATTATTCGTTTTATTATACACAGGAGGATTTATATGAGATTTTTGTTATTGTTTAAACAATTTATTATTATTAAGATATAATACTTCAAATTTAAATCAAAGTTTGATAGTTTGATGGTCAAGTGTTGGACCTTCATTTAAACATTTAAGACTTACTAATTTTATATCATAGATATATGTATACATATTTTGGATGTTTTCCCGGAGTGAACCATATGTTGAGACAGGTTTCTGGGTAACCTCTAGTTGGCAGAGGGCTTGCCACGATGTTTCGATGAAATATCATTCATCTTCAGGTGACAGACCGTTCAAGTCTTCTCCAGGAATATTGAATGGTCTACCATCTGAAGACTTTGATCTTCATCCCTTATGGGTCGGAAGTCCATTGTGCCTAGATATTTCCTCCAGAGATCTCTACTACCCGTTGCTGCTATCAGGACCTCTGGACAATCCAAACGAAGTCTTTCAACATACAGATTTGCTCCTTGACCTTGTCAACTTCTTCTAGGCTGATGAACATATTTTATCTCCCTGTTATTCATTTTTATGACACAAATATGATTTTTAGTTGATTATGTAGAAGAATATAAATAAATTTTAAAAATAATCCGTAAGTTAGGTTATAGATAAAAAAAAGTCGTCATAGTAAAAACTATTGAAATTTGTTCGAAAGTTTTTTCATGTAGGTAACTTAAGCAATTAAAAATAATATCCAACTATACAAACTTGGGCTTTCGCATTCATCACATACTTATCAAAAAAAATTTCAAATCTGCGTTTGTGAGAAAATGACTCATCAGACACATTATTTGCACAACCAGTAGATTGTGCAAACTCCTACTTAGAGGAAACAGAAAAGGTATCCCGATGCATACTTATGGGGTGTTCACATTTGGCGAATATCGCCAGGCGAATTTCAAAATATATCGCCAGGCGAAAAAACAAAATTCGCCGGACATCCATTGATCGTCACACCTGTTCACACAGTCCACCAATATAGAAACGATCTGTCAGATGCGCTTTGATTTTGACACTGTTTTCAAAATGGCGTCGAGATGGAGATCGCGAAGTGTTTATTTTTAGTCGAAAATGTTATAGTAGAGGTTACAAGGCGCCTTTTAATTAAGGAAACAAACGCCACAAACCAACAACAAAGATAACAGCTGTCACGAAGCGGGAAACATTGTAAAATTTATAGGTTATAAAGTCTTTACCATAGATACGAATGCCGCGCAAATCTGCGCATGCGCGAATCGTTCAATCGGCCGAAAAGTTGGAAGGTGGTCAACTCGAGACGATATCGTTTCTACTGGTTTTTTATCGTTTCAGACTAGCTGTCATTTTGTTCACACGGTTCAAATGGCTGGCGATATTTTGGTGCCTGGCGATATTCGCCAAAGTGAGAACACCACATAATATGCCGATATAAGAGAATTTTGCATATAATGCGTTCACGAAACCCATCAATTCCCATATTAAAAATGTACACACAAACTTATCGTGATATAAATGTTAATTACCTAGTTACAATTTGCAAAGTTTGCAGTAGAAATAAAGTTATAAGTACAACCTATTTAATTATAAATTCACGTTGTTTATTTATTTTATAGTAACATAATAATTACAGTAGTGACAGACCAATAATGATAAAATGAGAATTAATGCTAAAGGTCATCTCGGGTTAGACAAGGTATAATAATTCGTCTTTTTTGCAAATAATTCGCGATCATAAATTTCCATACTCAAATGAAAACAGTTGTATGTCAGTGAAGCACGAAAACAGTTGTTAGTATTACGTTTCATATATTTTTATTCTAACTTACTAAATATAAGTACATAAAGCCAACTTTTCTTATGTAATATAATATTTCGTATATATCCTTCGAAATGTTCATTTATGTAGTTATTTTTATATTTTTTAATTTTATTTATTTCCCAGTTACATAAAGCCTTTCTATTACTAAAAGCTATTTCTAAACTTCACTTCATCTTAAATCTAAATACATATGTTCATTAAATAATTGTTATAAATGGAATTTACTCCATATGTATAGGATTTGTCAAAAATATCATCAAAATAAAAGAAATGATATATCCTGTATGTAGTAACTTTTATTACAACGGAAGATGTATGCAGGTTTTTTTTACATGCAAACAGTCTGGTAGCTACCTCACATAAGAAAAATACCGTTATGGTATGAATGAATAAAATTGTGCTCTTTCTTGGAAAAACATATCACCTGAGTAAGTACCTAATTGACAGAGAGTTGTCCCTTTCTAACACATGGTTGTACTATGTTATTATATCTACCATAGTTATTGTTAAAATGTGACAATTCTCTTCTAATTGCTATCTCATATGTACTATGTATATATACCTTATTGCCTTGGCGGAAAGCATTTTTTTCATTCATTCTTGTAATAACATGTTTTTAAAATCGAATGTTCTATTTCACTTGTGACTTTATTCATTGCGACCATTGATCTGTATAGCTTGTGTACTTTATCTTTTAAATTATGATCATAATTTATTCATTCCGTAGCAGCAGTTTAATTGAATTTGATTGATTATTATGTAAATTATAAGGATCAGCGACTTTTGCTTGTTTATATAACATCAAGGACTATCAAATTATATTGGCGGCAATCATAGATATGTCAAAATATCAAAGGTGAGATAGATTAAAGACAATAAAGTTTTTATCCAGTTAATCCTATTTGTCCCCTCAGGCCACAGCTTCATCACTTGAAGAGAAGGTAGAATGAACGAATTGTCCGATGGCAAACCTGTTCATCTAAAATTCATTCGCACGAGGATGTGGCATTATTCTTGTGAGTGTGCTTTTATTGGATTATATCTGGGTCATTCAAAAATTTAAGGCATTCAGAGTGGGTGACAAATATTAAATTAGTTACATACTTATCTTGAAACACTTACATATTGTTTTCATGCTAAGAACTGTGGATTTCCCGGGAATGAAAAAACCTCCCACTCTTAACTGCAAGTTTTCGAGCGTCCAGTAAAATACAAGTGCTCGTTAAACCTTACATATCGACATCTACAATTTATCAATGAAGCTCGCCTTCTTTTTTTAATGTCTTATTATTAGCATGTTGGGGATGATCTGTTTGTTAACTACATGCAGAGAGTCTGCTGGCTACTCCAGTTGTGTAAGAAACCGTGTTGGTGTATTTGTAGTTTCATACAAGAGGGGCCACAGTTTACGCTTTGCGACTTTCACCCAATTCTAAAAATAAAACCTTACAATAATTGCGCTTTTCTAAAACAATAATTATGTGGGATTACTAGCCTACCTTTAGTACAGTTGTACTTTAGGTTATGAACGATTCTAGTTACGAACTACCTATCTTAAGAATTAATTTTATAACAAAATTAATTGGAACTTTGACGCAATAATTTATTGTAGTTGTTAATACCTACAGGATTGCTCTTGACACAATCTTAATACGATCTTTTCTTTAAAAAAAAGAAGATATATCTGGGTTTTGTCATAAACCCAATACAACCTTATACAATATATGTACACCTTTCATAGTAAGCTTAAAGCTTGTGTCGTGAAAAGAGATTTTGCCGGCACCTGGGATTGATCCACGGACCCCCTGTTCACGAGGCCAAGACTCTACCTTCAGGCGATCGACGAACTAATCTTATCTTGATCATAACCCTATACAAAAATACGTGGATGCTTATTCCGCAGTAGCTGAGGATAGTTGTTTTCAATATTTACATGAGTAAAAATACGTGGATGCTTATTCCGCAGTAGCTGAGGATAGTTGTTTTCAATATTCACATGAGTAAAAATACGTGGATGCTTATTCCGCAGTAGCTGAGGATAGTTGTTTTCAATATTTACATGAGTAAAAATACGTGGATGCTTATTCCGCAGTAGCTGAGGATAGTTGTTTTCAATATTCACATGAGTAAAAATACGTGGGTGCTTATTCCGCAGTAGCTGAGGATAGTTGTTTTCAATATTTACATGAGTAAAAATACGTGGGTGCTTATTCCGCAGTAGCTGAGGATAGTTGTTTTCAATATTTACATGAGTAATTTTTGTCAGACGGCTGACATTCCTTTTTGATGATAAGAGCCAAAGACAGAGAGAAATTGGATTTGAAATGTGGTGCTGGAGACGCATGCTGCGAATTCCACGGACAGCCCTAAAAACAAATGTCTCTACCTTAAGCGATTAAGATCGAAGATAGTCTTTCATCCAGCTATTTAAGAAGTGTACTCCAGTTTTTTTTATGCAATTAATCCGCTAACTGACTTTTGAGAAATTTTGTGATGGTAGGAATGAATGATAAACACACATTGAATAGTAAAACTGATATTTTTATGACACTGACATTTTTATTTTGTAAAATTGTTACCAATGTACAGTAAAGAGTAAAATAAATCATTTATATTTATTGCTTATAACTTACATATTCCTTGAGCTAATGAAATGATAAGAAAAAAGTTCGTTTCCGTAGGTGCAACTGTCTTTCATTAGACAAATGGTGAAATGGCGTGTTTTGATAATAAAACTCACTGGGAGGTGGACGATTATCATTACCTCCCTATGTTCCATCCCGGTGTGGGATTTGTGTTGTAATTATATGTAATATTGTTTGGTTATGTCGAAGAAATTATATACCTCTATCTAGATAATATATTTAATAGATAACTTAATTAAAATCAAAATTCCCTGAAGGCAAGCCGTGGAATAAAAATATAAACCTTTAAATTGACTTGATGATTTGGAACATAAACAAATAAAGTTTTAATGACATAAACAAATTTCTATATCATTACAGTATATCCCGCAGTGGGATTGTCAGCAGACTAACTGCATGTAATAAACATGCAAATTGTTTTTCCGTGTCAAAAAGCGAAGACATATCTGGATGGGCGGAATAACTCATCACTATTTAAAGACGTAAAATGTCATATTCGTGATGTTCTTTGTGCTTCAGCCTTTTTTTGGTGCACCTAAAAATTAAAAGACAGACGAAAGGAATCTGTATTTTGTTGGAATTTGCACGAATAACATTAACAAATAAAATTTATAGTGATGTTGATGATTTTGTATGATTTTATTTTGACGCCGTTTAACAGTCTCTAGACAGTCTCAAGAGCGCCAGTAAAGAGTTCAATTTTTAATTTGCTTCTGAAGCTGGTGACAAACTGACTATCTCTCAATGGGACCGGTAGGCGATTCCACATTACCGGTCCAACAACACCAAAGACCCTCAAATAAGTTAAAATAAGACAAATACTCTCATATAAGTTAGACTTACCGGCTCTATTGGGCTCAGTAAGTCTATTAACAGCCAGCTTTGAAGAGTGCAGAGGTCTTCTAGTGGTTGAGTCAAGGGGACAGAGTAATAATTTAATATATCCAAAAACCTTCAAATAAAATACAATGTCAGTGCATCACCAACATGAATACATTTGCAACTCCAGCAGCTTCACTAGGTTATATTATAAACATAAAAAATAAATACGAAAAACTGGGTTAGTTGGATGATATGGGAATACAGCCATAAATTCGCTCTCAGTTGCTTTATACAATTATATAGTTGGATTGAGAAGTTCACGTAGCACGTATGTCTGATGAATGATGAACGAAGAAGGTGCTGGATTTTAGGCCTAGAACAGAACAAAGAAATGTGGGTAGACTCTAGACAAGATATTATGCTAAGTGAGCGGCAGGTCTACAATAGGAGAGAGTTGTATTCAAGGATTGTGGAGGGCAGTAAGGAGGCCAGTCGAGGGAGAACTTCTTTCTACAAATAGGTTGAGAATCGGAATAGTGTAAAATGCCTTTATAAGTATGTAAATCGGTTTTTGGGAAGTAATTCTGTTTATAAAATAAATATTTTTAATTACAATGAACAGCAATAATGGATGATTAAAAATTCCGTGCCGATTTGTAATTAAAATGAAATTCCATAACGAATACTGAAAATAATAACAATGCCCTACCCTTTAACTTTTTCACTGCTACCACCGCGGAAATTTTATTTTAATGCTGCCGCGAATAACATGTAACTAATTTAAATAATAATATCTACAATATTATAATATAGTGATCATTCGTTGTAACAAATAAAGCGCACCAACTGTATAAATTATGAACTGGAAAATTTGGAGTACACCAGTTCAATATTTTCGAGGAATATACCGATTATTTTACTTACAATCGAGTTTCATCATAAAGGGATACCTTGAATAAAATAGTAATATTACACTTTTTCGAGTATCATTAAAAAAATGTTTTTTTATATTTCTCTTGAGAATGACAGAACAACTTTAGATGCGCGTGTGATAATATATTGGATGAGTTTTTTTTATTTCATATTTAGTAACCGGGTTAGTTGGAAGACATCGCATTTTAACGATAAACTCGCCCTCTATACATTAAATTGTATAACTGCTATTTTTATGACACTGTGTTGTTTTGTAATATTGTAACCAATGTACAGTGAAGAATAAAATAAATAAATATATTAGTGGAAGTAATAAAACTGATGACTCGAAACATTCGTAATTTAGAAGTTATTTCTAAAACATCCATAGGTACATCTTCCTCCTCCTAGCGCCGTTCATTGCTCATTCCAGGACCTTTGGCCACTCCAAACTTTTTCGACAAATAAAATTTAATTTACAATAAGTATTCTTTAAATCTAACTTACTTCTTTCCTAGGTCCCCTCGTCGCTAAACTGAAAATTTAAATGCTGTAATCGTGATATTTTTCTAAGTTTTAAAGGACACTCGAAAACTTAAAGAAAGAATGAGAGGCCTTTGTTTTCTCGTGGATTACAAGGGGAAAAAACTGAATAAAATAATTTAAATAAATTTTTGGTCGGTAAATAGTTCGGTGAATTCACTGCTGAATGTAAAATTAACCCTTTAAAGTCACGCTACATAATTGCAAAAGTTTATAATTTTACAGTTTGTTGTAAGTAAGTAGTAGCGAGGTCGAATCATGCAAATCACTTTTAAATAATATTTACATCTAAACACAGTTATACTTTGATGTTGTGCGATAGGCAGGACTGATGTCAGTAAATTGCGTAGAACGAATAATATAACTACCGAATGATGCTTATCTTCCTGAATATCTTAACTTGCATTGGCATGTACAAAATGAGTTACATGTTAATTAAACAAGGTTAACCCGCAGCTTCCATTATAATGGAAAATGTTATGATGTTATGAATGAATAAAGCATAAATTTGCCTGTAAAGAACAACAAAAATAAGAAGAAAATGAAGAAAATAGAAAAAAGCTTATGAGATACCTTAGATTAAATTTTAATAATTTAATAAATCTCTTAACGTTAGCCTGACAATGAGAGTGGAAGCTGTTGAAAGCCGGCTCGCAATTTATGAAGTCTATGTGGATGTATAAAATATGGGTATTTTATTTTTCTTTATAATTTAACATGAATTTCCATCAAGCACCGTCGGTCAACGATATTAATTACATAAATTAAAAATTACTAAACTGCATTATCCTGCAAACAATCACGTGTATTTTTCTACCATATAAAACACTGAACTATTACACTATATTGGTAGAACCAAAATGATATTTCAGATGTGGTTAGTTTTGATTATTTACTTCCTCTTTCATGTCTCTCCATGTTTCCAGATGTTTCTGTTTTATTTTCATCAAATTGACATCAACATATCGAGTAAAATCATTCCTTCAATTTCAAAAAGCCTTAATTCGCATATGTCGGAGTGACGATAGTTACAGTAAAACTGTATTTCATGTTATTTAGTATCAAACAAAGAAAATAACTACGTTGTTTAATTTTTATAACAAGGAGTTTCGTTACGTCAATGCTTTCATATTTAAAATGACCTTCGCAGTGAAAGGTTTAAAAATAAATTTCCACATAATTTCATTTACTGTCAAATATTTATAGGCGTTGAATGTTGATAATCATTTTAAAACATGACGTACTTCAGATTTCAGGAATTATTACAGAAAAGCTTATTTTTTTGGATTTACTCCCTCTACAAATGACAAATCCACTTCTTATACAAATTGTTATTATAAATTATTAAAACATCTAATGAAATCCCAACTAATATAATTTTACATACAACCATACTATCAAGTCGCTTCCCTCGTGGAGTAGGCAGGAAGGATCAAGCGCCACTTCCTTCTATCCTTACATAATATATCTTTCGCTTCCGTCATTGTCATACAATTCCTCATGCATGATCTTCTGTTCAATGTGCTCAACACGTGACGGTCCTGTAGGATTTGATTCAAATGATCTTGCCATTTGATACTCGAACGTCCACGTCTCCGAGCACCATACCTCTAAGCCTAATATATCATCTTGGTCATTCTGTCCTCATTCATTCTTTCCACATGCCCAAACCATCGTTACTAATGATTTTATCAACTGAAATTGAATAATTCTGTGTTGCTACCATATTATCCGTTATCTATCAATTTTTTATACCTTAATATAATTGATATGTAAAAGATAACACATTGTTAGAAGATAAAAGATGAGATAAGAAATAATTATATTGTTAATTTTGATGACAGCAGAGTGAATTGTTATGTGTTAAAAATAAATTAACCTAGATTTTTCTGAAATTTAATAACAATATTATATAAATTTATTTAAATATTTGTGTAGTGAAGTTATCACGCCGATGTGTTAAATTAAATCAGTTTTAAGTGTTAAAATTATTGATATTATAAGGATATTGTGTGATAAACGAGAGAGATGATAAGAAAAATGATAAAAAAATGTGAGTAAATATCTTTCAATGTATGTAATTTATGTCAGTGATAAGATGTACGTCAATATTATTAGTAGATATACGTTAATTATACCAGAATTTATCGACAAAGTGTAAAAACATTGTTACAATACCAAAAAGGTTTAAATTATTGTAAATTCGCATATCTTGTGCATACAAATGTACTGGAGAAATTTACTTCTACCTTACCATCACGGAATATCCCATAAGTGGGGTAGCAACCAGATCAGTCGTATACACTAAACTTGCAGGTTATCCTCGCTGTGCCAGAAAAAAAATAACAATTTCAGGAGGGGGGTATATCACATCGTTTAATTTAAGATGTAAAATTAAGCCTTCACACAAATACATTTATTATAAATACTAAAACAAACAAAAAAGAATTGATATTTAAGAATTCACAACATAGCAATCAATTATACAAACACTTTTTTAACATTAAAAATTAATTGTTAATGTTTATACCCGGCAATGTTAGGTTAAGCACGCAGGTAAATAAATAACTTAATAAGGCTTTAAAACTTATACTAAAATATGCGTGCTTCGATAAAAACGCATTTTTTAACAAAAAAATTTCTTTATTTCTGCTTGAAGAAGTTCCCCTTTGTTTAAAGATTAAGTGTGAGGTATTAGGGATGCTCACTACTTGGACCCCTGGAGACGAATGATCACGATTCTCAAAATTGAGGGACCGACGGAGATGATGACAGAGGTAATGAAAAAAAACTGATGTAGACCAACGACGTTTTATGAAGGATTTGTTTAATTTGGTACCTATAGCATGTACATGTTTTAACGTTTAAAAAAATCTGTTGATTTTTCTTTTATGGTAATTGTGAATTTTGTCCACAAGATGTTGTCTTTGACTAAGCTTTAAGATATTTTACTTCAGATATGCTTTGAAATATCACTAAAATACAGGAAAGTAGACCAAAGGGTCTTCATATAAATTTTGAAATGTATTCTAAAAGCCTTCCAAACATACGTTTGAATAAACTTATATATTTACGTGATATATTTTTTTTTCAAAAGCTACTTTTAAGGTTTATAATATTACTGGTATTATAAAAAATGCAATAGGTATCTATGAAGAATGAGATCACTATATAGTATTAAACAATGATACTTTTTACACGCTAACTTTATGATGGACTCCCTTGAAAAATTACATTTAATTTTTTAACTAATATAATGGGATTATGGTAAAATATTGTGAAGGTTAAATGAAGGACTATTTTGGAATACCTACAGGGTGTTGCAAAACCTAATGAGTTTTTTTACACATCGGGATGATGTGCAGTAGTGAGTTTATTTAATGGTACAATTGAAAATTTATTTCTTGTATCTAATCAAATTAAGCATTTACAAATACATACATATTTTATTACTAGATACTACCACTTATTTGCAGTGTCCATTCACACTCGTGATCATGGCGCCTGCAAGAGCGCTGAAACCCTAATAACCTTCATGACGACATGGTATACCCGTAAACACAACATTTTTTTTTTATTTCCAAAAGTTTAAGAATAAACAATAAATTGAAAACTTATCAATGAGTTACATGAACAATAAGAAAATCTTTTAATAGCTACATAGATATTGATTTATTCATATTTTTATTTTTTTAATTTTTAGACAAAATTCTACACATTATACAAGAAAAATTAAAAAACAATAGAGATATCGCTTTGCATTTTTTATCCATCTAACTACGTCACATATACACATAACAAATTTAAATAAATATACCTTTAATACAAATTAAAAATAAATAGCTGCTAAAAATAAAAATTAACAGGCACACACAACACCAAACTTATCTGTCAGAGAAATTTTACATATAAATGTAGTTTAACAAAATAATATCTAAAGTTTTTTTGTGGAAATTGAAAATAAAATAAACAAAGAAAAGATCAAAGAATTATAAAGGTGTTTTCTCTTTTAAACTTCAAAATTGTTTTCAACAAACTCCATTTTTCCACAACATGCTGCAGGGTTCCTCTTAACACAATCTTAATGCGATCTTAATCATGTCTTAATCATACGACGCGCAAAGTGATTATGGTAAAAAAAAACGTTATACTTTCCAATCTCTTGGTAGCGGTAGCGCGGTATTTTTGTGTGTGTGACTGGTAAATGTGATTGGTACCTAAATCCACAAAATATTTCATATACATTGGATATACACACCCTGTTTAATTTAAGCAGTAGATATTATATGCGAATGAAAAAGACGTGTGTGTATTTGTATTTTTTTTTTTCAAAAATATTACTCAATTAATCTTCGTCCCGAAAACTTTTTAAGTTAACGTTTTAGATAAAGTTATTTCATCTACAGATAAATAAAAACAAAAATAAATAAATTTATAAAAAAGATAGTTTGCAAACTGATATTCTACAGGTATAATTATACTTACTTAATCTCGTTTTGAAACGTGGTGGACGAATGCAGTACTTCAAAGTGATAAAAAGTAACTTAATAATATTATAATCATATTTCTATGCATTTATTAATACTATACTATACTATACTATACCATCACGGCATATCCCACAAGTGGGGTAGCCAGCAGATCAGCTGCACGTAAGATTCATGCAAACTGTCCTCTGGTAAAAGGCAGGTGTTCGAAAAAAATAAGACATTTTACATCTTAAATTCAGCGATGAGGCTTGCAACCCATCCTGAATGTCTTGATTTTATATTGGCACGAAGAGGACAGTATTTATTAATCCTAAAATCCGAAAATGGTTGTGACTTGTACTAAATCATACCCTCTTCACGTCATGTGCTAGTGTTAAAATCTTCTCCTTCGAGTGCCGTGCTAAGTTCTCCCAACGTCGGCTATCGCTCTTGCAAAGGCCTATAGAGGACATAGGTCCTGCGTTAGTTTAAACAGCTCCTTTAATTTTTGTATTCCTGTCCATTCTCCTAAATTTCTCAGCCAGTACATTAGCCCTCTTTCTATGCCATTTTTATCTTCATTATAAAAAAGGAGGTATATCCTTGACTAACTAGTAACCTACATGTCCTAATTGTCGCTATCTTCAAGAGGTAAAATAAATATAAACTGACTTACGTTACTAAGTCTCAAATCGTTTGCATTGTATTTTGACAACAAAACTCATCGCCTAATGTTGAACCAAAAATGCATTGTATAGTTAATACTATATTCATGTGGGTATATGAAAACTTCCAATTTAACTTTAAGGAATGTTCTCAAAATGTGATGCACTACGTTTCTAAGACTTATAAGTTCAAATTGTCACAAAAGTTTGGATGTTCTTCTTGAGCCACTTTTAATTCAATGCTGGATAAAGGTATATTCTACAAATCTAATGATATTCTACTTTAATTACAACACAGTTAACTTTTCACTTAGATTTATTTAAATCTCGAACGCTTTCGTCAATATAGATATATTGACATTTTCAAGAGAAGAGGAAAAAAAATGACAATATATCAACATTGACGAAAGCGCTCGAGATTTGAATAAATCAAGTCAAAAGATAACTGTGTTGTAATTCAAATAGAATATCATCAGTATTAATTTACAGTCTGTGAATGTACTGTGACAGATTAATTCACATTAAAATTGTTAAGAATATGAATTTTGAATGTTTGCAACATTGCGGAAAGGAAGTGTGGATAATAAAATTTTGTTCACCCACAAGTCGCCTATGAAATTTGCAACAATGTCATTCTTCAGCGGAATTAGATAGAGAAACGCACGTACCTTCGTATTCTCTCACGACAACTCGACATGTATAAATCAAATTAGTTTTGTGTAATATATAAAAAAAGTTTATTTTAATTCATATCGGATGTTAAAGATATTCATTCAATTTTTATATATAATGTTATAACAGTGAATTAGTGATTAATCCGCCATTAAGGTAGGTAAAACGTTGTCGAATTATTTAATTAGTCAATTGTATAATTGAATGATGAATGGAATATTCTTTTAATTCTGAATTTCTATTTTAATCAGATGCGGTCCTAGCTACGAGTTCCTAGTTCCGAGCTCCTAGCTACGAGTTCCTAGTTACGAGTCCCTAGTTCCGAGTTCTTATTTCATAGTTTCTGGTTTCCACTTAGAATAAAATTCTAAGTCGGATACAAGACATGGACTCTTGATAAATTGTGGAATCACATTAATTACATTTGTATTGAACTGCATGAAACTATACTATGTTAGAAGAAATGTTGAGATCGATACTGTTTATTCTATGTGGATGAAGAAGTCTTGAGTTGTGTCTGGGAGGAGTAAGAGAGACTACAATTAAAGATAAATATGGGATGGATGTCTGGAAGGGGTCCCCACAGAAGGAATTTGATCAGGTCGTAATGTAGATTTTAAAGTTTTTAATTATGTTGTATTCATACAATGTTCCAATGTAGTTGGGTAATTTTAATTTATTCATACATTTTTTTTTGTATGTGATGCACAACTGATTTGTCTCTTAATTATATATATATATCTTATATTTAATATTCAATAAATTGTATTAAAAATATTCATAATATCAAGTCCAGAATAGTCCATATAGAATGTTTCGTAGAATATAATAATTGCAATTTTTATGAAAGAATTTCAACCCATGCTCTGGGATAAATATGTAAACTAAGATTCTGTATGGAAGATTCGTACTAATTTTATTTAATCTTTTCTCATGCTCTACCGAATAACGCCACATTAATTTGCGCCCACGTGAGGCTAATTTTGCCTTAATTGGGGGAAATTCCTTTATTTTGAGTTGTCGCATTGTAATTGCAATACCTAATTATAAGTATTAGTTTTAAGAAAATTTTAAATATTAAATTATTTGCTTCATATATGTAATCATATCATTAATAATTGTAAAAAAAAAAAATAATTAAAATTGAAGCTATGTAAATTATTGGCAACAGTATATTTTTGCATCGCATATAATTTGTTGCAATTTTATCAGCCACATGTTGCTATAAAGAAATGTTGCAAAGATTAATTTAATATAACCTACTTTTTTTTAAAATAAAAAAATAATACTGATGTTACAAACCTTACAATAGGTAATTTAAAATTTATTTAGGTATTATTTACTTTCGATTATTCTTTTAAATAGTAGAATCGCCGAAAATTATTTGATAAATACAGTTGCAATTTTTGTAATATTTTTAAAGAGTAATAATTCTAGCAATTTTGCAAATTTTATAAAAACATTGCCTTATATTTGATTGGTTATGAATTTGATAAAGTAAAATATATTTTGTTTCATAAATTGTATTCTACTCTCCTTCAGTAAATATTTGTATCATAAAAGGAAAATTATTTGTGTGCTATGTGTGATGTGTATATTAATGCCATATGAAATTATTCCAGCAAATAACAAAATAACAGAAGGATAACAAATGCAAATAACAGAAGGAAAATAAATTATAGTATTGAAGGAATTATACAGGACATTTTCACATTTTCATGACATTACAAAGTAAGGAATTGCAGTTCGTTAATTTTCCAAGCAATATACTCCAACGAAGGGGGTAAGTGATTTTGTGATATGTATTTTCTTTGGAATTTCAATGCCATGATTTTGCTAAAACAATGAGACATATATGTAGGTACATATATTTAGTTTAATAAGATAGTCAATTACCTACTAAAAATTAATCGAAATAAAAAAAATTTCAATTTACAATATTAAAATATAGAAGTCTGCATAAAATAATCAGATAGGTATATAGGTAGTTACATTTATATTGTATGGTCGATTGGTGTATTGAAAATTTGGTCTTTATAGGTATAAGATACCTACAACATAATGTTTTTGACGGTGCGTGTAACAAAATTATGACTTATCAATATTAGCGGCTTGTGAATTTATTATAGAACCGCATGGTACTATGTTATAGGTATAATCATATTGATGCCATGCCTATAATATTATCTGCATATATACAGGATGGAAAGAAAGTTTTAAGAATGATTGAGGGTGAATATAAATAAATGTACTAATAATTTCTTTATTAATCTTATGATAAAAATTATTTTAGGCATAATGTAAGTTGATGTTAAAATAATTAGAATAATTAATTTAATAATAATATTAGGTTAAAAAAAAAAAATCTATTTGATAGTATTCGGATAATTTTAATTAAAAAAAAAAAAAAAAAAAAATATTATAAATTTATAGTTGTATTTAAGCGTTAATTAGAGAAGGTAACGATTTTTTTATCGATTTTTATATTGTCAAATGACGATTTTTATTGTCAAAATTTTTTTGTTAAAAACAAATTATATAAATCCAATGGAGGGAGATATATTTTTTAAAAATATTCATTGTGTATAAATTTATTTCTAAAGAAATAATGTACAAAATTAATTAGGTATTATATTTAACGTAAATAATAAATTAGTTTTATGATAAAAATAAATTAAATTGTTAAAGTTAAAATAAAAAAAATAAAATCAAGAAATTTTAATTATAGTTAGGTATTAGAATACATAAATAATACTGTATAATATTTGTTTTTGTTGAGCGAGTCATTATTATTTGACGGAACGATATGACGATGAAGTGAAAAAAAATAAAAAGTACTTTTTCATTACCCTTGCATTTAATAATATTATAAATAACTTAAGTGAGAGATGTTGTTAGGTTGGATTTTGCGTAATACAAACAAATAATAAATCCTTGTTTATACTCTTTGGATGCATTTTGTTCAATGCGATCAGTCATCTTTGTTTTGTAAAGTATATTAAAATGTAGTTTGAAAAAATTCGTATGATATTCCATATTAAAAATAATTTAAAATATTGCTTAATATATCTATATTATACAATATTTCATTTCTGGAAATTGAATAATCATTTGTTTTGAATTTATGTTAAATGAGTGAGAACAAATGGAAGTATTATTATTAATTTATACTTTGTTAATTAAAACTTAGATGCTTACAAATTTTTATATTTAGTACGCAATTAAACAAATGTATATAAGATACGTAGTTGACAAAGACATATTACAATTATAGAGTAAGTGTTATATGAATAGGTTTTTATTTTCTTAAATCAAAATTGATGATATTATAAAAGTTATTCAAGTTGAATTTTTATAGAAAAATTAATACAAAATGGCGGAACGTTCACCTTTAGATAAAAATTTGGAGGATATACATTCGTCTAATGAAAACATTAGCAATGATATTGACGTACCTTCACCACCAGTGGGTAACGTGATAAGTGTCAAAGCACACACTCGAAAATTAAAATTAGCTAATAAGTTTATACATAAAAGAAAGGTTAAAAATAGAAATAAGTATGTTATAGTCAATAGTGTATATAGATAGAAAAAAAAAATATGTAAATGTATAAATTGTACATAAATTGCTTAATAATACATATAAAAAGTGTATACAAATTGAGTGCAAATCAGGCATAATCTCGTACAAAGAGTTGCCATTTCGTTTAGAATGAGGATGCGCACATATAAATAATAGGATATTATAATAATGAAACAAAAAATAAATTATATATAAATGAGTTTTCAACTTCTGTAGTGTAATGGGAGTGTAATATTCAGTTAAAATAAAAAAAAAAAATAAAGAAATAACTTTCGTGAAAGGGTCAATGCAGAATCTATGTAGTTGAGTATTTATTAACTTTGGTGTCTATAGTATGAAAGTAATTTTGATTGAAAAATAGGTATGATGTGTGCGGCCAATATATGATGAAGAATGTATGATATATTTTTGGATGTGTATGTAATAGAGATTGTATGCCTGTAGATATAGATGCAATGGAGTGAATATGGACCTCATAATGATTGCGATTGTTTTTTTTTTACTAAACAAGAATTTTAATGTCTAGGTTCAAAATGGAGTCTATACCAATGGTATACTCATAAATATCTCATCACAGAGTATTATAATTTTTGCCTGACATATTCTCTTATAATATTATTTGATGAAGCGAATGACTAAGTAAAATAATAAGATTGAAGAAAGTTTTCTTAAAATAAAACAAAGTAAGCTATAAGAATATAGATAGGTATATATGTTTATAATGCTGTAGATCAAACGATCTTAAGTCTTCTCATGACAGAGAAACAATGCTACAAAGCAATTTAAAAAAATATAAAAATATAATTAAATATAATAATTTGTATATATTCATGGTGGTATTTGGATTTCCAAGGAAGATCAAAGATACAAATGTCATGAAATTGTGGAATGGTTGTGAAATTGTCACACATTATTGTTATTGTTATTATATATGCTTTTGTTTTTGAAAAGGTATTTATGATCAAATATATTAATGTTAAGTAAATATACTTTATTAAAATATAAGTTTGAATATATAAATTGTAATATATAAATATGAGTAAATATTTTATTAATAGATAAAATTTATGATGTCTTTATAATGCTTTTTAAGTCAAATACTTTTACATGTGGAAAGTAAATTTGTGTCTGGTTTGTAAAATATACACAATAAAGACTTCTCATAAAATGATTTTGTAAATAAAAAGGAATATTGATAGTTTAAAAAAAAATTGGATTATTTAATCGTTAAAAGCTTTTATTACATATAAAAAAAAAAAATTTAGTAATTTAATTTGGTGTTGAATATTTGATATCAGATTTAATATTGTACATTAAAATCTGCTGATGTATATATATTGTAGTTTTATCATATAATTGTACACTAAAGGAATAACGTGGGAACACACTGTTTTTTATTTTGTTAATTTTTTTTATATATACTCGTAGGGTGTAGAGTTTTCTATATTTGGCATTAACCCTATTGTGAAAATTAATTCTTATTTTCAAATTTTTCACAGTTAAATTAATGAAACATAGATGGCGTCCATAATTTATTTAACGGCTGAGGGCCAGTGTGTTGCCATAAATTCCTTAATTTTAATTTGTTTAGAGTTGGAACATAGTATGAATTATAACTTTATATGGGTATTTAAAAAAAAAATTATTCAATTTTTTTTTATCCGGGGAAAGGGGTATTAATGTGACAGATTAATTCACATTAAAATTGTTAAGAATATGAATTTTGAATGTTTGCAACATTGCGGAAAGGAAGTGTGGATAATAAAATTTTGTTCACCCACAAGTCGCCTATGAAATTTGCAACAATGTCATTCTTCAGCGGAATTAGATAGAGAAACGCACGTACCTTCGTATTCTCTCACGACAACTCGACATGTATAAATCAAATTAGTTTTGTGTAATATATAAAAAAAGTTTATTTTAATTCATATCGGATGTTAAAGATATTCATTCAATTTTTATATATAATGTTATAACAGTGAATTAGTGATTAATCCGCCATTAAGGTAGGTAAAACGTTGTCGAATTATTTAATTAGTCAATTGTATAATTGAATGATGAATGGAATATTCTTTTAATTCTGAATTTCTATTTTAATCAGATGCGGTCCTAGCTACGAGTTCCTAGTTCCGAGCTCCTAGCTACGAGTTCCTAGTTACGAGTCCCTAGTTCCGAGTTCTTATTTCATAGTTTCTGGTTTCCACTTAGAATAAAATTCTAAGTCGGATACAAGACATGGACTCTTGATAAATTGTGGAATCACATTAATTACATTTGTATTGAACTGCATGAAACTATACTATGTTAGAAGAAATGTTGAGATCGATACTGTTTATTCTATGTGGATGAAGAAGTCTTGAGTTGTGTCTGGGAGGAGTAAGAGAGACTACAATTAAAGATAAATATGGGATGGATGTCTGGAAGGGGTCCCCACAGAAGGAATTTGATCAGGTCGTAATGTAGATTTTAAAGTTTTTAATTATGTTGTATTCATACAATGTTCCAATGTAGTTGGGTAATTTTAATTTATTCATACATTTTTTTTTGTATGTGATGCACAACTGATTTGTCTCTTAATTATATATATATATCTTATATTTAATATTCAATAAATTGTATTAAAAATATTCATAATATCAAGTCCAGAATAGTCCATATAGAATGTTTCGTAGAATATAATAATTGCAATTTTTATGAAGGAATTTCAACCCATGCTCTGGGATAAATATGTAAACTAAGATTCTGTATGGAAGATTCGTACTAATTTTATTTAATCTTTTCTCATGCTCTACCGAATAACGCCACAGTACAAACCTTAGAGTTATCTACAAATCTATTATGGAAAGCGGAAAATTATACATATTAACATTTCTGTTTGATTGCATTTGGTAGGTATATTATTATTAAATCAAAAAGCATTGCTTTTTCACTTTTTCTCAGAAAATTAAATGATTGAAAATGTACTATAGAAAGGAAATGCGAATAATTCATATTACCTACTCGAGAAATGGCGATAAATGGGTCACCTACTCTTTTCTTAGAGTGTCCTGTCAAAGAAAAGCGTTCGTAAAACCCCACGTATAAGACAATTAACATCTACAGTTTATTCTACGTTGAACCATTCCACCCGATGTGAATATCTTATTTTTTAATCGGTTAGGAGAGCACAATCTGTACGTTTATTACTTGTAGTTAGTCCGCTGGCTACTCCACTTGCGGGAAATACCTTGATGGTATAGTAGTAGAAAAATAACCAATGCCATCTGTCCAGAATATCTCATTTTTATTTGACACAGAGAGAACAATCTGGTGAATGTGTAATTTATGCTGCAGTTGGTCCATTAGGGATCTTATTATTTTGTTAGAGGAAAATCAACTCATCTTTCTGTATGGGCTATATTACAAGCTAAAATTGAGGAAACAACTCATCCTTAGCCAGTTCCTCTTTCGAATATTCTTCTATTCTTATTTGCCATGAGAACCTTAAGTTGAAAACCACTGGAGAGACATAAACCAGAACGTACACATATTATTAAAGTTCGACCTTTACATATAATATTAACTTAATGAAAGATTTGATAACATATTCATTTATTTATTAAGTTTATTTTTACCATGAAGATGATCCTTTTAGGGCGGACCCCATCACTTTGATGGAGGTAAATCTGTTATGATGGATATTTTTGCACCTCAAAAATTTATCTTATATTAAATTTTTCTTTTTTAGTATCTTATTCTTTTTACGTTGTGTTATGTTGCAACGTTCTTCTGTTTTTGAAAGCAATAATCATCATCATCATTACTTTAGATTTGTCACTCTTTTCTGAAAGTGTTAGAGTGTCCTGTAAAAGGCAAAACATCGTCTAGGTATAATATTATTTATAAAGGTCTTCAATTCATCGACGTTCATTCTTACTATGTTTTTGAATATCTTTTTTATGGCACGTAGAGGACAGTCTGTATGTACATGACATGCAGATAGACCGCTGGCTTCTTCTCTTGTGAAAAATGCTATGATGGTATAGATCGTCGTTATCATCGTTCGCCCAACATCAAATATTTTCCATTTAGAGCGATTCTGTGCCAATTGAGTTCTTTTCTCACGTCATATCTTTAATATTTTATACACAGTGATATTTTTGTGTAACCGTATTTTGTGAAAGAGGATTTTGCTAGACATAGGTAATCTCAGAAATGAATGAAAAACGAATCTATAAAAATAAAACTGTATTATTTTTCGTTCAACATTCATCAGTCATTTTGACAATATTGTCCTGGTAGCTCCTGTATTTAGAATGTCTTCTTCTTAAAGTGCCATGTAAGATTCCCCCGACGTCGGCTATCAACCTGACGTAGGTTTCTCTGTCCTGTGTTAGCCCAAACAGCTCTTCCACCCTCTGGATTCTGGTCCACTCTCGGATATTTCTTTGTCAGGATATCTGCCACCTCCCCTTACCGTGATTACCCTCAATTTTTCCCTACAAGATGAGTTGGAGCGAACCATATTTCTCATTTCGGTGTACGTATCCCAAAATGGCATTTTCCTCATCTTTATACTGGACAACATCTCTCTATCAGTTCCAGACTCAAGTTCGTCGGTAGCCTGGAGGTAGAGTCTCGGCCTCGTGAACAAGGGGTCCGTGGTTCGATACCAGGTGCCGGCAAACTCCCCATTCACGACACAAGCTTTTAATAGCTTACAGTGAAAGGTGTATACGGTTGTATTTGGGTTTATAAAACATATATATAATATAACATAACAAAACCCAGATAGGTATATCTTTTCTAAAAAAATACTAATTCTAAATATTTTACCGGTTACCCCTTTTATGGAAGATTCTGTGATAACATAGATAGATTTTTATTTATATTTTTCATAACTTTATCTTTATCATGACACACAAAGTTATTCACAAAAATACCACGCAATCGAAAAAAAATATTTGGTATTAAGAGTAGGTGTATATATATATATACCTATGTATTGTGTCTACGGAATCACCTCATCCTTTTGTGTGTATTAGTAGTTACCTATAATAAAACGAACTTAAGATTGTGTTAGTTCGGCTTGAAGTTAGCATCGTTTACCTCAGCATTGTACTAATATACATAATACACTTAGTAGGTGTCTATATAGAGTATACGGAGTGCTAGAGGTTTAGTATAATGTAACCGTAGTGTATAATGCCTCCGAGAGTATGACGAACATGTCTAGACCGTTGTTGATTAGCGCTGATAATCATTCAAACGTGGACTCTAGTTATTATTATGACGTCATGGAGACCTGAAATCAAATTGTTTAATGTTTATTTTGGAATTATCATATGGTTTTTATGTAACTGTTATAAAAAATAGATTTTTTGTAATGCTCTATGTCATAAAACGTAGTTAAAATATTTAGTAAGTATATTTCAATATTTATTTTTTATGTAAGAGTTTTCACTCTAGTTATGGGAAATGCCATGGGTATATAGATAGATAGACATTTATATTACAAAATATAGAGCTATGTTAATTTAATTTCTAATTAATTTTTTTAATTGTATTTATTTCGAAATCAAACACGATTTAAAAAAAAATAACAATGTGTGGCACTTACCGAGTAACGAATTTTTCGATGGATCTTATAGCCGAAAACATATAGGCATGACACTTATACTTTTTTTTTAGCATTTGCTTTGGCATATACAACCGATTAACGAAAAAAAAATCGTTGGGCGCTTAGCCCCTATTTCTAGTATTCAATTAGTCTATAATACGTTGAGGTAGACGATAGTCTGATGGTAGAGTTTCAGACTTTCAATAGGGAGACGAACTTAGCCAGCCGGCTTACTCCACCTTCATGACACAAGCATATTACTCACTATGTGGGTATCTTGGGTGTGTTTGAGCTTATTTCTTATCCAGATTCATATTTTTTTTTTAAATGAAATATAGAGGCAATTGACAAAAAAAAAATACGCAGTTGGGAAATTTATAGGAGTTTTAGGTTTAGAATAGGTTTATTTAGAACCCATTACACCGAAATATAACGTCATTTGACATTTGAATTCGCACTACGGACCTTCTACTTAAAAGTCAAAGACAATTCTAGTACAAGTCTAAATATAATGTTAAATAAATCTAAAGAAACTGCTTAAATTAGTCTTGAAAAAGATATAACTTGAAAATATCCTAGAGATAGCTTGAAGTATTTGTTCATTTTCAAAATGGATATTATTATTTTACAAAATTACTATTTATTACATTTAATTAGTTTTAAATGTAGAAATTCATTTAAAAATAAAAATATTTTTTTTTGTAGATTTCTAAATGTTCCTTTAACATACATGTTCGTGTGGCTTCTTATTTTCAGATAAAAATATAAATTACATAGTATGTAGAGTTAGAAGAAATATAAAAAAAAAATATTTTGGTGAACTCAATTTTTGACATTTCCGTGGTTAATACATATTTGCTTTTTGGCATCTCCATGGTTAATACCATGTTTGCTTTTCATCGCGCACCTTTATTCGTAAAAGCTTTCAATATTACCAATGCTATTTTCGTTTTTATATACGTACTTTGTTCCAACTCTGATATTTAAATCTTATTTCCTTTTTTGAGCTATTTTGAAGACTTTACTTACACATTCACTTCACTTTTTTATGTTCAAAAATGATAAGAATTTTACAAAAATCACTTAAGCAGCTCAGTAAAAACATCTTATTTCAAAATGTCTAATATAAGAACTGTCACTTGGGTTACAATTTTCTCCGCAGGCATTATGAGTATTGGCGTGGCGCTCTAGTGTTGTTGATATATAAAAAGTACAGAGTGTTATTATTATTATAAAGTAATACCTATTTTACTTGTAGGTGTATTAGTATTGTACCTATAGTATGTGCATATAATAGGATTGAATAATAATTTTGTATGAAGCGAGAAAGAGAGAGATATCAGATAGAGTCTGTCGCGTCGCATACTGAGTCGGTAAGTCGCTAACTCGACTGTATTCTGACTTGCTACTATTATTCCGTCTGATTCCCATACTGAAGGTCGATGCCGTACGTGGTGGATGTGTCGTTCGGTTAAAACGAATCGCGCAAACTTTACTAATAATAAAAACATATAATAATACAATATACAGATCGTACAAAAGTTCATCATCGACAATAAGAATACCGGTTGAGTATAACAAAAATGTATAAAAAACACATAGAAATAACTAAAAAAACATAGTTTCAATGCTGAAAACGTGTGTTATGTTGTGTTTTAATAAATTCTTGTAAGATTTTCATGTGTTTTTAAGTGTTTTTTGAGTTATTTTTATTAATAGTATTATTTGCAAGTTCTTTTTCTATGTGTATTGGTTGTTGCATAGTGATGTAGTACATTTTTTTATAATACCTTTTTCTTATTGCATGTGTTACTAGCAATGATTGTTTTACTAACTTAAAAGTTTAGTAATTTATATATTATCATTTATTTCTACTTCTGCTGTCTGCTAGAACTTGCGTGTGCTTTTTATAAAAAGTTTTATTTGAAACTTTATGCTATTATTATTATAACAGCTAAAGCTGGTTTTCATGTTGCTTGTGTGCTTTTTCCTTGATAAAGTTTTATGCATTAAGTAGGTAGAATCCGCTATATTTAAACGTGCAACAACCTAACTAAGTTTGCTTACGTTTACTATTCATATATTATTACTTAATACACTTTATACAATTGTTTGTAATTTCTTCCAAATAACCATATACTTAATTTATTTGAGTTGTGTTTTTAATTGTGATTTAAGGTTTAGGTTCTCACATTACTGTTCATTAAATATTACTACTTCTATCTCTATTCCATTTCGGCATATCCTATTAGAGCAGTAGCCTCCAGATCAGCTGCTTGTTATGAAAAAGCAAGTCGTCTTTTCCGTGTCAAAAAATAAATAATTAAGACATCCAGGATAAGTGGCGAATATCATCGCTGAATTTAAGGTATAAATGTCTACATATATTCGTACATATGCCTTTTACAGAATATTCAAAAACTTACGGAAAAGAGTGGGAGACCAATTCTTGGCTGGTTGCTCCATAAAACGTAATTTACAATGAATTTTTTGGGAAATTAAAGAACAGCTTAATCTTTTAAAATTATTTGTAGATGCATAATAATCATTTGTATATAAAACTTAAGTAAATAAAAGTATATAAAAAATAAATTAAACTTTTTATCCCCTGACATAAACGGGAGGATGGCATTTGAACATAGAATAGAATATTTAAGGATAATATTTACTAACATATTAAAATGCCTGCAAAACTAGTCCCGCTCTTTTCTGCATGTTTTGAGTCTCCTGTAAGATGAAAGTATTCGTATAGCATCCCCATTAAACATTCAATTCGGGAATGATGAAGTGCGCCACCGATCCTGAATGTCTTAACTTTCATTTAACAAGGATAGTGTACTATATTGCATGCGATCAGTCTAGATAGAAAGAATTAATTATACACACTCCATTTTATTTATAAACTAAAATATTAAAATTTTCATCATTCTTACACAGCAACATTTATAATTTTATTTTTACCATCACGGCTTTTCCCGCGAGTGGGGTAGCCTACAAGCACTCATAATCGCACTTTATTGAATTAGTTTATTCGTAAAATATGCATTAATAGAAATTTATTTATTTATTTATTTTACAATCCCGTGGAGCACCCGGTATAGAATTGGTCTCCCACTCTTCTGCGTAAGTTTTCGAATGTCCTGTAAAAGGCAGGTGTTCGAAAAAATTAAGACATTTTACTTCTTAAATTCAGCGATGAGGCTTGCCACCCATCCTGAATGTCTTGATTTTATATTGGCACGAAGAGGACAGTTTGCATGTTTCTTACATGCAGCTGATCTGCTGGCTACCCCACTTGTGGGATATGGCGTGATGGTATAGTAGATAGTAGTAGTAGTATTTATTTTACAAAATAAACGGCTATAAGCCTTTAACAAAAATTATATATTCTTATATATATTATATATAAATTATTTAGTTTACATAGTCGGCGTAGTTTCCTATATTTCTATTTATTCAATAAAACTTGATCCTAATTTAATAAACCCACACTTCCCTTCAAAACTTAAAAAAAAAAATAATAATAATAACTAGACAACTTATTTATGATGCGCCGTTTTGTGGAAAAACCACCACAAGGGTCCATTGAAGAATCATAACATCTCCCGAACAATAGGGTTTTAACCTCGTCTTGAACACCTCCACACTCTCCAGATTTCGAAAAAATGCATCCTTTCTTCGTGCTTTAATGAAACCATAAGCTTTTTAACCATACTGTAGATTGAATTGCTTACTTATTCTAAATATGCAATAAAGTTTGTAATTTACCAAACTATATAATACCTATTTCACATTTTTAACTTATTCCATAATTTCGAACTAATTCCATATTTCTTAACTATTAATCGTAAAGAAAAGTTAACAGTTTATTTATTCATCTTATCTTTATAACTTTTTATTTTAATTATAGAATAAAAAATTAAACATATTCACTGCCAAATGTGTGTCAGAACAACTTTAGTGGACAGAAACTTAACATAGTTAATAAAAAAAACATCATTAAAGTACAGTGTATGTTTTGCTGTAACTGTAAATTTTAAAAAAAAGTGTTTATTTACAATAAGTACGTGTTTTTTTTATTGATGGTATATTCAAGTGTCGTTAACCTTATTGTAAAGAGTGTTTGAACAAAAAAGGGATTAATTGTTTAAAGTACAACACCATTACAAAATCCTGTTAACTATAACTGTAAGTATGGAAAAATATTATTGTTAATTATAAATTACTATGTAATTTTTTATTTATAATTATAATTAATATTGAAAAGTACAACTGGGACCATTACAGCTTTCGGCCAATGTGATCTTAGAGAAAATTCAAATAAAATATTAATTATACTTTTATGTAATATCTATTTATTTATGTAATACTATTTGGGTTGGTTAGGATGAATTGCAAAATGTTATTACAATATCACTAAAACTATATTATCGCAGCAGCACCCATAAGTGACAAAGTTTAGTTTATTGACCGACGGTTCTTGGTGGAAGTTCATATAAATAAATTATATCTAAATGAAACAAGATATATAGTTTTTCCTTTATTGACTGTGGAATAACTATATTATATTATATATCGACGGCTTAATCCGCAAACAAGATAACTCCCTTAAACCAAACTTTTCAGGAGCAACATAAAACCTTATCATATATCAATAAATACATCAAAATGATTTTTCATTGCTGTTTTTTATTGTTTTTAAGTTCAAAATTATTATTAAATAATAATAATGTAGTAAACAATAATAATAATGACAAAATTTTTCAAAATTTCTTCTAAAAAAGGAGTTAGCATTTTTGCTAACCATATTTTCATACAATTTCAATGGAGTTAGCGTTATTTCAGTTTCATGGGTGCATGTTTTCTAACAAAAACGTCACCGCACACTGACAGCCGTCATACAAATGGCGGTAAAATGACGGAGTTAGCGTTTTTACCAAATTGCCAGATGTTTGCATGGAGTTATCTTATTTTTGTGTAGCATTTTTTGTTAGTTTTAAAAAATATTTGGGAGTTATGATTTCACAGGATTATGTGTTACATCTAATAAAACCTGTTAGCGCAATAAAATCAATTTGACAAAAAAAGGAGTTATCTTGTTTGCGGATTAAGCCGTCGATATATTGTTTCACCAATAGCTTGTCCCATAAGTGATAAGTTATTAAGCTATTAATTATTTCAATCGGAAGAATCTGGGCTCAAACCACACGAGACACGCGTTTTGCGTATTATTATGGTGCGTTTGGGTTTATTCAAACTCAGAATAATCTTTAAAAAAAAGTATTAGTACATTGCATTAAGAAACATAACATAACATGTATAGACAATTCACACAGATCGAGTAAGTCCCAAAGTAAGATATGAATATTGTTTTATGGGTACTAACGCGACAATGCATATAAACAATGCATATTCAGCACAACAATTGAAAAAAGGTCATTCTTCATTTTGCCCCGGCCGAAAATCGAACCCGGGACGAGAGGCAAGAGAGTTACCTCTATGCCACATCAGCCGTCAAACGAAGTGGCTGAATTATTTTGCAATTCTATCGTCATTCAATGTTTCTACATATCGAAACCAATATATTGCGAGAGTGCGTTATTTAACTGTGTGTTTTTATATACATGGGCGTGTTCCATATTTAACTGTGTGTTTTTATATACATGGGCGTGTTCCATATTTTCTGTAATAAAATAATATTGAACATCATTTACAAATCTTTTTATTACTTTACTTTACGACGCTACAATTCAATATTAAAATACGGAAGCATTTATTAATTAGTTTTTACTATATTTGACTCAATTTCGCTCAAAGATTAAATAGGTACCTAGAAATCGCTGAATCTCTTAAAAAATACCTGATAACAAATAAAATATTGCTATTGATCAATCCACCTGTAAAAGCCAGGTATTTGTAAAATATTACAAGAAAGAAATTTAACATCTCCAATTCAGTATCTTGAAAGAGATGACGTTGAAGGTATATAAGTGCATAAAGTTTAAAAAAAAAGATGTATCTGGATTTTGTTATAAACCCAAATTAATACAACCTTATACACCTTTCACAGTAAGCTATAAAAGCTTGTGTCGTAAAAGGGGAGTTTGCCGGCACCTGGTATCGAACCACGGACCTCCAGATTACCGACGAACTCCCATATTACCCGAGCCATAATTTTTCCAATTGATCAATTTCGATCCAACCCATATTACCCTTACCATAATATTTCTGTAGACTTTTAACAGGAAGGTGTACTCGCATAATATTCATTTATGAACAAAATGTATTAATCTTTGATTAACACATTTAGGTACTACAGTTCTATTATGAAGGAATAATTTCGTTTGCATGAAAAGCATTGATTTTTGTGCTACTTTTCAAGTAAAGGTTTCTATAATGGATATATAAATAAATATACCTATCTATTTACAAACAAATTTAATGGAATGAAATATTTATGATAAGTTAATAATCTATTTTAACACTCCATGATATGTTCCAATAGGCATTAGGTATATCACCATGTAATTTTTTTTAAATAAAAAAAAGTAATATTGTTGATTTTACTCTTTGTGATGTCATCAGTCACATATGGCAAAGCTTCATTTGGTGACATTATCACCAAATGTAATGTAAATCATTGATTATATCATGTAAGTTGATGCTTGCTACAAAATTTGTTGTATTTGTTTAACATTGACATAAAAGTATCATGTATATCAAAAAATAAAATAAATAGCTACCTATATCTGAATGATTAAATTCATTACATGTACGAGTATTTAAAAGGTACATTTTATATAATACGTATAAATGTATTAATTAATCCACCAATTAGCTCCAAATGAGTAACTTATTTAAACGGCCTTCTTTACTTTTGTTCTCATTATTAAAGCGAAGAGAAAAGAAAGCTTATTTTAGATACTGTGAATTTTTTCTATCAATCGACCCGTAACGAGTGATTTGTATATTTACTTTGTAAAGGTTTATCTCTGAATATTTACTTTTGAGTCAATATTTCTACCAAATAAGTCATTATGATTAAGAAAATGGTGACTGGATGTCATCGAGTGTTAAAAACTAAAAAAACCAGTTTAAACAAACTGACTTACTTTAAGTCCGCCAAATCTGCTTTATTACCTATATTTATATATTGACTTTTAATAATAATAAATATAATGTAAGAATAATATAAACTATAACAGTTTTACAGAAACCGGTATAATTAGTTTTATAGGTTCGTTCAATAATTATTTTTTTAACTATGCCAACTGATTTGATTTGATAATTAATATCAAATATCATCATTTCTATTGATAACTATAAATTTCTTCTCTATTCTACATAATTATCTATTCAACTACGTCATGTATTATCAAGTCATTTCCCCATTTCCCATAAACTATGTACGCAGTGAATTTCAACTACATGGAATGAGTTAAAAGATCATCCTTTCTGTACCAAAATTAAAAAGTATTTCATTTATAGGTAGAAGATATACCTTATTATTATTATCATAAAAATAGTGTAGTGTAAAATATTTAAGTTGTGTGAATTCTTCAGACTATCAAATACTTTCTTTTTTATCTTTTTTTTGCTCTTTTTCCTCATATCTTAGGATACGTGGCTTTCTGTCTCCATCTTCACGAGTCTTTTCTGAGCCACGCGAAGATGACACCAAAATAGAAGATTCTGTTGTCTATCAAATATAAATGTGTGACAAAAAGGGCCTTATTAGAGGGATTATCGAAAAATAATGCTCCTACTGCAGTAAATACTATATACACTGTGTCACACTTTGACTTGGTACTAAAGTGACCCTTTACATCCTTTTAGTAATAAGGAAAAAGAATTTGTACGTCTATATTTCTTGTTATGTCTTTATTTTTCATTTTTTCTATGCTATCTATCTATCTTTATAATTCCCTTTCTATTGTGTTATGTACAATATCTGGGGGGCTAAAAAGGCCACTTTATATGAATCATAATAGGGTCATATTAGGAATTGTAAAACGATTTAACGGCAACATTTCGCCAAATATGAATTGTAGATGAATTGCTCAATGTGGCCATTTTATGCCCCATTTTATGGCCATTTCATTGACATGGTACTAGAGGTACCCTGTACCTACGTCTTATTACCAGTACTGAGAAAAAAATAAATTCTATGTCAGCGTTTTTATTGTTACATGTTCTTTGGAAATGATGAACCCAAGCGTCCTGTTAAGGACCTGCGGGAGATGTTAAAAATAAATAAATATTAGAATATATCTGAGCAGCTTGTAACAAAATAAAGAATGCAGTATTCTCCACATGGTAAATTTATCTTAGTCTCCAATATGATTATGACTGTCTCTGTATCTACAAGACATATACATACATATTATTATAATATAGAGATGATGATACATCGTTGTATAGAATAACGGGTCTTATGTTGTTGTTAGTACAAACTTATAATATTCATATTATTATTGAATACATCGATACATGTGCTGGTATTGTAAGTTACATAGTGTGTGGATAAATGTATTAAATACAGATAACCTATCTATGTCTATATTATAATATGAAGTTGTAGCATGCCTTTTTATAAAAATAACTGATAAATATTATATACATTACAATATGTTTATGAATTAATACAAGTATAAAATGCTTTTAATGTAACGTCATTCATTTCATGAAGATCCGGGAAAAATTTTGAATGTATGATAAATCATACAAATGTTGAAGAAGCAAAATATGTATATTAGGATAGATTTACACGATCAAGAAGAAAAAAAATTGTACATGTAGAAAATAGAATAGTATGTCGAGAAGTATGAGTATTTAAAAAATCCAAAACACAGTCACAATAATCAACATATTCATTGAAATATTTGTACAAATTAAAATAATTAAAACACTGTATTTTCCACTTTTATTTAAAAAATAAAAGTGGAAAATACAGTGTTTTAATTATTTTAATTTGTATAAATATTTCAATTAAAATGGAATTCCACAATGTTCATCACGAAGTATTCCAAAAGTCAACATATTCATGTCATGAAAAGAGATTAGGTTATCAAAGACATTCATATATATTTAGATTTTTGTCCAATGACAGTCTAATATTGTATCCTCTTCAGACTACTGACTATTGCATAATCTATCTACGATTTCACAATATCTTCAATAAGTGTGGTAATCAGTTGATTCACTGTATATAGCGAACATAGATGACGTTCACAGGGGACCTAAAAATAACAGATTTAGTAATCAATTAGGGTCGTCTTGTCACTGAATTTACGATTTTTAATATCCATTAGGTGATATTTTGCAAACAATTACCTTCTAAAGAACATTCGAAAACTACAGTTAAGTTTATATTTCAGAAAAAAAGCTTTTTCGATAACTACGGTTTGTTTAACACCGAAATAACTTCAAGATGTATGATGTAACTATTCATTGCAAAATTTAATCTATTAAACCATTATAAGGAGTTTTGTTAATTGACGACACTAATATTCTATATGAGATTCTACTTATTTTATTATATCTACGGTTATTTTAATATAACCATCGGTAAATACTACTACCTTCTATATACCTACCAACTAACCAAACTTGAAATAATACGTAAGTTATGAGTCTGCCTAAAGAGAAAGCTGCATTTGACTTAGATCAGTTACAATAATATACACTAGTATATAACGATATTATAAACTTTATTTATTTATTTGTTATCGAATTTAATAACATGTTTTACTTTAAGTATATTTATTTATTAATTAAACTACTTGCAACTTACCGGTTTTACTTGAGAATATTTTAACTTTATAGATACCGATATTACGTATCTTGAGGGTTAAAAGTTTATTCTCTTTGAGTATCGATAATGAGATATTTTATGCAATAGTTAATTAGTTTAATTAAATTTTGTAATCCAATTTTGTCATTTCGCATTAAATGTGATTGTTGCAAATACAAAAGTTTTAAATAATTAAAACTATATTATCATATCAAGTATAATGTCAATGTATGTTATTATTATTTTGATTGGGATACCTATTTGTTAAATTTAAATAATTTATAATACATTGAGTAATTTACAAAAGCAAGGAGGAAACTCAATTATTTTTATAAATATTGTCATTCATAACGCACTGTTTCCATGGTAATAATATAAATTATTTTATTTGAAGAAGTTAATTCACAATTCACTCGATTGCGGGTGCATTGCCATGAAATAAAACAAGAAAAAGTTATTTAATTATTATGAAAAGGTCATGAGAGAAAAAGGTTTGTCTTCAACGTGTATTTCTGAATTTAAAATAGAAGGGTGAATTGTGATAAGTAATATTAAATATCAAATGTACAGTAATTTGAGATAACTGATAGTTTGATGAAAGAATCCTAGACTTTTCCAGTAACCTCGATGATGGAATTGCTATTCCGTGTTTAGAGAATCTATCTATCTATACCATGACGGCATATCCAACAAGTGGAGTAGACGGCAGACTAATTGCAGGTGATAATCGTGATATTTAACGTAAATCTGTTTTTTATAGGATACTTGAAAGCTTACAGAAAAGAGTTGGAGACACCCTGAGTTAGTAACACAGAAACACAAATGATAAAAATAGCGAAAATATAATGTAGAGGATATTTTTATTGCTTGTTCTGTGAATTATTGTCATATCTCTCAAATAACCCAGAATACATAGAAATCTCAGTAAAACATGATTGTCGTAAATTTTCGCTGGCAGGCAGAGCGAATCAGAACCATCTTCGCCTTCATCACATCTATAAGCCACAATCAACTAACAACAGCTATGGTAACACTTTCTCTTATCTTGTTAGTTATTAACTAGTTTATTAACTTTATTCTGTCTTGTAAATAAGTAAATAAAATATTTTTCATTATAATATAATATTATAATCGGTGTCAGTTGAAAGGGAAAATTACAATAATAAAGTAGTTATATTGTATTTAAATAAACTTTAATATTGTTAACTAGCTGATTATATGCTCAGTGACTTTCATAATTGAGTACAAAAAAAAGAGTTTTACAAATACGGTAGGCATCTTCTGATTTTATTTTTAAGAAATCAATTGCAATAACTTGTTTGCTATATACAGCTACTTGTCACAATAGATCTACTATGGTCGCGGTGACACAAGGGATACAAGGTCCCTTGACCTTCACCTTAAAAAAAATAAAAATATACAGCTACTTAACTGGCTACCCCACCTGTTTGAGGTTGTAATAGAAAGATAGATTGAAGTATAATCAAAACAAATGCAAATTTTGATTCAAGTTAACCTAGGTTCAACATCGTAGATAGCCTAGCTGCTTAAAAACTCATGAGACACATATGTATATTATTTATTATGAAAATGTTAGAGAATGTATTTGGAATTAAAACAAATTCGGATTTATCTTAAAAATATATATTTTTATTCTCTTAGAAAATCTAAACCTAGCCGACATTCTTTAGATCGATAAAATATGAATTTTTGAAGATAAAATGAACACGTTGCTAATCTTAGATAACAGAGCATCTCTTGAAAGTAAAAGAAATATGCCCTTTTTCTTCATCGCATCTTCCATAGGCTTAATAAACTAGTGATAAATATTATGGACGTATAAATCGCCTCTTCTGTAAATGACAACATCCATTTTTCATAGTAGCTAGCGAACTTCTTAGACAGTTGTAATCAAAGTATTAATAAGTTGTATTTTCTGTGAATAGTGGCAAATTTTTAAATTTATATTCATACATAAAAGTCTTGTCACTTCAAGTCAGATTATTTTTTAAGAAAAGTTTATTAAAAAACGTAATTCTTTGATCATACATAGTAGGTATGTATTTTAAAAAAAATATAATTATTTTATATATTTAGATAATTTCAGAACCACTCTAGCGGCATGTAAATTTACCCACTGACATACTTATTATAATAAAATAATTAAAAAGTAGAATATATAATATTTTCGGTATTTAAAATATTTCTCACTTTTTATTAATAAATAATATGCAATTATCTCTGGTGCTTGCGTAATTTATTGATGATAATGACGTACCTATCGTATGTGGCGTGTGATTATAACGTGAGATGGTATTTTTCGGAACCGGATGTAGAGGTGATGATAGGAAAAGTTTTTAGGTTTCGTGCTTGACCTATCGTTGGCATAATGTGAGTAAAAATTTACTTTAATTTTTTCGCAGCGGATCAAGGGTGAATATTTAATATTTTCATTAATTTTTTTTCGTAAGAAAGATGGTTAATTTCTATGGAACATAGCTGTTGTATAAATTGTTATCTCTCAAGCCTACTAGGAATACAGTATCTGTTTTGTTTGAATTCGATTATTCATCCTTCAGTTCTCCTCTCGACAGCATAGAGTAGAACGAGCCTTCTACAGTTCTTGTAATAATAATAATAACTAGACAATTTTTTAAGTTTTACGGAAAAAACCAAAACACCTCAATTGTTTTATTTATTTATTCATTCTTTACTGTACATTGATAACAAAGAATTACATAAAAGGTATACATTCAAATTAAATACAATCAATATACAGAGGGCGAGTTTATCGCAAAGGCGCGATCTCTTCCAACTAACCCAATTGTACCAATATCACCTTGAGTATTGAGTCACCTTTTGCCACGAAATTCTTAAGTATTTGTAAAAGTTACCAAAATTATTGTAAAACTCATGTTTCATAGATTCAAAAAAAGATTGTGACTTAAACGTTCGCTGAGCTTTTGTATGGTAGATCATTAATCTTCTATTAATGATAATAATGATGGTTAATTTATTCTTTTGGTACAGTTTCCGTGTCAAGGGTGCCAGTGAAAAAAAAGTATTTAATTTTGTTTTTAAATCTCTTCAAACCTCCAGCAAGAATTCAGCTCATCATTTCATTCAACTTCATCTCACACAATCAGTGGGCGAACTACAAGTAGTAAAAATACATGTCATCCTCTCCCTGCAAATAAAAAATGGGACGTTCAGGATGGATACCATGTACTTCATCACGGTTGTATTGGAGATGTTTATTTATGTCTTACACTGAATGTTTTACGAATACCTGCCAGGACTAATCGTCCTTTTTTTATTCTACCGTCCATTCACACATCGAGAATGATAAAAATGATATCTTTACAAGTTATTATTATTTATATAATTGAAGTGCATGGGTCAAGTAACTGCATTTGAATAAAAGCTTGTTGTTTAATAAACATAATATTATGTATATACATTATATATGTACTGCCATATGAACAGGAAATGTAAATATAACTCCACTCTATTCTACCTATGCTTAGGTGTGTTATTAAAATTATGTTGCTTATTGAGAAAACTGTAAAACAAATGCCATTGCAAAAGTTCTAGACTAAGAATCTTAAAACTGAAGAAATGTTTTCTTAGTAAGAGGTGAAAAAATTGCGTTCTCTTGTCAATTGGGCGATTATATTAATAAAGACCAAAGTTGATGAATAAATAAAATATTTCTAAGAGTAAGTTCAAGATTTTTATATGGGCTCTGCTTTCCTTGCCCATAAAAAAATAATAATGTCTCTTCTACATAAGTACCCAAATCATTTCGCATTTTATACTTATTCTATTGAAAGTATTTTCGTAAGACTTTTTTTTTAAACTGGATCTAGCTCTCACACTCTTATAACAAAATATGTTTTTGAGAGTAAAATTATAACATAGGTATTCTTTTTTTTTATCAAATAGTTCCTAAACCTTTGGACATTTTGCAAAGAGCCTACCTATATAGACTCTTTGCAAAGATAGATATTTACCGTTAGTTTTGTACGTACACATATGAGGATATTAATGTTTTTGACCTTTGCGTATTTGCATATCCATCACGAGATGTTTAATTGTGATCCTAAGTACCTACATACTTTACTCAAGAAATTGCAGTATGAATATTGAAATATTAACAAATAAACCAGTGATTTATTTGGTACCTGATACTGACTTACTGCCAATACATAACATAACATAGCATGTATAGACAATTCACACAAACTGAGCTAGTCCCAAATTAGGAAATAAAACTTGTAATATGGGCACTAACACGACGATACACATATATACAATGCAGTAAAGATATATACATGTAACACCCAGACCCAGGACAATTTGAAAAAGCTCATTCTTCATTTTGCCCTGGCCGGGAATCGAACCCGGGACCTCGTGACTCAAAGGCAAGAGCGTTAGCCTTCGCGCTACATTGGTCATAATTACGTATATTATGTATGTATATTTGTAATTATTTAATCTAAAGAGTAGCTTTATTAACTACCGTGATGTTTTTGAAAGATTATTATTGTATATTGTATATTGTATTATTGTATATTGTATATCATCAGCCGTAGGCCCAGTCCGGGCACTTGGATTCGTCAAAAGCATTACAATTTTTGATTAAAAAATATAAAAAAGATAAAAAAGAAACAGACATCCAGTAAATTTATAGGTCATTGCAAATCGGAGTGTAAATGGCTCAGATTTGCAAATCGTCAGACATAGGCAGACAACAAGAGACAACAAAGAATTACAGATTTACAAAATATTTAAATGCTAATAGAGTCATTTGCTCGATTCAGCATTTCGTCAATCGTGTAAAAGGATTGCTCAACGAGATACTCCTTCACCCTCCCACGAAACGCCTCCAAGCCCAAGGCCCTCACATCTTCAGGCAGCTTGTTAAACAACCGCACACTGAGGCACACAAAGCTTTTGCTGACCTTTGCCAACCTATGCTCGATTGCACGAACATCATTTTTATGTCTAGTGTCATAGGCGTGCTGATCCGAATTTAGGGGAGTGTTTGGCAAGTTTTTCCGGGCAAAAGTCATACACTCTATGATATATGCACCGGCCAAGGTCAATACACCCAGCTCTCGAAAGGAGTTTCGACAACTGTCTCCCGGCTTCAGCCCCATTAATACTCGTATGGCCCTTTTTTGTAAGAGAAATATTCTTCTTGCTTCACCTACCCCGCCCCAGAACAGCACCCCATATGACATGATGCTGTGAAAGTAGGCATGGTATATGGACTTTGCCGCCTCAAAACCGCAGGTCTCTTTAATTTTTTTAATTGCAAAAATTGCGGAATTTAATTTCCCGGCCAGCTCCTCAATGTGCGCCGTCCACCGCAATCTCCTGTCAATCTTAACTCCTAAGAATTTACAATTGTCAACTATAACTAGTTGGCGCTCAGACAGAGCCGCCGTGACTGGGTCGGGCGCAGAGGACTGTCTCAGTGAGAAGTGAATAGTATTCGTTTTCGTCACATTCAGTACAAGATCATTTTCCCTGAACCACTCGCCCACTCTGTCCAGGACACTTAAGGTGTTGCGAATCGTTTTCTCTTTTTCAATACCATCCTGGATCAATATCGAGGTATCGTCTGCGAACATAACTATTTTTTGACCTTCCTCGATACAGCCTGGTAGGTCGTTCACATAAATTAAAAAGAGCAAGGGCCCCAGTATCGAACCTTGGGGAACGCCGCAGACTATCGCTCTCTCAGTCGACCTGACACCGTTTACCTCTGTGATCTGTCTACGGTCATCCAAATACGATCTGAGAAATTGATTCTCAGTGCCCCTCACTCCGTATAGAGTGAGCTTTTCTAGTAGAATTTTATGGTTCACACAATCAAATGCCTTTGACAGATCACAGAAGACTCCATATGTATCGCGCTTCTGATCCAGAGATTCAAGAACTGTCTGGAGTAGGGACGAAATCCCGTCGACCGTACTTTTTCCCTTTTGGAAACCAAATTGGAGTGAATTTAGGGTATTATTGTGAACAAAAAAGTGGGCGAGCTGTGCAGTGACCATTCTCTCAAGAAGCTTACTAATCACCGGCAGGATCGAGATGGGTCTGTAGTTTCCGGGGTCAGTTGGGTCACCCTTTTTATGTATAGGGACAACCCTAGCCATTTTTAACAGATCCGGAAAAATCCCCTGCTCAAGGCTCAAATTAAACAATTTTGCTAGACATGGTGCAAGGCAATGAATAATGGATTTAAGTAATTTAGTTGATATATTCCAGAGGTCTGTGGATCCTTTTGATTTTAAATTTTTACAGGTATTTAATACGTCCTGTGTGGATATTGGCCTAAACTTGAAAGTAGTCTCTACAGAATCTATACACTTATATTTATTGGTTACAACCGAGGAAGGGCCTGATGCCTGAATCAGGGATGATGCTGCACTTACAAAATATTCGTTAAAGTAATTTGATATGGCCAGTTTATCGGAACCATCTATGCCGCCTACAGTGATGAGATCCGCCTCATGAGAGTGCTCAATGGATCTACCCGTTTCCTCTTTAATAACATTCCATGTTGCTCTAATTGGATTTTTTGATAGCATTATTTTGCGGCTAAGAAATCTTTTTTTTGCCTCTTTACACACTGCTTTGAATATGGCACTGTATCTACGTACTAAATTTGTAATTTCTTCAGAATTTTTCAATCTTTTTTGCTCGTACAATTGGAACAAATTTCTCCTTGATATCCGTATACCAGGAGTAGCCCAACATTCAAAAGATTTCTTAGTCATACACTTTGTTTTCTTTACAGGAAAATTATGATTCAATTCCAAAAGGATTAATTTGAACAATTCACTAAAAACCAAATTTACATTTTTGTTGTCGACTGCCAAAGAGCAAACAGTATGGGCAACAGATTGTTGGAAATTATTTATGCTTTCCTCGGTACAAATTCTCCTGGAAATACATTTTTTTACAACTGGTTTACATTTAATATTCTCAATTTTAAATTCAATCATTTGCCCATAATGGTCTGATCTGATTATATCAACAAGGTGAGAATTAATCAAGTTTACATCTGTAAAAACATTGTCAATGCAAGTGGCTGTACTATTTGTTACTCTAGTAGGTGCAAGAATGCTACGCGTCAAACAGAAACTACTCATAGTATCCACAAAATTGTTCTTGTTGTTTGTGTCAGTGTCTAGATCTATATTGAAATCACCACATACAATTAGGCGCTTATTATTATTTAAACTTAAAATATTCAGGGCATTTTCCAGTGTACTGAGGAATGAGTCAACGTTTCCAGATGGTGCTCTGTACACTGAGACAACTACAATATTATTCATTTCAACACAACTGATCTCACAGTGCTTTTCTAATGACAGTTTCACAATGTCTACCCTGTTTTTTAATAATAATAATAATAATAATAAATTTCTTTATTCAATCAATATCATACAAACGTTGAAACAATATATCACCAATTATCTTCAATTAAGTTGCAGCAGCCTCACTAGGTTGCCCTGTATCGAGGCGTGCTGCGTAAAAAATATATAAAAAAAAAAACATACATTCACCAAGGATTAATACATCTCACAAAAAAAATAAAATTGTATAAAAACAATCACATCAGCAAATTAATAAATCGATAACAAATGAATAAATGGATGAATGAATAAATGAATAAATGAATAAATGAATAAATGAATAAATGAATAAATGAATAAATGAATAAATGAATAAATGAATAAATGAATAAATGAATAAATGAATAAATGAATAAATGAATAAATGAATAAATGAATAAATGAATAAATGAATAAATGAATAAATGAATAAATGAATAAATGAATAAATGAATAAATGAATAAATGAATAAATGAATAAATGAATAAATGAATAAATGAATAAATGAATAAATGAATAAATGAATAAATGAATAAATGAATAAATGAATAAATGAATAAATGAATAAATGAATAAATGAATAAATGAATAAATGAATAAATGAATAAATGAATAAATGAATAAATGAATAAATGAATAAATGAATAAATGAATAAATGAATAAATGAATAAATGAATAAATGAATAAATGAATAAATGAATAAATGAATAAATGAATAAATGAATAAATGAATAAATGAATAAATGAATAAATGAATAAATGAATAAATGAATAAATGAATTAATGAATAAATGAATTAATGAATAAATGAATAAATGACTAAGTGAATAAATGAATAAATGTATAAATGAATACATGAATAAACTAATAAATAACAGGTTAAATTAGATAAATATATACCAACAAACAATTTAATCAATAAATAAATAAAGTAGTAAAAGAACAAATGTACAAACGAACAAATGAATCAATGAACAAATGAATAAATGAATAAATAAAAGGTAAAAATAAATAAATAAACACGAAATAAGCAAACAAATCAATAAATAAATAAAGTAGTCAAAATAAAATTGTCAATAATAAAATAAAACAAATAAAAGCCATTTATTATTTACAAATATAAGAGATCCCCCTCTTGTTGTTTTTTCTCTACTAAAGTTACTAATGATACTAAAGTTAGATATATTGTGACACAATAAAGTTAGATATATTATTAGAACTCCACTTTTTTTTTTGAATTTTTTTAGTGTTTACAAAATAATACGTTTTATACACTGATAATAATACACCCATCTTGTAGGACAGAGTACTTATGGCACAGAGAAGACAATCTTTATTTTCAATTCATGCACTCAATCCGATGAGGATTGAGTGCATGAATTTGAAGCGATGAGGTTTGCCACCCATCCTGAATGTCTTGATTTTATATTGGCACGAAGAGGACAGTTTGCATGTTTCTTCCATGCAGCTGATCTGCTGGCTACCTCACTTGTGGGATATGCCGTGATGGTATAGTATAGTATAACACTCAATCCATTTGATACCTTATCTTTACTTATGGAAGATAATTAAGATAAAAAATCTTTATTATATTGAATGTAGATCATAAGAACATACTTCAAGCTACAGATTTTTACCTGCATATATTTTAGGGGTCGTAAATTTCATGATACTGTAGTATTAAAATATAGTTTGCTCGCAAATCTTATACGATTTGGTGCCTACTATAAAAGATGATCCTAAAAAATTATCTTCTCATTTTTTATAATTAAAAAACAGCGCTATAAAAACCATCTGGCTCATAATAATTATTACTAGGTATCTTTACAACCTGTGGGTATTAGTTATTTAATGATAAAGCCTATTTATTTGTAAGAAATCTTTATCAGATACGTGTCAGATACTAATGCAACATCGCTAAAATATGTTTTTACATCTGTTAGTTCCCTATCTTGCCGCATTATTTATCTATTATCCTTTTGAGTTTGCAATGCGATCCACCACGTCTATTTAGCGTCTGATTTCCATATTGAGTATTATATCTTACAAATTTATGGATACTCTAGATACACTCTAGACTCAACGAAACGATACTTTTGTCTAGAGTGAGGCATCATCAGGGTTCACGCGAAGAGCTTCCATCGATAAAATCTTTCCTGAAATTACAACCTTTAATGCTCCTTGGAAGAGATATTCACTATAACTAACTCTTTACTACTATAATAATTCGTAAAAATTATGATTTGGTACCTACCAAAATCCTTAATGCCACCCATCCTGAATGTCTTGATTTTATACTGGCACGAAGAGGACAGTTTGTATGTTTCTTACATACAGCTGATCTGCTGGCTACCCCACTTGTGGGATATGCCGTGATGGTATAGTAGTAGTAGTAGTAGCAAAATCCTTAACACTTTTTTTAGTATTGACCGTTGCATTAATTCTTGGGCATATTTCAGTTCAATATATTGGTTGTAAATGTTCTTATTTCAATACCATTTTGATATCAAAGACAGAATATTATGTGTATCATAGACTTATCTAATATCCAACACAAATCTCTTTGTATGTTCCAGCCTTAACATTGTAAAATGTTATCATTGTATGAATAAAGTCATTAATTTTTGTATTAAATTTCTATTCATAGTACTAAATTGAACTTGTAATGTTTCTGATGACGTATTCTCTTGAAACTTATAGTATATAGATATGATGATAATATGTAGGTAAGTCCATACACTAGTGTTTAATCAAAATTCTGGACCGGTTCGTTGTTTTGTTGGCTGACTGGTTAATGACTTCGCAGTTGATAACCCGGGTTCGCATACTACCTGTTACAAGCATAATTACATAATACATCATATTATTATAGAATTACATTTACTGGTTATGCTATAGGATGATGCGAGTCTTGACAGTTGACCCAACCTCGGCTTAGGAACGCAAGATACTTAGCATTGAAAATGGATGTCTTAAGAGGATATTGAAAACTATATGAACGTGTCACATACTCTCAGTCTTGACATTGACTTGAGATGGATGGAATATTGAGTTTAATTCATCGGTGTGTCGTTGGTATTATTGTTAAAGCTCTGATTTTGTATTTGGGTTCCATAAGCGATCTTTTTTGATCCAAGATCTTATTAATATTACACGATCACATTTACACTCTCAATAATACCCGGCAACGGGTACGAGGCATTATTATTATTAATATTAATATGACATTGTTTTTGTTTTCTGTTACGTTTGTTCTAAAGAAAGTTAATAAATAAATAAATAAAAAAAAAATATAGAGATCAAAATAAATAAATAAATCATTGGTGGCATTCGTAACACTGATCGTTTTAATATTCTTCTGTATTCTCTGTTCTAAATTTATTGTTAAACCTCCAGAGAATGAAAACATCACACATGGTACAAAATTAACGTTAATTAATTATGAGCAAGTTTATATTTATATTTGAAATCACAAATGAGACCATTTGAATGTAAATTGTATAGTGTGCTATGGAATTCTTCACAAATGACAATAGATTCTATTGTCATCATACCAGCAATGTATCCTCAATCGCCCTTATAAATTCCATGTAAATCAGGTGAAAAATATATCAATGTATCTGGCTAAATATAATATTTATGATTTACGAATAATATTTACCTTTTTCAAAAGGACTTTGGAAAACTTATAGAAAAGGATAATAAACAAAGTCTATTTCTAGGACTCCGCGGGGATATAGCTTATAAAGAAGAAACAACATTATATAATTTGATGCTTATCGTAAAAGATATCTGTCAAGTCTTGTAAAGTTTTATAATATTGTATAACTTGGTTGTGTTTCTATGTTATGTTGGTATTATAGTTATATAGAAGTTTGAGTTGAGATCATTAGTATCTAGGTAATTTATTTCATTGGTATTTTTTGCCACAGATATAATATTTTTTATTATTATCTCGTAAGTATATCTATAAAATATAATAGGTAATATCAAATATAAAATATAATAATGCGTGGTGATGTCATACATAATTAGGGATTTAGATCAAGATCAAGTTTATCATGCGGAAATATTGATCTAAGCTATTTTCTTGTCTTCCTGTGTAAATCTGTAATGATTAATCAAAATTAAATTAAATTGAAATCTTTATATTTATTCTACCTTTTTTATAAATCTTTAACGTGTATAAAACACAAGAACTAAAAAGAGCATTGTATTTTAGTTAACAAGACTTTTAGTACCTTTAATCAAAATATCGTTCTTACCTTCTTAAATTTACAAATTCGTTTATACATCAAAATGAATATCAGAATTCATGGTATGTCGTAGTCAAATGTGACTCAGTTGGCGTAGAATCTGGAAGATTTATTAGCAAATGTAACACAAACTATTTAAAATACGATTAAATGGAGCATTTTTTTAATCGATTCTGTGGAGCACCCGAGAAAAAAATGGCTAATCGCTCTTTTCCAAAAGTTTTTAGTATCCTGTTAAAGGCAGACATAATATGTAATCTTAAATTCAGCACTGATGAGGTTTGTCACCTATCCTATATGTCTTCATTTTGCTGGCACGAGAGGAAAGATTGAATATTTATCACATGCAGCTGGTCTGCTGGTTAACTCACTTGTGGAATACGCCGTGGTGGTATAATAGTAGTAGTTATTAACTAATTTTGGAGGGTAAAATGGTTCCAAAAAATATTGTATACCTATGCATGTAGTATATTTGTTATATACTTACCTTGAAATTATTGTACAAACTGCCTGTATGTTTATTATGATCCACTTGCTACTCCATTTATCAGAGATTTCATGATTATATGGATAGATTTTTTTGGCGCAAATCGTCTAACAAGGGACGGGATGCTGTAATCTTAAAAATGAATATAAAGCTTTTTGCACAAAAAAACATTTATTTCAATTAAAATGTCGCTGTTAATGTTAACTGTTCTTAAAAAAATAAACTTTATGCACTGAGAAAAATTTACCAACGATATGTTTGCGACAAGTCAATATTATAGATTCGTACTAACGAATCGTTTGTTCTATTTCTGGTCCTAATCTGATAGTACGTACCAATGATTCGTTGTGAGTATTTTTCTCAGTGTGGTTTTGAATTAGGTAGGTGTTGTGAACAATTAGCTTTTCCCCATTTTCAATAATTTTGGGACATTTGCATATTTTGCTTTAAACAAATGTATAAACGGGCGGACTTCTATATTTATATGGGGATTGTTATAATAATTCTCGAGTAGGCGGACTTATTACCGTTAATCATGTTTAACTTAACGCATGTCAATCAGGATAAGACTGTTATAATAATGATGATAATAATATGTATGCTATCTAACTGTGTCATCAGCATGTTCTAAACGGAATAAACGGGGCATCTCAATGTGTTTTTACTTACTATGTATACATAAAACAGTAAGTCAAATCTTTGGTGTCAATATAATAATTTAGTCCATTTGTTTGAATAGCTTTCACCAAAGATAAATTTACCAGATACGAAATTAAAAAACAGACGTTTTTTCTACTTAATGTTTTATTGTCGATTGAAAATGTCTTGTAAGGACATTGTCAATCTGAACTTACCAGAAAAATTACAGGGAATCTTACTTCCTTAAAGAAATCACTGAACGTGTTCCACCAGAATTAGAATAAATTTGTATGTTCTGGAAGACAGAACTATAATGGAATTATGTAGGCTTAGGTTCTATCTGACGGACTCTTAAAGACAGTATTTTTTTTCTGGAATTCGAATGTGCATCAAACATATATTTCCGATCGATTAGTCGACTGATAATAAAATATTCACAAAGTAATTTTTTTTTCAAAAATGAAAATTTTTGTTCATTCTTTCATATCATCATGGCATTTCCCATTAATGGGGTGTACTAACTTCATAGAACAAACATGCAAACTGTCCTTTCTGTGCCAATATAATTTAAGACATTCGGGATAAGTGTCCATAACACAGCGCTCAACTGAAGATTGTCTTAAACATGATGTTTTACAAATACTTATCTCTTACAAAACACTTGAAAACTACCTGAAAAGAGAGGGAGACAAATTCTTTAGCGGGGACCCCTCGGGATAAAAAAATTATTAAAGTTTTTTTTATTGATTTTGTGTGTATCTACTCTTTGAGTGATGCTGAGATTAAAGGCATGGTATTAAATAAATTAATATCAAATTATTTCTTCTGTATTTTTGATTTTTTAATAAACATCCACATCCACTGTTGGATGATTTCAACCAAGCGAATAAAATGTACCGAGGAAGTGTAGCGGCAGACATCACACAATCACCTACAATTATTATTAATCCATTGCGATCTGATATGTCATATATTTTTTATTTACTATTCATAAATAATTTATAAATTCATAGTTGATTCATCATGATAAAATTATTGTTAAGATGTCTTGCCATATTTACAATATGATATGAAACAAATTATCATTCTTTAAATAGATAGATAAATATGCTACGACAATAATATTATTAGTATGTTCGTCCACAGTTTAGCTTAATAGGGTGTTCTCATTTGGCGAATATCGCCAGGCGAATTTCAAAATATATCGCGAGGCGAAAAAACAAAATTCGCCGGACATCCATTGATCCTCACACCTGTTTACACAGTCCACCGATATAGAAACGATCTGTTAGATGCGCTTTGATTTTGACACTGTTTTCAAAATGGCGGACGTCGAGATGGAGATCGCGAAGTGTTTATTTTTAGTCGAAAATGTTATAAAAGAGGTTATAAGGCGCCTTTTAATTAAGGAAACAAACGCCACAAACCAACAACAAAGATAACAGCTGTCACGAAGCGGGAAACATTATAAAATTTATAGGTTATAAAGTTTTTACCATAGATACGAACGCCGCGCACATCTGCGCTTGCGCAAATCGTTTAATCGGCCGGAAAACTTGGAAGGTGGTCAGCTCGAGACGATACCGTTTCTACTGGTTTTTATCGTTTCAGGCTAGCTGTCATTTTGTTCACACGGTTCAAATGGCTGGTGATATTTTGGTGCCCTGGCGATATTCGCCAAAGTGAGAACACCACATAAGCACACGTAGTTACCTGTTCATAATCTAGGAATAACTGTTATTTTAACTTATAAGTCCGGCTAAGTGATGTTATTATTATTGTTATTATAGACAATGAGACGATTCTTACTGGAATCATTACAGCTGAAGGTCAATATATAACATTAAATTGCGAATTCAACGAGATACCCCTATTACAGTTCTAAAATACTTAGATACTATGTAGATACTTAGTCGACCTCATGAATTCCACGCTAATGACGTGAAATATATATTAATCTATCTGGCCAGGAGGTTTAATATTGACAAAAATCTTAATACAATCTTTATCTTAATCGTACGACGTGCGAAGTGATTATTAGACAAGAATACGTGCATACCAATCTCGCAGTAGCGGTAGCGCGGTATTTTTGACCATACCTAGTCCCTTCGCGCGTCGTATGATTAAAATCAAGACTAGATTAATTTGGATTGTGTCAAGAGTATCCCTGCTGATAATTTTGCATTTTAATAGCCTTCTGTCCTCTCTGTACGATAAAATTCCGGATTGGTTGGAAAACATCGCATTCTAGCGTTAAACTCGCCCTCTGTACATTGAATTGTACGACTGGTATTTTTATGATACTTTGTATTGATTTGAAATATTGTAACCAATGTAGGTACTTACCTAGAGTGAAGAATAAAATAAAGAATCAAATAAAATAAATGCTAAGAAATTCAAGATGAATAGTAGATTGTCTCACGTTAAATATGTTGTCAAATAATATACCTTTTATGATTTACGAATAATACTTGCATTTTACAAAGGGACATTTAAAAATTTATAGAAAAAAATTAGAAACAGAGTCTTTTTCCAGAACTCCGCGGGGATATTGTTTCTTGATATTGGGTAAATGTACAATATTATTAGATACGTTTATATACAAGCAAACAAGAATAGAGGAGAAACAATAGACTGAATAAAAATGTAAATGATAAAAATAATCACCTGTTTATGTGCTTACAATAATTATTTTTTCTACTATGTATCTCTACTACGTCACCTTAATGCTGGTGGTATAAACATACAATATTAAGATAATAATATGGTATATTTTACATAATTATATTCTTTGAGGTCACCTTTGTTAGTTTATCAAATACGTTTAATCCTATTGTGACTAGGTATAAACCCAGTGAAGTTCTCGGTAAAGAAAAGATCTTCCACTCTTTTCTGTAAGATATAGTGTCCTGCAGGATATGTAAAAGACAGGTATTCGTAAAACATCACGTTTGAAGACATTTGACATCTTCAGTTCAGCTATGAGGTATGCCACCCATCTTGACTGTCTTTACATTTTTTGGCACGGATAGGACGATTTGCATGTTTGCATGATTTGCATTTGATGGGATGGTTGGATGTATGAATGGCCTACATGCTACATAAATATATTGTAAAACTATATTTCACTGTAAAACGCTTGAAAAATATTTGATCTTTGTTCATAATGTGAAGAAAAAAGTGTTTTTTTTTAAACACGTGAGTTTTAAAAAAACACTTTTTTTTTCATTCGCTTTTTGGTACCTACTCTTTAATGGCACAAGGGTTGCATTAACTTATATATTTCCCGTGCTAATTCAAAATAGGACATTCGGAATGGATGGTACATCTCATAGCTGTATTAAGATATTAAATGTCTTGTTTTGGCAATCCCTTGGCGAATAGTCTGTCTAATTATCATGCCAATATTTGTTTATTACATCTACAAATAAATAATTTTTTGATTAGTTTCCAACATTTGTACCTACTATAAAATAAGATATAATATTATATTAAAACATAAAAAAAAAACATATACATTGTAGAACACAAAATTATTTAAACTTAAAGACAATCGAGGAAGTGATTAAGTTTCAAATATTTCATTGGAAAATTAATAAATAGATGTGTTAACCTCTAGATTTGTCACAATAATATTACTGGGCGCCACCATCGTGTTTTTTTTTATTTATTTAAAAATCTTTTGCGTTGAAATGTGTTAGATAATTAATGAAAAGATAATGTTACATTATATACATCCGTTTATTTATTGATAAAGAAGGTAGTACCATTACACAATAAATATTTATTTATTTAAATTAATCTAAGAGGCAATCTACTGATTGTAGGACATAGGTATAAAAACAATATGATAAATATTATGTCCTGAATAAATAATTAACTGGTTATATTTTATTTGCGTTAAAAAAGAATACTAATTACCTAGTTTATGTATGTTGCAATATTAGAAAAACGTAGTTATTTATTTATTCATTTTATTCTTCTTGCACATCATCATATATATAACAAAATCAACAAAGCAGTTTACATAAAAAAAATGTGATGATATGCAGTGGCGAGATTATCACTTTATAGTGATTTCTTCCATCTAAACACGTCATATTAACACTAAACATAAAAAAATAATAATAACACAAACAAGAAAAATCTCTACATAAATGAAAGAAAAAAAATCTATATGATATAAATTATAAATCTCTATTCTGAGATCTTTCAAAGAAATTTGATGAAAACGAAAGATAAATAAATTTCCAGAAGAAACTCTACGCGATATCCTTCTTTCGTATTTAGTCATCACACCAATTGATCACTCAGATCCATGGATCAATAAGTCGAAATTTTTCAAAATCGAGATTTTAGGCTTCTCATAATAATTATGTCAAAGGTATCTTTTCATTCCATAAACAAACAAGAAATATTTTTTTTTATATTTCTTTGTGGTTTTGGTTGCGTAACACAGTGCCTCATAATTTTAATACGCCGTTTTTCGGAATATTATAATTTTGAGTTATTGGCTTATGGAATTGAACCGCAGGCCAGGAGAAATAAAAATGAGAATCAGGAATATTGACCCTACATGATGGGAACACAAGGCTAGGATAAAGAAAGAAAAGCTGATGAAACTGGGCAATCGTAATGTCTAGTCTTTGAAAATAATTAAAATGTGTAACCATTTTGTATTGATTTCAGCCAAATATGGGTTAATTTTCTTATTATTTAGATTAAGTTTACTTTTACATGCAACACAAAATTAACGAACGAATGTTATAAAAATCAGATTTTATCGCGATTGTTAATATAATAAAGTTATTAATTGCCCATAATATTTTATTAGATTTTTATTACAATAATGAAATGAAACGCAATTTGTTTTTGTCAAGCATGAAATTTTATGCTTTTAAAAATTTCATAGAAGGGTAACTTGATGGAATAACCTAGAATTTCGATTTGGAAAGTTCGGGTTTGAATCTTTTTATCGATCCAATCACTACCTCATTGCTTATTTTTTTAGAAGCCTCATTAAAGGTGCATAAACAAAACTTCGCGACTTGAAACCAATTTTGTCACCTCTTCCCATAAAATCAACTATCCAACAATCTTATCTATCATCTCACAACTCACGCTACATCCTTTTTAGGGTGAGCAGAGAGCATGTAATGCGAGATTAACCTTTTTTAATTTCATCTTTCGTTTCCCCCACGTTCATACAAATTCTCATTCACTCATTGTGTATTGTACCATACAACGTTATTTATCATTATATTCTTCTTCTTCAGACATTTTGCGTCCATTTTTGGATCTAGGTCTCCCTAATCTTCTACTGCAACCATTTCCTACCAGCGAACTTCCTTACATCATATTACCATCTCGAACCCTAAAAGACCATCTAACATTTCACCTGCCCGCTATCGGTTGCAATTATTTTGTAATTAGCTTTCACAAATTACCGTCCGTCTATAGAATATAAATAAACATAGCATATACTTTCATAAAAATAAATAAATAAATATTGATGTTGGCAACATACTACTTATCAAGATGATAAGTATTGAGTGACTGAGTATATGTAGACTTATACTATATGAATATTATTACAAATACTCATAGTACATACATACGTAGATAGAATATATTGAACATTAGGATCCAGTTTCCATATATGACTCTTGTTTGATACCATATTTGTATATTGTACTCTCCGCCTACGCTGCATGAAATGTTCTTGAGACAAGTAAGCAACAGAAATAATAGTAATAATAATAACAATAACAGTTCCGGAATCAAATTAACTCATTATAAACAGTGATACAGCCTCTTGTTGTGAATGTGTCTTAAGTGCTTTTTTATTCATTTTTTGGTACACACCATCATTGCTTTTCCCACAAGTGGGGTAACCAACAGACTATCTGCACGTGATCAACATCCAAATCGTCCTATCCGTACCATTAAAAGTTAAAACATTCAGGATGAGTAGCACACCTCATCGCTGAATTGAAAATGGTAAATGTCTTCAAACGTGATTTTTTACGAATAGATACCTGCCTTTTACTGGACACCCGATATCTTACAGAAAAAAGAAGGATGTGTCTTAAATGTAATGTTACGATTACCTCCACTAGCCTCTTATTGTAAATGTATCTTAAGTGATTTTTGTATTTAGATATTTATTTAGTTTATGCAATTTCAAATTTATCTTCTTATTATGGTGTTCCTGAAAAAAACATACATTACTCTTTTCGTGAATTTTAAAGGAGCAGCCATGAATTCAGTGACCAAATACACTACCCATTTTGTCTTTTTGAAAAAAAATTACACGTAGAAGAGGATTCGCATGTTTATTGCATAGGGTTAATCAGCTGGCTACCTTTTTTGTGGGGGGTATGCTGTGATGATATAAATACAAAGAATATTTAAACAAACCTCGTTGATAGTAGGTTTGGTAAAGAATAGCTCGAAAGAAAGGTTATGAATAATTTTCATGTTGTTCCTTCGAATTAAGGGTTAGAAAAGAAAAAAATACAATTTTTAAGTGTGTATGACGATTTAAACTATTTGTTTTGATTTATAATAAAAAAAACTTCACATGCATTTAAAAGTAAAATACTTATTTTCATTTTTCACGCCTTAAAGTTATTTCAACAAAGGGACATACCACTTGTTCTTAACGTATTGTCATGGACATAAATGATGTAATATATTTATCGCATTTTATGTGGCGAGACTGCTGGTTACATAAATTTTGAGACAAACAAATCAAAACAACCTAAATATAAATGTAGATAGGTAAAGGTATTAAATCGTTTTGAATACAATATGCGTGTTTCTGCCTTGTGTTTTATTATGGAACGTTTAATGTTCACGTCTTATTATGGATGGCTCCAATTAGTATAGATCAGATAAATAGATAAATTTTATGACATTCTTAAAATAAATTTAATTATAATACATTTCTCCTTTACTTCGGGGCAATGTTGCCAACTCAGATTTTGAAAAAGACTTAGATAATACTAAAAAAGCACGCAGATTTAGGTAAAAAGCCCGAAGATTTCCCGAATTTGGTAAATATTTCAAAACAGAAGGCATTAGAAATTATTTTTCTAAATTTTGTGGTTTCGCTTATTCTCAACTTTTCTACCCCCTCATCACTAATTTTTCAAAATGGTATCGGAATTTGAAATATTTAAAGATCTCTTCGTATTTATCAAGGAATTTTTTGGAAAATAAAAAAATCATAAGTATGTAGGTATATATACGTAAATATACGCAGACATGGCAACTCTGCTTCGGGGAACCGGGATTTGGAATATTGATGTTGGATGATTTGTCTCTTTGATGCCGTTTCGAAAAACGGTGGCTTTCATTACGCTTCAAAATTCAGTGATGTTTCTTTGCCGCTGCATATCAGCCGACAGTATTCCACGTCAGAGGACCAGTAATGCCGAAGGTTCTGTAATGGAACTGCCTACTCTTTTATCTGCTGGGCTCTTTCAGCGTATCGATGTAAGTTGCGGATGAACAAAGAGCTGAGTAGCGACGTCCACACATAGCCCATTAAATCCAATATAATTTGGATCCTTTGTTTATTTTTTTAGCTTTCTGTGACTGTTCCTTTATTCTCAAAATATGATTATATTTTATTTACATGTTAAAGGCTTTCGTTGCAGATTTATGAATAAGTAAATAAAACAAGTCTACTTCAAAGATAACTGGCCCCTTCTTCTTCTTTTTCCTTTTATTCCCTTTTCTTTTTTGCCCACCCCCTGGATGCGACTTACTTGCTTGGTAGTACAAAGAGGTACCTACATAATATATCATTCCATCAGTCAGGACGACAGACATTACGATATTCTCAATTAATGTAGTAAAACTTTATTCTCCTTTCACCCTTTAACACTCCATCTCGGAACACAGGGAATATATTATTTTTGTAATGGTTAGATGATAATAATAGTATAATTCATTTTATATCGTGATTGCTTTTAACTTTTATTAAGCACGTTAATGTTTTAATATATACAGTTTCGTTTTATCGCCTCCAATACAACTAGAATATTAAATTTTATGATCACTTACCATTTAAAGTCATCAAGATCAATTGCCTTGTCTTCAGGGATTCAAAGAGATGCAATAAACTCGATGAAATGACCGCAATGTTACATATGATATAATATTTTAAAACTAACTGTGGTGTGTGCCGTTGGATGATAGCTGAGCTCTGAAAGAACTTGCCTATAATTGTGTTTTTTTTTTAAATACTACTACTACTTCTATACTAATAGTAGTATTTACTATACTTTACTCATCATAGTATATCCCATAAGTGGGGTAGCCAGCAGACCTACTACATGGAATAAGCACGAAAATCATCTTCTCCGTGCATAAACATTCAAGATGGGTTGCAAATTTCTCCATTTTTTTCGAAAACTGGCCTTTTACAGGCACTTGAAAACTTACAAAAAAGAGTGTCAAACCAATTATTTTCCGGATGCTCAAAAGCACATGGATTTATTTTATATATTATTATATATATTTATCTCATTTTTGACGTGACATTATAAAATACATTATAATGATTTTTCTCGAATATTTGTACCTTTAGCTGGAAAATCGAAACACGAGAGGCCTGTTGTCTTTCTGGGACTCTACTGATATGGTGGACTTATTTTTATGGCAACATTAAATTCCTGTTTGGCTTATGTTTTAATAATGCTTTGTGAAAGTTGGCCAAAAAGAGAATTATTATTCATTGCTCAGCACGTTTCAAGTAACTTGCAAAATTGCATTATCGTAATTCGTACGTAGGTACCTACTAATAGTTTGCACTTTTTATTAAATTTATTTGCGTGTAAATACTTATTTGGTAATAATACAAACACTCAAATGTTTAATGAAATTTCTACCAGCAAACCACAACGCGTGTACTGTGCATTTGTTATTATTGTTTGTGACAATATTGCGAAAATTAATTATTTATTGGTGTATTTGTGTGGTTTTGAGAAATATTACTCTAAACAATTTGTTCCATGGTCATACTTTCAATGCGTTCTTGTGTCATTTGTACTGTTATGTAGTTAGTATTTCTGGTACATAATCAAATAAATAAATAAACAAATAAAGTCTTTATTTTACCAAAAAATACAGATCAAGGGTCAGATTAATTGTCAAATTGCAATATCTCGTTTCTTATGCTGCTGGTTGGGGGTATTTTTAAAGGAGAAATATGATATTTTTTAAGGAACATTATATTACATTTGTTAGTGATCTGTAATATAATATTCCTTAATAAACAAGACACATAATTAACTATACAATTGAATAATCCAAAAGCAAGGACACATACTTACAATTACGTTCCAAAATATTTATCATCAAATGAAGGTACGCCGAGCTTTTAAAAAAACTTTATATAAAGTGTTAGTAGATGAGTCCCGTATTAAAAAAAACTTTATATAAAGTGTTAGTAGATGAGTCCCGTATTAAAAAAAACTTTATATAAAGTGTTAGTAGATGAGTCCCGTATTAAAAAAAATGAGTACCATATCATGTGTGATCTTAAAAATAACGGACTGCTACACATAAGTTTATAATGTTTGTATAGGTACCACTGATTCAACAAATTATTTAGTAATTAATATATATATACTAGCTGGCCCGGCGAACTTCGTACCGCCTAAGAATCAATGAACGATTTCATACATACATCTTCTTCCCCTTGTCCTAGTTCGGTCGGGGGCCCATTGCCCCTAAGTATCTCCTCCAGAGATAACTGTCCACCGCTGCTTCCAGGACCTCTGGCCACTCCAAACCAAGCCTTTCAACACATGTTCGACACCTGCCCTATCTTCTGCCCTCTCCCACTGACTTTATGAATGATTAATATTATTAATCTCTTTACAAACTCCCGTAATTGTCAAAGTGTGTCATCGAAGGTATAGTGTAAAAAAATATAATTCATTTGGAACTTTCGCAGTTTAGCGGCCCTACCCGTTGTCGAGTACTTTTTTCCATGTAAAAGTAATATTTTCGAAACTTGAGGAAATTGTTGCCATATGGTGAATTATTTTTTGGTCACCAAATTTTTGGAAAATCCTTTTATAGGAAAAAAAATTCGCAACTATGAAACTTGAGCGGCCCCACCCGTTGTCGAGTAATATGTACGGAATGTAAGGAAATTAATTTTCGAAGTGGATTTTTTTTGCCGGCAAATTAAAATAATTCTACATATGGCAACAATTTACTCAAGTTTCAAAAATATTACCTTTTCTATGGAAAATAAGTACTCGACAACGGGTGGGGCCGCTAAACTGCGAAAGTTTCATTCATTTTTTTTACATAGACAATTCACACACATCGAGCTAGTCCCAAATTAGATGAATCTTGATTATGGGTACTAACGCGACGATACACACATATGCAATGCACTATATACATATATATATATGTAACACCCAGACCCAGGACAATTTGAAAAAGGTCATTCTTCACTTTGCCCTGTCCGGGAATCGAACCCGGGACCTCGTGACTCAAAGGAAAGAGCTCCGCGCCACACCGGCCGGCATAAACAATTTATGTTGAACAATTATACTTAACTCAGATTTGTTTATAAATTATCTGCAGTACGTAATATAATTATGTAGGTACTAATTTTTTTTTCAGGTAGATTTTACCTATTCATTTAAAATTTATAAAAATTCTTTTCATGATTTTTTAAAAATTGAAATATCAGAACTACAGATGTTAAATTGTATGGATAACGATTCTAATTTGAGAATGTATAGAAAAATTATCATTTAAATAGGCCAATCTATAAAAAAAACTTCATTGTTGATTTTGTATAATTCTCCATATTGCATTTTTTATTGAAATTAAAAATGTATGGCGTAAATAATTTTCTTCGTAATTTTTCTTCTCTGTCTGCAAATTTCACTACACAATCTTGCATCAGAACTACCGACATGAACACATTCTTATTTTCATCTTTAATAGCACAATTTTTGGTTCAATAATAATTTTCCATCTGCAAAAATAAAATACAATTTCAAATATAATCTGTGCACGTCCACATTTATGTGACAGAAGATCGGTAGAAGAATAATTCGGTAGTTACATGGCAATAGGTTGTATCTCGCATTTTTTTGCGTTTTCAAGTTTGTTCCATAAAATGCTCAAAATAGTGTAATATTTGATGTGGCAAAAGGATATGTCTCTTTATAGTCAGAATAAAGAGAGAAAAGACGTAACTTATTGACATGTAGAAAGATTGTTTTCATCAACATGGCAAAAAAACTCAAATATTTTTAAACTGCAAGAAATTATTTAGTGAATGTTACATACATCTTGTAGAAGAAATTATTAAGAGAATGTTACATCTATCTTGTAGAAATAATAATTACCTTCATTTTGATATATAATGCTCGAAATTTGGCTGAAATATCTCTTTTGCAAACTTTGTTTTAGCTCTCCTGTAAAATTATGTTTTAGTGAGATACAACCTATTGCCATGTAACTACCGAATTATAGTAAACAAATATTAGTACACATTTCGTTCATATTAGTTATAGTAATTTGGTTCTTAAAGCAGAACCTACGGATTATTTTAGCACAATGCAACAGGCGACGTGGGGGCGCTAATAGCGTAATAACTCTCCATATTGTTTTTATTTTTGAAATTAAAAATGTATGGCGTAAATAATTTTCTTCATATTGTTTCTTCCCGTGAATTTGTAAGATGTTTTAATAGCCTATAGTTTATTCCGGGCGGAGAAGAATCCAACAAATCAGAGATCATTTAAATCGGTACAGCCATTCTTGAGTTATAAGTGTTGTAACACACACGTCTTCCTTTTATATATTAGATATATATCTACGTATGTAAATAGATGTTCTGTGTAATTAATTATTCAACATGTATAGACAAAGATACTTATAATGTGAGTGACTATAAACACTTCGTGACATACATGGACAGAATCTGTGTACCTTTCTGTCTAACACCATATTTGTTTTATTTCAAAATTTCTATTTATCTAATATCTCTCTCTCTCTTTTTTTCTGGCATTGCACCCAATAGTTGAGTGATGCTGCCATTATCAAAACGGTGTGTATCAATCCACATCAAAAATATTTCAATACAAAATATAAAATGAGAACTTGTTTTCTATCAGCTATATATTATTTGCTTTGGTACTAATATTATACAAACATCAAATACATCATCGTACACATACTATGAAAGAAGCAAAATAGTTACACTACCCTCTCCCCACGCACAGCGCGAGGGAATATTGTTGCAAAATTATCGTTATCTAACAATGAAATTTTTCTAATATCAAAAAGTATAAATTTTTTTTTTATTTATTTTGATTTTCAGTGTATACCTATTTTTTATAATATTGTTTTAATGTTTTACGTATAAGTACCATAAGCAGTTACTCATGTTTAAAGAAAGGTTTGGACCTTGAAATAAATGTGAAAAAATGTTAATTTATTTTACATACCCCATGCCACATTGTCCAAAGTTGACAAAAAACTCCTAGAGAGCAAGAAGTTCCTCTCTTCCATTCTGATTTCAAATATTCTCATTTTTTTTAATAACACAATATGCCTAATAGAGGTACAGTTTATTCTTTCAAAATTGAGCAGAACTCCCGCAATGAGAGATCATTTTTTGTTTGTATACTAAACACATTTAGGTATTTAATTTTTTTTTGCACATCATATTTACATAAAAGTGTTAACAAAACAATATTAAACTTAAAATGCTAGGATGATATACAGTGGCAGATTATCACTATGAAGTGATTTCTTTCATCTAACCACGCTCACAACACATATATCGATTTCTGTCCAATGTAGGTATATCACCATGTAATAATCAGGACACATGTCATGAAGTGTTAATATAGTATGAAATGGCTCTTGTTAGACTATTGACATTGATTTTATGACAACGGACAAAGCAGTTTGACTCATGAATCTCACTCAACTCAGTCGAGTTGATAGCTGATACCAGTTTTGACAAAGAATTTAAATTTACCGGTTTTAAACAAAGACGTTGTCACTTTATTAATATCAATATTATTAACTTGAAACGTGAATCACTTATTTAATTATTTATTCTCTACTGTAAAGTGATTATAACCAATTATACACAACAAAAACTAAATGTTTACGTTAAATATAATTAATATACAGAGGGTGTGTTTATTGCAAACTAGCTTTCTTCCAATTTACTAACTCAATTTAATATTATTTAGAATATAATTTTATGATGAAAAGTGGCCTTCCTTCTTTAACACAATGTGTCTCTATAATGTTTTTGTTATTGTGTCCTTCAGCGCCTATTTTGGGAGCACATGGTGTCATCTAATAAGATTTTCATCATGTTTAAGAAATTGCATTTGAAAAGAGTTTATACGCGATTATGCTAACAAGTATAACAAACATAACTTTATTTAATGAATATTTATAATTAGTGTTGTTTGGTAAACAAAAAGTCGAATCTATATACCTAGATGTAAAATTGAATTTTAATTATGTAACTGATATTGTTTTTATTTTAATTGGTTTTTAAAGTGATTTTATTAATCTTTTCCGGAATTTCACACTTATTTTATGTAAGTGACGATTATCTAATGTTGTTAAATTATCAGGTATTAAAATGGGTAAATGTCGCATGTTGTACAAACAAGTAAACAAATATGCCTTCTCATTTAGGATCATTTTACTCTCGTTTCCAATGCCTAAGTTTTTATATAGGTACTTATTCATTTATTTATAGCTATAATGAACATAATATATCGGCAAAACAGCTAAACAGCCTTTTTGCCGAATAAAACGCGTGGAAGTGTCTCATAGTTTTTTTTTGGCTTGGGTTTATTTTACTCTTGTTTCCAATGCCCATGTTTTGATATAAGTTACAATTGTTTCATATTTTGAGCCTTTTATTGGCTTATTTTTTGTTATTATGATTTAAGCATTGAATGTTTTATATTTTTTTTATTTATTTATTCATTCTTTACTGTACATTGATAAAAAACAATTACATAAAAGGTATACATTCAAATTAAATACAATCAATATACAGAGGGCGAGTTTATCGCAAAGGCGCGATCTCTTCCAACTAACCCAATATATACTGTTGTGTTTAAAGAAATAAACTTATTAAGTAATTATTAAATAAAAAAATAAAAAAGTTTAAAATAATATACCTACAGCTGCAACAGTAATATTAAGAGCGAAAAATGATGAGCGTCATACCAATTAAATAAAAAATATTTGTAGAGTACTCACGTTCTAGTTTACATTACATTAATCAGTAGATTACCGTCATTTCAATCTGAACGCACTATAATAACGCAAACAACAATATTATTTTCTAATGCCTCATTTTTTTTCCACAAACAAATGAACGTGTATTTTTTGACAAATAATCAACTACTAAGTATACAATAAAAGTATGATAATTATTATTAATATAAACAATGCGTAATAAGCAGCCGTAGTACTAGGCATTCATCACTAATTCTCTCGACATGACCTAGCCACTTTCTATTAAATTATCTTATTCTATTCTATTATTATTATTATTACTATTACAGAGTAAGTACTAAATAAATAAATAAACAATATGTTATTTTGTCTCACGGTTGACTAATGTCAAAATAATTGCACCCTATGATTTGAGTAATATAGGTCAGTTTCTTTCTTTTATAGTGTTTACACAACAAAATAATAATTAACTCGATATTGTTTATTATTATTTTTTATTTGCCTGGTTTCTCTCAGAGAGAGGTGACATCTTAAAAAATCAGAAACTAAAATTAAATGTTTAAATTAAATATCACCTACCGTGAATGTTTTATTTTTTATGGTGCTGAGAGGACGTCACGGAAGAGTAGGTCACGAAGTTTTTCTTTCTTCTCTTAAAATAAGTCTTAATTTTTTTTAGTCTTTCAAATATCTTTAAAAGAAAGGTATTCCAAAAATAACCCGAATAAGACATTATTTAAGATTTTGAATTTAGCGATAAGCTATTCCACCCATCCTGAATTTTTATTCGGACGAAGAGGACATTCAGTATGTTTGTTACAAGTAGTCAGATCACTGGATTTTTCTTGTGGATGTAAAGACAATTCACACAAATCGAGCTAGTCCTTAAGCTGTGAATTTTGTATTAGGGATACTTTCCAAAAAGGTTATTTTACATTTTGATCTGGCAAGGAATAGAACTTGGGACCTCGAGACTCAAAGGCAACTGCGTTACTTCCGCACCACACCGGCCGCATTGAACTCGATAAACTTTTTTTTATTTCAATTAAACCTTCTGAATAAAAAAAATGCTTGTTCAAGAGACAGCAATAATTGAAAATAAACAAGGTATAATTTTTCTATTAGTGTCAAGAGAAAATTTTCATTCCATTTTCAAACAGAATTTCCCGCCATTGTTTTGAACAATTTCGTCTATGGTTTGTATGTGTTTTTTCTTAACTCACTCAATATAAATATGTTCTCACAGTACGACAGTGATGGGTTGGCACATCCGGTGTGACAAATCTTAAATGATATTATTTTTTAGTTCGTCATTTGTCATGTATTGTAGATAATTCTCGTTAGTACAGAGTCTCACCAATTAGCATTGTTAGTATAATACAGTACAAGAGAATTTCACTTTGATCCCGTTTGTAATGACAACAAAAAAATTGTAAGTCATTGAGCACGATTAAGTATCTGAACAGTATCAACAAAGTGTATACATTAAAAATATTATTATTATCTTACGGTTTTTTCTGCGAGAATCTGTATATATGTGTATATACGAATGTGTTCTTACGCATCGAATTACATGTTACAAAAAACGCATTTATTAGTTTAAGATTTTTTCGTAGCACAGTTAATATATACATTCAAACTTCAACACGACCTCAAAATTTGAATTAGCGTAATGGTAGAACATTAGGAGATTCCAAATTTGAATCTCACAGTCGACCAACTCTATCATTGCCAACTTTAAAGGTGTTTGTGGATGAATTTAGGTTTATGAAAATGTTTTTATTTATTAAAGCTATTGATTTTTAAATAATCGTAGGTACTATTTTTTGAAGAAAAATCGTGGAAAGTATTTGAACACCATTTTTGGCTCTTTTACGGAATAATCATAAGATATATTTGAAAATATTTTGTTTGGCTAATTTATTGTTGACTGAAATTATTAAAAACCATAGTCACTAAAAATAAATATTAAATGAGGACACTGTCGATATGACCGATTAAATTTAGAAGCATTTTCAAATGCTTATTTTGACTCACAATTTAAAATTTTATTTTATTTTTAAAACCCGTCATTTCGTCTACAAGTTATCACGTCTTGCTTTACATCGTAAGCGATTACTCAACCTATTAAATAAATACGCATGCGTTTAATCAAATCAGGTTAATGAATTGTATTTAAAGTAAATTTAACGCCTGATCACCCAAACCTTGAACAAAATATTTTACATTTGACACGATTTTGTTATGCGTCATGCACGCACGATGATTCCTCGTATGAAACATGTATTTGCCCTCAATAATTTATTGTCCTCAAAACGTTCAACTAACGTGTTAATCTTTAGTGACATTTCCATTATTGCCTATATTCATAGTGTTCAGTGACCGTAACTGGACACGTCTTGTAGAATGTTCACTACGGTTTTAAATGTCAATTTTGTATTTCGGTTACCAAGTTATATAGGTAGGTGCCTACATGGATACGTACGCGTCACTTGTTCTTAATTTGAATCCTGTGTTCTATTTTACTTACATACAGTTAAACCTGTGTTTTGTGTTTAAGAAAGCGTACATGGGTATTACTTAAATAAAATATGTTAATTTAAATTTATTATAACTAATAATTGTTTAGAAATTTTATTATTATGAAGCATGCACAGCTCATTCAAATTGTTCGGAATTCATGTATTGGGCTCCAATGCCCTCATTAAAACATTTTCCGGGTTTATTTGGTATGTATTTTGTACCTAGGTTAAAGATTGATGTTGACAAATTGTAGGTAGGTACTTATTCAAGAGTTTTGATAAAATTCAATACATTTAAGTCTTATGTCAATAATTGGGTACCCTTTAAAACATTAAATTGATCTTATATCTTCAGCTAGAATCATGATTTTTGCAAACTTATTCAGTCATTTATTCACACCATCACGACATTTTCTACAAGTGGCGTAATCAGCTGACAAGTCACACGATAAACATGAAAGTCGTTCTCTCTGTGTCAATAATAGCAAAGAAATTCAGGATTGGTGGCACGCCTCATCATTGCGAAATTTAAGATATCAAATGTGTTAAACTGGATGTTTTACGATAACCTACCTCTTACAGGACTCAAATATTACAAAAAGGAATTCCACAAATAATTGTTTAAATTTATCTCACCATACATTTTGTTTCTAAATGTTGGTCTGTTGGTGCTATAAGTTTATTTTCAACAATTTTTTTTATCTCATTGTTATTATTCTTTTTTGTTCATATATCCAAACATGTAAGAGACATGTGCCGTGTGTTTTTGTAAATAAATAAATGGTTGAAAACTTATCACAAATCTTAATTGTTGTAGTCATTATTAAAAATAGAGAAAGTTAAAAATAAAAAATAATACCTAATTATATTGTAAAATACTCGATACCAATAAAGCATTTTGGACAAGTTAAGTTTTCTCCTACAATTACTCATATCTGATTATCAACAAAATGAACACAATATCTAAAATGTTGTCTACTGGTTTAAGAACTATTAAGAAAAGCAAACATAATATACTTAATCATAGTAGAATTATTCTTCCAACCTTTAAACCCAGCTTTGCTTAGAGAATATAAAAGTCAAATTGAAAAAAAACAACACCTAACAATAGTATCATAGCCAATCTGCCTGCAAAATATGTAAATGGAAAAAAAAATTAAAACGGCAACACTGTGAAATTACCTTTTGACATATTTTTCCTATTTGAAATTTGCTTACTTCCTTTGTGCGCGATTCCACACTGCGATTAAATTAATAATTCTTAATAATAACAATAAAATTTTACTAACAGAACAAATAATACAATAGTTACAAAAATGTATAATACACATGAATAAAAAACACTGTTCTGTCAAATGGCGGACTTGTTGCAAAGCAACGTCTTCCAGACAACCATTTGAAAAAAAATGAAGGCAACAACCCAACAGAATAAACAATTATTAGAATAAATACATAAATTAAAAATAATACTAAAAATTATAATAAAATAGATCTTGGGTTCTAAAAAATATAGTTTTAAATTATTTACGAAAGATGGCGGTAATAAAAAAATCTATACTTTTATCGCTAACATCCCTGTAGACAAACAATAATATATTATTATAAATAAATTTTTAATATACAGCAACACGCGCAAATTATGTAATTTTAGATAGAAATAATTGATTTTCCTGTAACTTATCTGGTTAATTAAAGCAGACATAGAGGATATATAAATATAATAATTTACAAACGCACTGAAACTTTAATACGTCGATTGAATATTGTAAGTACATAAATCAAAAGATTGAGCGATAATATTAATTTTTATGTGTTCATACAAAATGTAGAATTTAGAACACATGAGAATAATAAAATTACTATTTTGTTCTCAATATAACTAAACTAAACAAGGTCAAGAACGCATAACAACAAACACACATAGGTAGGTAGGTGGGTACTATAAACAAGAAATGTACTTGTTTTTGTAATAATTTATTGTACCACTATGAAACACGATTATTTTCTAAATTCACTTTCGATATAAAAGTATTTTTTATACCGAAATTATTTAAGATAACATCAAAAGTTTTACAAATATATAATTTTGTTCGTAGAATAAAAAATAAATACTTTATTGATGAATGAAGAAATTGTAATTTAAGTGAAAACTTGTATTAGATTTTGCTAAGAGAGTAACAACACCAATTTTGGTGAATATCATTAAAAAAGTGTATACATAGGTACATAAAGAAAATGGTAGATTTTTATTTATACATCAAATCAAAATTACTATAAGTATTGTATTTGTTAAAAAAATATCGATTGTTTTTAGAAATTTTAACGTGCCTTAGATTATTATTACTCGAGCTATACTGGGCATATTTCTAGTAATTAATAATAGCAAAATAATGTATTATAATTTCATTGTAATTATAACTACCTATTATTACAGAGGTTTATTCTACATTTGCTTGGCGAAATGCCGGAACTAAAAGTTATTTATGAATCCCACGTTCATAATAATTAAAAATGAAACTGGTCTTACATTTTTTATTTATTTACTATAGAGTGATTAAATCAATCTTCATTTTGAAACTAAATGGTCTAAGCATTGACTACTCTACTCTATCAATGTGACATTCATAAATAATATAAAAATATACAAGGATAGAAATATTTCCTCGTTGACTCTCATTGCTCCTCCTACTCAGTAAAAGTATCAATGAATTTGCCGTTAACTTTTTCAATTATTATATTTTTTGTTTATAGTATAGCTATTCTAAAAAAATGTACGAGTGTAACTTAATTTTTTTTATTTTCAATTATTTAACACTAAAAAAAAAAAGACAACTCCTCAAAAGAATCTGCCAACAACGAGCTAATTGGATTGGCCACAACATCAGGCACCCAGGACTCGCAATCGCAGAGGGCAGGACCGAAGGCACAAATGGCAGAGGTCGACCGAGAGACGCCTATATGGACCAACTGAAGAGGGACATGAGCTGTGGCTCATATATGGAGTTGAAGAGACTGGCTGAGAATAGAGAGGAGTGGAGAAATAAGTCAAAACTCGTTGCAGACCAATCCAATGGATTGTAACTCATTATATATATATTTAACACTGTGGAAGTATGCTATTAAAAATAATATTCATAATTACTTATGAAAGACATTTATCTATCTATCTATCTATACCCTCACACCGTGTCCCAGGAAGGGTAGGCAGAGAGAACGGAACGCCATATAGATCTAGTTTATGTTAATTTTACATTTTGTCAAGAAATAAAATTATGTGTTCGGACTTTACTCAGTCATCGATGGCAATGCTTTCGAAATTAATATAAATATGGAAAGAGACAAATAATAATTGATATGCATCACGCAAAATGATTCTTAGTTTTTTTTTTAAATCCACGTATTAAGCATTAGTTGAATCTAATTAAATATACATATTTGTGGCAGTTTATCTAGTAATAGTAGTAAAAAATCTAAACATGAATATAAATTATATATTTTCGAAAAAATTGCAACGATAACAAATTCCTTGCAATTGTTGTTTAGTCTGTATCTAGAAATCATTCATAAAATATTTTTTTCTGATATTTTGTTCTTAATTTAAAAACAGATCATCAAATCGATTGCTGGTATTTCTATGAAATAGAAAACTTGTCTTGCCATCTTTAAAGTTAAGTAAACATGGGTAAGCACCTATCATTAGTATTTTAATAATAACATAAGCCACTCGTGTATTTCTTCTTTTCTTTTTTATATTTTGACCACGAAATAATGAAAGTGCGTACCATTTAGTGACAAGCGTTTAATGTTTTTTTCCTGCACATCTCTCGCGGCCATTTTCACGATTTCACATCATCATAATTTTCTTATTTAAGGAGCAGATTATACATTTTTTATCGCAACGGTGAAAGTTGATTAAGCAAAAGTATGCCGAATAAATTATTATTTTTAAAATATTTCTAAACAGGCTCTTTTTAATTGTATCTGTCATTTTTGTCTGTGATAAATTTATTCTAATTTCAAACTTGAAATCGAGTTATGAGTTTTTTATAAACTTTTCCGGTAAGAGGACAATGTTTGTTCACAACCATCTTGCGAAATCTCAAGAAAATATCCAAACCTTATTTTTATGAAAAAGTTTTCCATTCATTTTAAATACTACTTTATGTGACTCAGGGAGGATCTTATGTATGTGTATTTCCGTATAAAATACATCTGCTAGATACCTTACTGTAGAAATGGGGCTGATATTAGAGGTAATTCACTAGATATTCACAAATGGAGTGATTATCAAACATGTTATTTGTAATGAATGTACAGAAAATTTGCGAACGACCGTATAGATTGATAAGACCACATTCAAAAGAATACAAATAACACAGTTATGTAAAACAAAAGAGTCTGTTTTGGGACGATAGCCTCCAATCAATGATTGTCACGATTTTAAAATTGGAATATGGAACGATTCTCGCACCGACATTCCATATTTGAAAAATTAAGTATTCGTCCGCATAGCGGCGAAGTATCGTAACAATATTTTTATTATTCATTAACACTTTTGTGTTATGATCATTACACATTAACATATTGATTTCCAGGGGATTGTCATTGTGAATAAATTATTTAGATCCATTGATTTATTTTGAGTATCTTGTCCATACGAATTTTGTTCAAGTTGTATTGCTATAAATGTGGATGGTACATAACCACCTTAATATCTGATTCGTCTATCTGTAGGATTACAACATCTCCCACGTGTAGGATTGCCAGCTGGTTGAATAAATGCATAGTAGTTGTGTTCAATATTAAAGAATGCCATTTATTTAAAAAAAATTAAAGAAACTAGTTTTCTTATTTTGTTTTATTTATCAATATATTTTGGTGTATCATTTTTTAATTGGTTATCTGCCGTAATCTTATTATTATATTCATTATTTTTAATTTAAATTTATTTTTTAATTTATGTATTTTTTTTAATTATTATAGTATATTTATTATTTATTGGTTATCTGCCGTAATCTTATTATTTATTGTATTATGTTATATTATATTGTATTACATTATATTATATTATATTATATTATATTGTATTATGTTATATTATATTCATTATTTTTAATTTAAATTTATTTTTTATTTTATGTATTTTTTTTTAATTATTATAGTATATTTAATTCGAATTACTGAATTTTTGATTTCATTATTTATTAATTTATGATTTTTTGTTATATTATTATATTTTTAAATCTTATTATTTCATTAATATTCTTTATTTATTATATTATTATAGAAAAGTTTATACTTATTATTTTATATATTGCTTGAATCGGTGGTTTTACTGTTCATTGATGTGTTTTATTTTATTAATTTTATTAATTGTATTATAATATGATTGATCATTATGTTTAACTTTTCTCTTATCTTGTCTTATCCTATCTTATTATTATATTTCTTTGTTTTTGTTGTTGGTTTTGTGTGTTTGTCAGTTGCTTTGAATTTTTTAAACTGTGGTAATATAGGGGGACTCTTGTGGTCTATATTTCATTTAATTATAATTTTTGTAATACTTGTTGTGTTGACTGTTTGTTCCCTTCGAGAAAATAAATAAATAAATAAATAATATTATTTTTTATTTCAGCGACCGGTTTCGACACGTCAGTGTCATTGACGAGCAGTTTGAAAACTCGTCAATGTGTGTCACGTGTCATTGACGAGCAGTTTGAAAACAAGTCAATGACACCAACGTGTCGAAACCGGTTGCGGTATAAAAAACTAATAGTGATAATTAAAACAAAGTAAAATACTCGTATCTTGAAGTTATATCGCAAAATTATCATTGATAATAAAAAAAAACATAATGAAGGTCACCCCGTATTGCTAAATTGAAGATTTTAGATGGCTTATTTTTAATGTTTTTGACACAATATTGAAAATTACTTAATTATCCCATTTGCTATCTAAAATTAAGTTACAAGCTTAACCTATTCTTGGTAGTAGAGATAAAAGATAAAATTTCTCAGAGGTGTGGCTGATACTACAATACCATCATGTAATATGTAAATCAATTTGGAAGATATTACAGTACATATATTTACCATATGATAATCCCCACTCGTCCGTACGTACATATATATGTAGGCATTATGTTTATTAATAAGATCCGTGTACAAAAAATAGAATACCGTTATATTCATTTGAATATTTTGTATGACATGTTTAGTTAGTAATACAACATTGTATTGTACTGTATAATGATGGTGCGTGAGATATATTATCTCTTACTGTAGAGATGAAACGGATATCTGGAAATTATCCGGTATTCAAAATATCTTTCTTTCAGCTTAATATCCAGCTAGACAATGAATTGTTGATAATGCACCTTAATGTTTCGACTTTTGTTGCCTCTGAGAGGACGATTTGCTTGTTTATTACTACTTGCAGTTAACCCACTGACCACTACACCGTATGAATAAATGATAGAATTGAGAAGATTTGATTTTATCATCGGATCTGTATACGCATACTACTAAAAGGTTATTGAACTCTCTGATATCCAATTTTTCTAGCTTTGTTCTTCCGTCCGCAAGGGTTCCGTCGGCCCGGGCGTCCCTCTTTCACAATACACCGTTCCTATGACAACGATATCAGAGCGCAGGGAATGTCGTGGAAAGAGGTGACGCAATTGGCGCAGAGACGCTCTGAATGGAGGAGGCTGGTTTCTGCCCTGTGCTCCCGAAAGGAGCGTTGAGGGGAGATGATGATGAGCTTGTTTCGTAACATTATTAATTTATTATAAATAACAATATCACTCACCATGACAGTGTTCATCTTTACGATTTTGAATATCCAAGTTAATACCGGAAAATTATATGTTGAAAAAAAAATATTAACGCAAATTAATCGATTTGTTATCGAAATAAGTTTAATAAAACGAATAAAAAACTGATAATGTGAATTTAAAAGTCGTGAAATTGAAATAATGCGGAGAAAACGAATGAATTGTACAAGGACAGACTGAATTGGTGTTCCGTCCTCTCTACCCACCACAAAAAATGTAGTGCGTGGCGTGAAGGTACTATTTAGAATAGAAAACTCGTGAATGAAATAATAATATTGAAGTAGGTATTCAAAACTATTCCTCACTCACTAATAACTAATCTTTAAATAACAAAACTAAAATGAATACGTCATGATAGGAATCTAATATCCGGTTATCCGGCTGTATAAAATATTGCTAGTTATCCGTTATCCGATTAAACCACTATTCATTTCATCACTAATCTACTTTGTATTATTATATTTTGTAGATAGAAATATTTTTGTCGAGTGAGTATGATCCTTTTATGGATTAAGTACAAGTCAGATGATTTACAAAGAAAAACTGGAGCGGTACAAGTATCCACTATAAACGATTCTGTTCATCATAATGAGTCTCAGTTTCTCACATCAATGAGGCTCGCCGCTCTTTCTTAATGTTTTTCATGTTATTTATTAGGTATACCTGTAACATGTTAAATGTGTTACAAAAATAGTACCGCAGAGAAACAAATACTTATAGTTTTTTGTTATCTCGATTTCACTAACATCTATTGAATTTAAGATAATCGGAAAAACATAGAATGTGTCTATAGATATATGGTTGATACTAATTTAATTGTTGTCTTAGGTTTAAGCCCTCCAGAAGATAATCTTCTTTCACAGTACACCGTTCATATTAAGACGTTAAAAAAATGGTGACTTGGTGGTGTTTTAGTTTTTTTTTTTTAATTTTAATTAAGTTATTATTTCTTTCGATATGTGGCGATTGCTACTACTCTCTGAGTAAAATAATCGGGTAAAATATAAAGAATTATATAATTATATTTAGTTACAATCCATTGGATTGGTCTGCAACGAGTTTGGTTTTTCTTCTCCATTCCTCCCTATTCTCAGCCAGTCTTTTAAGCTCTACGTATGAGCCACAGTTCATGTCCCTCTTCAGTTGGTCCATATATGCGTCTCTTGGTCGGCCTCTGCCATTTGTTCCCTCGGTCTTACCCTCCGCGATGGCGATGAGTAGTCCTGGGTGCCTGATGTTGTGGCCAATCCAGTTAGCTCGTTGTTGGCTGATTCTCTTAAGGAGTTGCCTTTTTTCGCCTACCCTGGTTAAGACTTCTTCGTTTTCGACGTGCTCCGACCAATGGATCTTAAGCATGCGTCTGTGGCACCACATCTCAAAGGCCGCCAACCGTCCGCTTTCACTCTTGCTGATGGTCCATGTCTCACAACCATAAAGCATTACCTACAGAATTACCTACATTTATCTTGAGATCAAAGACGAAAAAGATCTTCCTCATTTAAATTCACTTTCATCTATGTGACCTATTATAATATCTACTAAATATTGCAGTGAATATTTATGTATAATTTGTTTCTTCTATCTAATGGTTAGTCATTACAATATCTATCTATTGTTAATCTGGTTTTGTATTTACTTCTGTATTTAAATACAATTAGTTACCTACACAGCACGTGGCGTAAGCAGCAAGCTGCATTCAACAAATCACTTCACAATTTATTATTACATATTCAAGCAAACTACTACACTACAATAATGATTTACGTAAACATAAATGATCTAGGATTTTAAAGGGTCAGTAAAATTTTACGTGAAATGTTGATAACAGTCTCAATGTTTTTTTTTTTTAATTACATTCTATAAAATGTTTAAATTTCATAAAAAAAAAAAACAATTTGATAAATTACAGATCCCAGTTTATTGAGTAAAGAGAAAATAGACTTATTTATTAACCCATTGTCTTTTATAAATTTTAGAGTTTTCTACAGTAAAAAATGACAGTATTTCGTTAAACAAAACGATATTTCAAATCTTCAGATTAATGATGTATAACATTTTTATGGTACAGAGTAGTGATGTAACGAATATTCGTATTCGCAGATTTTAAAGTATTCGCTTTCGCATTTGTATTCACAAAAAATATGCGAATGTTTTGCGAATATTATTTTGGTAATAAAGTATCGGGTATTCGGTAAAAGTACCGGATACTTACCCGGTACATTATAGAAAAAGGTACTGCAAGAAAATATTCTTTATGAAAACCGAGGAGTTTTGAAATATTTTAAATTCCTATAAGTACCTACCATTTTCAAAATTCGGCGGGAGGGGGGGTAGAAATTTTAATGTGTGAGCAATTGTAGAAATTTAAACAAGTCAACATTCGCACATAACACATTCGTTACATCACTAGTACAGAGAGGATGATATAAAACTATCATCAATTAATGCGTCATGAAAAGTCCAATGGCTACCCCACTTGTGAGAGATTTATGGCATTAGTTATTTTATTTGTTCAATTGTCAATGTGAATTTTCTGCCATCATTTAACAATATTTTCAATTGATACTCTCAATCAATTAGAGTGCATATGGAGGGCATTCATTTTTCAAATTGGTTATCCAGTAGACAAAATATTTATAAATAAATAAGCGAATAATTTGAAAACGATTGTAGGTAATCCAGGCAGCTTCTAGTCTCTCTAATGATATACTATGGAGACTAATCATTTATTTACTTACAAAGCTACTTATGTACATATTGTTTGTTATTATTTATTTTGTCAGAAAACTATTACAATACATATATACCTATTTATAAGAGCTAATAACACTTATTTCTTTATACATACATAATATTATACCTATACCAGACTTGCACCCGGCTTCAATACCCAGCTTCAATACCCAGCAAGAAAGAATAAGATAATAAATAACATGAGTCTTTGACCATTTTTTTTAATATAAATCAGCACCTGAATATGAATACTTTTTGATTAATATTTGTAGCCGATTTTTTGGTCGGTTTTAGCAGTTTGTACAAATATTTTGATTTATTTTTATGATATTACAGAATATGTTAACAAAATATAAACTCACTTTGTGCATATTATTTTTACGTATAAATTGTAATATCTTTGGTGTTAAATTGTACCTCCAATAAATGAGAATTGGAACCGAGGGTTCAGTTTACCTCTTGCTTGTCTGGTAAAAATCGTTAGTATCGTTAAACGAACAAACCTATTACAGGCAATACATACGAACATAATGAAATATCTATTAAATTCTCAGGTTAATAAGTAAATAGTTAAACACATAAAGTTTACGAAACTGTTTGAAGTAGTAGTTAATAATTGCATTAACCTAAATAATAGGTTAACTTAACTATTATTTAATGACATATCAGCTGTGCTTGTATATTAATACCTACATATATATGCATTGTACCATTGTCACCATTTTACAAGAAGAATAATTATACCTTATTAATTATTGCAGAATCCTTGATTAACACTAATAATAATTAGTTTTCATTGTATATGTTATGAAATATTGCAGAAAAATAATTCGACTTTAATAACATTAATGTTTATATATTTTTTATTTTGAAGTACAGATGAATCCTCGTAGCAAAATAGGTCTTCATGCTGCCTATTATACTTTTATTGATGCTTATATATTTAGAAAGCTTTTGTTATATTTTTTGTTCTAAATCAACTACATTTTTATACATACACACATATCGTGTATTAAAGTTCATGTAACTACTGCCTGTTAATTAAACTTGATTTTACTTGAGTGCGTACATACTTACCTGCTTGAAATCAATTGGTTTTATTCTCTGCATTATTTTCTTTTTTTATAATTGTTTTACTGGATTGTTTGGATTGTATTTGTAATAGCTAATACAATGTTCGTTTTGTAAAAAAACAAACAAATTGCTTTTGTAAAAATAATCAATCTGTTAGTGTTACAAGAAAATAGGATAAAAGTTGTGTTTTTTATAATAATTTTCCCTTTTTCTTCGTCACGTTTTCTCTCATATCTGAAGATAGTAGAACCTTTGACGAATCTCTCTCACTTTCCTTTGTCCTAAACTTATACAAATATCGAGTTTTTCGAGATGACGCTAAAAAACTAGAAATTAAATGTCCCATTACATCAAAGAACTTTATCCAAATGGCAAACTTTTATTTATCTATCATTTGCTGTCCATCATGTAGGTACTGCAAAAGTATTATAGAATTCGTATTTCAAAATGAATTTTAAATTATTATAATAATAAGCCGTAATAAGCGTCCACATATAAATAAATATATATTTTATTTTGTTGCAACTTTATTATTTAATGAAGATAGATTGGCTTGGCTTATTACATAATTTATTTATTATAAATACAATTATTGAATTAGTGGATTTATTTATTTATTTACCATTATTTACAACTTTTATGATAGATAACCTTCTTGAATGCGAATTACTTAATCAAATAATAGATGTATGTAATTTGTAATAATTGCGTTGTAGTAGAAATATTAGTATCTATGCATTATATTTTCTTCATAAATATTGACATTAATATATTCTTCTACTCACAAACAATGAATAACTTCAGTTTGAATTGTAACATCTGTATAAGTAATCACTTAGGAAGACGGAATAACTGCCAATTGAAATGTCGGATTTTTTTCAGATTATGTAAACGTATCTAAACGTCATGTCATACATTTCGTTGTTATTTTGATTATTTTTTATGAACTAAATGGGCAGAAATGCATATAAATATACAATTAATTGTTTGTGAAATTTGTCATTCAAACTGTATTAATATTCTGTGTTTTGTATGAGATTTATGAAATGTTGTGTGTTATTGATGATGTGAGATGGATAGGTTGATGAATTATTGTATTGTTTTTGTTGTGTTTTTAGTAATTGTTATGCTTTTTATTGGAAATTGGTGATTCTATTATTGTGTAATGTATTTTCTCGATGCAAAAGGCGATAGCCGTTTATGTATTAAATAAATAAATAAATAAAAATATTTTGAATAATTTACTTGTAGATATTTATTATTTTATCTGGAGAAAAAAATTTTTTATAAGCACATAATTTGCATTTTTCGTACGCGTTTGACATGTCCCAAGTAAGTAAATTTTTTTCATTTGACTGATTTTTAGGTTAGGTTAGAGTTAGTCTGGTGATATTTTATGCAAAACACATTTATTGTCAATTATTTCCTTATCATATCATTTTTTGGGTGAAAAACTATATAATTACGTAAATATAAGTAAAAAATTCATAAATCTAATTTTGATACGTTTTCCCTATCTGGAATATTACCGAAATGCCCCACTTTGTGATATCTCACTCACGAACTTTGAATAATTGCTTTTACAATTGCTCGCATTGCTTTACACCTAAATCTCAAACAAATATAAGCGCAACGGCTGTCATTTGAGAAAATCGGAATGAATTCGTGCAACAGTACCAATGTATATTATTGTGAATTAAATTACATTTTTGGGTATAATATATTATGTCATGTAAATGCGCCATGGGAATAAACCGTAGAATTTTATTCATTTAAATAATTTTTATATTATAAACGTGTCATCTTAGCCAAGTCTAAAAATACTTTTTCTTTTTGAGTACGACTGTTACAGTATAAATACTAAGTCCCGGATTTGATTATCTTGATTCATATCTCGTTTTATTGGGTAACGGCTCTTATTAACGGGAAGATTTGCTTTATTACTTCGGAGTTATATCTTGGTCAGCTGTAAATAGGCCATTCATTTCTGAGAATAAAATTGGCTGTCCAGTTCCATTACTCAAGAAGTAGATAAGTCTTTTATTTGAGAAATCACCATTTCGGTATATTTATATTATGCTTTTAAAACACAGCAGAAAGTGAAAAATACTATATTATAATGGCACTGTTTAAGACATATATTGTCCTTGTTTCGTTCAATAGTTAAACAATTCGAAATATTTATTTGTGGAGTTGAAAATAGGTAGGTACATAGGTTCATTATTTTTCTTCCATAACTATAATATATACTTAATGAGTTACAATCCTTTGGATTGGTCTGCAACGAGTTTGGACTTTCTTCTCCACTCCTCCCTATTCTCAGCCAGTCTCTTCAATGTATGAGCCACAGCTCATGTCATTCCATAACTAAATATTGAATATATAAAGAGAACCGTGTATTTTTTAAAGTTAATTGTTTGTAGAATTAGAAGAGTTGCGTTGATTGTGTGTATTACAACCAATAATTTTGGAAATAATCTGCTGGAATAATCTATTTGGAAATAATCAACCAATAATCTGCTGGCTACCCCACTTGTGGGATATGCCGTGATGGTATAGTAGTATAGATAATTTTGGAAATTTTGACTTGTTGTTTTGGGATTGCACAGTTGATAGTCATAATACAGTCATATATTTGTCTCTATCTCGTTAAGACATTGATAAAGCATATAACTCCCACTCTTGTCTGCAAGTTCTCAAATGTCCTTTACAAGTCAGGTAGGTACCTATTTTTGGACGCTTCGTACCTTTTTATATTTTCAACATTTCGTCGTTGCATATTCAAAAAGAGACATGTGTGCGCACATTTTTATTTGGGCATACTCTTTTAAAACTATTCATTAAGGTATTAAAATTGTAGTTTGGATTTTTTATAGGCATGTGATACTATTCTTTAAGTATTGAATTTTAATAATTGATACTAAGAATCACTTAATAAATTGGAAATGATGTCAATATGAGCAGTTCATTCTAGAAATGTCAAAACATTTATGAATTCACATGTCCCTTTTTGAATATGCAACGACGATTTGGAATTATGCAACTGTAACGTGTGTTGCATTTTCAAAAGAAGAACAATTTAATGAGTAACGAAATAAACCTTTTGTACTTTTGTTAAAATTTTGTTTAACAATGTCTAGTTCTGTTTAAGAAGATAGAGACCGCGTGCTGTGCAATGTGCATTGAAGTAGTAAAGTGAAGTAGGTACCTACCAATAAACTCTTGGTTTTATCTTCTAGTCAGTACCTACTAGTACAGTACAGTATAGCAATATAAATATATAGTATCATCAGATCGATGTAAAGAGATAGATTGATACTAAATATGTATGTGCTGTGTGGTGATCCCACTTCTCCACTTCCCTTGACCTCAGTCCTTAGAATAACCAACCATAGCCAGACGTTATAAGGATACAGATACGTCTTCAGATCATAATACTATCTTAAAGGAATACACAGCTATTAAATGAAAACAAAACATTCACTGTTTCAAAAAAGAAAAGTTTGCTTCTATTATATTATGTTCTTTATTGTGAGAGACGTATTTTGTCCTATAAGAACTTTGTCGATTGACATTGTTTTTTTTCAATTTCATTAAAACAAAACTCCTCTATCTAAATAAACTAACTCAAATCATGGAATATTTATTCCTGATCACTTGTGGATGTTATTTAAAAAGGGAACTAATTATTTGATCGGCTATTAATCCATTAGTTCGGCAAGAAAAAATCAGCATTTAAGTCATTTGCGCAGCAAACAATTTTTTCATCGGCAATAAATAAAAAATAATCCCAACACTTGTTTTACAAACAAACTTGGTTATATCAGCAAATTAACAAATTTTAACAGCTTAATAAATAATCGCACAACAAAATAATGAATTGACCAGCAGAATTGTTATTTGAGCAGCAGAATTATTATTTGACCGGCAGAAAATATTAGATAAACAATATTTTTCACACACCGATTTACCTTCGGATCCACATGAAGTTTTTGTGATTTCTTACCAAATTAATGATGACAACGAAAATAATGCCATTTTCCGCTTTGCTGTAGGTATTAACGAAATATCGAACTGAAATGTCGAAAAACGCTAGAATCGTTGCTAGATGCTACATATAAAATCACATAAAAAGATGCTACATACAAAGATTTATTATTTGAACAAGATTAAAAATTTAGCTTTCACGAGTTTAATTAAAATTAGCTCACAGTTTGCTGCTCATTTATTTATTTTGCTGCACAAATAATCATTATGCTGGTCAAATAATAATTTTGCTGGTCGATTAAATTTAGAGTTTTACAATATCATATTATTTGCAATACAAATATAATTTTCTCGCTGGGCATAAGTAGCATATCAAAATGATATATTTGTCGACAGAATAAATTTTTCTGCTGAACAAAACTTCAATATTATGCTGATCGTTTAAATGATAGCCATTTAAAAATAGAATATAGAATATGAAATCTATTAGAAGTGACTCGATTCTATAATTCTACTTAAGATCGGTTCTAATAATCTGTATATCTGTCAGTAATAATCTACAATTGATTTTTATTGATAGTAATGGATAGAATTATTATTGGAATCAACTGTTTAAAATGCTAAATATGCCAGATACTAATAATATGCATATATGCACGTTCAGTGTTATTATTGTAAGTAGGAGGGGAAAAAATAAGATTATGTTTTATCCTTCATATTATGTAAATTGGATCCGGATTTTTCTTAGATGTAAAATACTTGTATCTGTTCTTGTTAGTATTTTTTATAGCACATCTTTAATCTTAAAACAATATCTATCTATCTATTGATATCCTCACGCCGTGTCCCAGGAGTGGTAGGCAGAGAGAACGGAACGCCATATAGATCTATCCTTACAAACTTCTTTCGCTTCGTCCACACTCATCCAGTTTCTCATACATGCACGTCGATTTCTCTTACTCAACACGCGGCCGACCTTTAGGATTTGAGCCACGTGGTTCTTGGCCGTCCACGCTTCCTCACATTCCCTCTTTCAGATTAAAAAGTTACATAAATGAAAATCTTTTCATTGGTGTCTAAAAATATTAATAAAAAAATTATGTACCTATTGTGATCAAATTTTTTTTTTTATTTATTTATTTTATTTAACAATAATTATACAGACATTACAATACATAGACTATTTGATATTTGATAAAACTTAAATCTAAACATCCTCCTTATAGAGACAAGTCTCGTGTAAAGGATTGTGATCAATGTAAGTAAAAAGTGAAAAAATAAATAAATAGAAAATCAACAATGTGAGAGAAGACGATGTCTGATGACGAGATTATCGATCAAATCAAAAGTATTTCAATAAATATTTTTGACAGTAGACTGTCGTATTTCGCGCAAAACTTGTAGGGATAGATAGTATTCTTAATTTAAATTTCTATATTATGGGCATTAACACTCCCAGCATCGCTCCCACATTTGTAAGAGTTGAGTTCAGTTCAGTGTTACCATATGCATTATTCAATAAGCGTATTTTAATAAGAAGGTATTATTCTCTTCTTATTCATATTATAATATAATAAGTTCCTACAATAATAATAGTCAAATGTATTATATATTATATATATATTTCGTAAAATATCTATCTCCTTAATCTATTGGGACCTATTTACATCACAAACAAACACACATACATAATATGGGCTTGCTTATATTATTATACTTATAGATCAAAAATTCAATCACGACTTTATTTGATTTCATTTGCATCGAAAATGTGACGTCCCAACTTCAAATAATAAATATGTAAATATGGGATATTTTTAAGAGCGCCTTTTATTCTCGATAAGACTTCAAGATCGCTTTGTTGTGTGTCTATTGTCCAGGTTCTTCACAAATATTACAGTCATCATCTTCAATTTGGCGTTGAAGTCAGTATGTTACCCATCCTAAAAGCCTTGGCACGACGAGAACTTGCATTATTATAATAATTACATACAGACATTCTGGTTAGAAGAAAGATATCACTTCAGAGTGATAATCTCGCCACTGTATATCATCTTAGTATTTTAAATTTTGTATTGATTTGTGAACACTGTTATGTAATGATGATGTGCTAAAAGAATAAAATAAATAAATATTCTACTGGCTACCCCATTTGAGAAAAATGCCGTAATAAGAGAGAGAGAGAGAGAGAGAGAGAGAGAGAGAGAGAGAGAGAGAGAGAGAGATTCATATTATGATGAGGCACTTTGGAGTAAATATGTTATTCGACGTTGAATTAGTAAATAAAATAATGATATTTAATAAAAAATGTAATAAACAAGTTATCCCTACTGGCTTTCACACTTGTGTAATAATAATAGATTCCATGATGATAAAGATAGATGGATAAAAAGTTATTCGAAAGCCTGAAGTATTAGATAATATCCAATACTTGTATATTTACATACATTCCTGATTCACACGTTCCTAACCTGCCTGTATTTACATAAATAATGTGTTTAAATAATAAGTAGGTACCCTCCGTCCTTTTCAACTATTGAAACGTGTCTTTCATATTATGATATGCAACATAAAAAGGACAAAATATGCATTCATGAAAGGGCATTATACTGATATGGTCAGTTGAAAAATATCGGAATTTAGCGATAAACTCGCCTTTTGTACATTGAATTTCATGCTGTAAAGGTAAAGAATTAAATAAATCAATATTTTTTTATGAATTTGTTCATACCACCCTTGTATTTCCCTTAAGTGACACAGCCAGTGGACTAACACCTAATGCAATAAAAAATGATTAAATTTGTCCTCTACGTGCCAATAAACTTTGAAACATTCAGAGTGGATACCATGCTTCGTCACTGAATAGATTTTTTTTTAAATAAAAAAGATATATCTGGGTTTTGTTATAAACCCAAATACAACGTTATATACCTTTTACAGGAAGCTACTAAAAGCTTGTGTCGTGAAAGGAGAGATTGCCGGCTACTGGTATCGAACCACGGACCCCATGTTCACGAGGCCGAGACTCTACCTCCAGGCTACCGACAAACTAAATATGTAGAATAAATTAATAAAGTATTATATATAATAAATAAAAATAAAATAAAATGTCTTATACGGGCTGTTTGATAACTTCATTGTAATAAATGCTGTTCATACATTACAATTTAAGTTCCTATGTGAATGTGTCATTTTGAAATTGTGTTTCATCTTGGTGTAAGTTTAGTTGCGATATACTGTATCCTATTTTATCCAGTGTAAATTGGGTCTGATATTTCTTTCAGGTTTCATAAAACAGTATCTTACAAAATTGTCATAAGAATATGCAAAAACCTTTAAAAATATGCATATACATTACAAGCAGTCTCTAGTTATTCATTCTATGTAAAGTATTCCTTCTTTTGAATGAATAATTAAATAGTGTGAAAAAGGATAAATACTTTAAATATTCATAACAACTTGTCTATTATAATTAATGACATACCTTTATCACATTTTATCTTCTGCGAAATTCCTCTCTAAACTTTTAATGCAAGGTTCCTACTAACTATTTTTGAAGGATTTTTGTTAACTTTCTTAATCGGAAAAGGATTCATAATTAAACTCACGCTCTTGCGACTTGATGACTTCATATCAAAAATCATAGCCATTAACAAGAATTGAAATTAAAAGTTCGGGCATTAAAACTTTTAAAATATGAGACATTTACCTAGACACTACCTATAAACAAGTTTAAGAATTAATTGTTGTTACGAATATCTTCTGGAAATAATATTAAGACATATCTAACACCTATATCGATTGCTCAATAAATACATAGGTACGAACAATATACGTAAATAAATGTTTCTTAGATACATGTAATATTAATAATAAAATTACAGCGCTGAATGCCGCTCATAGCAACATCTTCATTTAATAGAAATTTCATATCAAATTTATGTACATACCTATAATGAAAGAGTAATTAAATCAATTTGTTTGTAATAATGTGCGTACTTACAAGTACTGTGTTTATTATATATATGATTGCGATGTCTATTTATTTATTAGAGCGAAAAACTATTTCATATATTTATATATCTATGACTTTATAAGCAATTTATTAATATTTAAAATATAATAATTGCATTAGAGTCTTTATTACATGTGTTGTTTTTCTTGTTATTTTAATTATATTGATTAATGGCCGGTTTCAATAATCTATCTATCCGCTACTGTCGATTCAAATCTATTGTGTTCTATATTTTAAATCATACATTTCAATCGACAGTCACGGATAGATAGGTTATTGAAACCGGCCATAAGTCGTGTACCTACATAATTACAAAATATAATGTGATGCTAACAAGATCTGAAGTCTCTGTTATGGTACGAGAAACGCGTGGTTGTATCGTATCTTAAGAAATTTCAATGATTGTTTAAAGAAAGTCTTTCAGGATATACTGTTATTGTGACAACGATATTGGAGCATTGAGAATGTTGTGAAAATGTTTAGCTTCATTGGCATAGAATAATAGGAGAGAATGTACAAAACTTTTATTTCAATAACGACGATCGGTGTAGAGCAGTGTTTCCCAACCGGTGGTTCGCGAACCCCTGGGGGTTCGCTATGTCTACAAAGGGGGTTCGCGAATATAATAGCGTAATGGCGGGATTTTAAGTGGCCCAAGAAGAATAAAAGGAAAAAAAACAAAAACACAAAAAAAGTAAAAAAAGCACACCAAATGCAATGCAGATTGCACGCTGTTGTTTCGAACGTATGCATACTGCCTATATCTTATGCAGCATATAAAGAAAATTTTATTGTTTTTTTGCCTATCATTAACGACTACATAGGGGGTTCGCCAAATTCTGTTGGATATGACTTTTGGTTCGCGACGAGAAGAAGGTTGGGAAACACTGGTGTAGAGCAAAGGTAAAGCTTTTGAGTCACGAGAGGTTCAATTCCTGGTCAGAGTAAAATAAGAAATGCTCTTTTTCTTATTATCCTGCGTCTAGATGTAACGTCACGTATTTAGTGTATTGTTTATATTTGTTTTGTCGTGATTTATATAAAACTAGAACCCATAAAACAAGATTAATATTTTAGTTTAGGACTAACTCGATCTGTGAGTATTTTCCATAAATGTTATATGTAATCATTTGTGATCAAAATACCGCAATTGTGTGAAAGTTTATGATTTTTAATTATTTTCCTCCATCTAATAAAAGGGGTGCGGATAAATAATTGCGCTGGTTGGAAGCCTTGGTATTTCAATCGAAAAATCCCGAGTTCAATTCCACCCGCTGCTAACCTATTCCGAATTCATGAAGCAAGCACACTGCTTACTGTGAGAGTGTTTGCAAGTGTTGATATGCGGGGCTTATATCCAACACAATTTTTTTTTTTTAACTTATGTATACGATTAATTAACTTATTATGATGGACTTATTTCTTTCAGTATTACGCCAGTCGATTTATTGTCTGTTCCAATAACCTGTCTATACATTACTATCAATTAAAATATAATGTACCAACCTATAATATATAAGATTTTAACGGACAGTAATAGAAAGACAGATTATTGGAACCGACCGTAAGTCTGCGACCTAATCTACAAGACAAGATATCAATTAGCATGGAAATGTTTATGACTCGATCAGAAATCGAACCTGTTATATTATGTTGTGCATGCAAGTTTAGTATTATAACCACGACAGTATCTTGGCAATTTATTATTATTTTTACACAAATTATTATAACACATACTTACTATAGGCGTGAGAGAACAAAGTTCTTATATCGTATTTTTACTTACCTCACAAATTCTATAATAGTGGCCTAAGGTTCGAGCCCTTCTCGATGAAAACCATCACAACTTTGAAACGGGAGGAAGACTGTAAAAATATGAACACACTAGAGATGGAATTATTCAAATGAATTCGCAGTCGATGTTTTCAAATCATCGATCTGTTAAATTAATCGAAACATTCAAAACATCAGGCCATACTATTTTGCGTTTTTTTTTGCATTTACTATCAAATTTATAAATTTTTCATTAAGTAATGCTATTGTTTATGAAGTACCTGCCATTCGATAACTCCTCTTAATTAAAAAAAAAGTGTTTGTACCTGGACATTTGTTTTAAATTTTTCTCAAACTAAATCATAATGGAATTATTTTAAAAATTGATTGACAAAGATTCACTGTAACAGCGTCCCCCCCCCATCCCCCCGACCCCGACGTCGGCGATCACTTGGGCGAATTCCTCCTTGCCCCTGAACTCCTCTTATACCTGTTCAATCTTGAATGTTTCCGACCCACGATACCTGTAGCTAAGTATGTTTATCAACATTTTTTATTGTGTCAAACATATCTAGTATTTTTCAGGTTCACTGTTAACGTTAAATTTATTTGTAAATAACTACTTAATAAACGACAAGGCGATTTTTCGAATTGTCGTTATTGTAGTTATTGTCGATTTATCAAATATAATCTCCATTCGATTCTTTCCTTCACTTTATACTGTGCATTTTTGCTCGTTTCTTGTTCGTCCAATAGCGCTACCGGTGTAATTTTTCTAATGCATGTAAATTAACATCTCTGTACGATAACCTCTTATAATGCACCAGCCAGCTAACAATTCAACCAGCCAACCAGAGCTTCGTGACATGATTGCCTGAGGCATGTGTGCAACTTGTTACGCTTGTTGGCTGTCCATCTGATATTTACGTGTTGTTTCAACGAGAAAAACAAGTAATGTGTATCTAGAAGACACTTACAAGTAATTGACGTATCGATATAATTATTTTGATTACGAGGTGTTCAGTAGTCTGAGGCTCGAGTCTTGGAGTCGAGCCTCGAGAAATCGAGAAATCAAGAGTTCGAACTATGCTTCTATCGACCTACCCCACCTTTATAATACAAAGGTTCAATATTAAGGAATAAATAAAGAAAGCTTAATTTGATTTTGCGTCCAATATTGTTCAAAATTTCACAACAATTTTACACCGAAATTTAAGAGCCCTTTAGGTTCTAGTATCACTTTTAAAATGATCAATGTGATTTAGAAAATTACAATATCAACGCGTCTATACAAATATGTAGACATGTATAACCAGGGACGACCTATATAAATAATTGAAAACGAAAATAAATAAAAAAACAACCTATAAAAATAATATACCATCACATCATAATTCTCTTAAGTTAGACGTGATAGCGATGCTCTCTGCCTACTTCACTGGGAATATAGCGAGTGTGTTTTATTCATGTGTTTGAAATTTGTATTTGTATGGTTTATAAGTTGAAGTGAAATGTATTATTATTTTCTTTATGCTATGTAAAAGACATTAGCCGTATATTTAATAAAATAAATTGATATTACAAAAAAAAAAACTCTACAAAACATAGAGTAACTATGTACGCATATACCTATATTTAATTATGCAAACTATAATTTCATTTTAATATTCATTCCATATAACTCTTTCGTATTTATTAATAATAAAAATGTCTCTTATTACAAACAACACTTTGATGGATTGGCAGATAGGATAATAACAATAAAAAAGAAAAAGATAATAATAATAAAGCCTGGAATTATTAGCCTAAGGCGACGTTTAGCCTCACCTTAGTCTTAGTCTATCTATCAATAAATTCATACATAATATGTATGTATGCGCACTCTTTTACTTGTTAATAATGATACGCCAGAACAAAATACATTAAAAGGCTAATATCCTAATAACTAGTCCGAATTTCGATCAATATATTTTCGTGATTTAACATATCTGGTATTCCTGAAGGTAACTAAAAAATAATTAGCAAACTTCTACAATAATAGAATATTATTATAGGTAAACATTGGTGCCTAAAAACATTATATTTTCACACGCACTGGACGAGTTTTTTGACATAGGTATTATGATTTCTGACCTGCATTTGATTTTTTATTAGATTTTCTTCCAGCTTTACATTTCTATGTCCTGAAAAGGTTATGTGAATATTATTTTTTCATTCGTTACACACACAAATAATTTCATTTCGTTACACACACAAATAATTACATTTCTATGTCCTGAAAAGGTTATGTGAATATTATTTTTTCATTCGTTACACACACAAATAATTTCATTTCGTTACACACACAAATAATTACATTTCTATGTCCTGAAAAGGTTATGTGAATATTATTTTTTCATTCGTTACACACATAAATAATTTTTTACATAAATTGTTATAATATCAAGCAAAAACATCTTTATCTTGTGTATTTTGTTTGAAACTATGCCTTTGATTGAATTTTAATATCGCTGAAATCACTATACACCAAAAAATCAGTATAATTTTTAGACATTTTGTATGATTTTTACATTTTTTCATTACGGACATTGGATATTTCGGACACGATTTCAAAACTATCACGCAAGTTTATTAATAGCAAAAACGGCTAATAGTTAGTTAGTATCTACTAGTTGTTATGAAGCGTTAGTGTCGCATCTCCGTTCTTGGTTAGTAATAATAATAATAACACTTAATGGACATAGGATACAGTAATTTCATTATTTTTATCGATATCGCTTAAGGGCGAATCTTAACTCAACCCGAACACGCTGCCATAAATGTGTTGGGACTTGTGAAGAATGTTAAGTAGATTTATATATTTTAATGTTTATAAAATTAATTTTATGCTGGTACATTTCACGGCTTTTAATAAAATTACTGTGGTGAAGATAATGTGTTTTCATTCATAAATACATATTTATTGCATAAAATACTATGGTCGTAAAAATTAAACTCATTTAAAAAATATTAATTTATTATGTATTTTTTTCTTTTATTTCAGAAGGAGCATTAAGGATTAACCACATTGGATACATTTTGTTCAATCAATAACTGACAATCTGGGCTTACAACCATAAGGTAAAATTATTTTTCTCCTTTCTTTTTCTTAATTTATCCCCTTTGAAGTATGTAGACTATAATTTGAGAACATCCACAAATAGGGTAGCCGCACTGAGAAAAATACCAACGAAATTTAACAACGAACCATTGGTACGTACTATCAGATTAGGACCAGAGACAGTAGAAACGATTCATTAGTACGAATCTATAATATTAACTTTTCGCAAACAAATCGTTGGTAAATTTACCTAGTATTTTTTTCAGTGTGGAGGATTGATTGAACGTAATAAACATACAATATAAGTTGTATTCTCTTTGTCTTAAAAATAAGATAATCAGGATGGGTGGTATATCTTCCCCTTTTAAATGTTATTTTTTAACGTGTTTTAATCGTTATTTATGGGTTAGTTGGAAGATATCGCTTCTGCGATAAACTCGTCCATTGCAAAATATAATTTATTTGTATCAAATTGTTTTATAGCTTTGTAATTATGTATGCTCCTTATTGCGCAATAAAGTTTATTTTATTTCACATTTATGGCGTGAACTTTCGGCGTGCATGTTTTAATGTAATGCTTTTTACACAATTTTTAATTTTTATATTTTCCTTTGTGAAAATTTATGAAATTAATAAGTTTTAGTACCTACCTAATCACATAAAGACACAATTAATTACATTGAATTAGTAGTTGTAGAAGCACTTAGGAGTTAGGAATGCCAGTAAATTGTAAAACAACCGGAAAGAGATGACGCACCATGTATCTTGTGAAAGAATTCGCAATCGTTGTGTTGTACAATACAGTATTATGTTTAAGCCGTTATTTTTAATAACATAATTTATATCTGAGACAGGAGAATGAGTGTATGGGTGTGTGTGTGTGTGTACTTGTTGTTATTTTATTTGGGTGTTTGTGTGTGTGTTACTTTTGTGTATTGCGGTTAGATTGGTATCTGGTGACTCACAAAAGGACTCCAATAATAACCTTAAAAGCTTATTAAGTTTAGATATATGTACATATTTTGCATAAGCTTTATAATGTAGACAATGATTCGTTTTTCTCAAAACTCCGTAGAGTTCTCGGCAAAGTAAGTTTCCCACTCTATTCTATAAGTTTTCGAGTTTTCTTTATGTCATGCCCCACCGTAGTCTTTTCAAAAGTCATATGACCCACCGGCCTTTTTTTAAATTAAACAGATGGTAAATTTTCAATAATATGTGGAAGCGCGGTATCCCACCTCTAAGGCGTGATGTCCTGTATCTGCCCTGAAACACTGTTTTAAAGGCAGATAGATATTTGTAAAATATCGTGAATAAAGACATTTACTACTATACTATACTACGTCACAATTTTTATTGTAAGTATTTGAGGGTCTTGAACACCCATTTTAAATGTCTTAGTTTTTTATTGGCTCGTGGAAGGCAACGCGTTCGTTATATTTAGTTAATCTGCTGGCTATACCACTTGTGAGAAGCGCTGATATGGTATAGATAAATAAATTTCCATTTGCCTACCACCCATCTTATCTTATTAGCTTATGGGACGAATAAACTGAATACACATTATATTCAATTAGTTCACAGTATACTCCATTTGTGGTGGTTGCTTTCCTTCTCATAAGAAATAAGAGAATATTCAGAATAGTTGATATTATGGTTGATGTTTGTTGAGCGTTCCCACATATCGTTTTGGGGGAAATGCGTAGTGGAATAGATAGATAGATAAAAAAATGTAAGTAATTAATTAGCAATAGATAAACATCAGTTAACTATTCCCACAGTGTCATGTTTTCTTTATTTTTTTATCAGATTTAAAAACGATTCTCTTAAATATAGGTACTATAAACTTAGTATTTCGCACTGATATCAAATTCAAAAAATGTCTTGGTATCCGTTTAAGTATTCATATAAGCTATCTAAGAGTATTATTTGTCGCCAAATAATAATCAGGTATTATTATCAATGTCCATCTAAATAAAGGTGACAATCCGCAATTTGCGGTTAGACCGTTCGATGATGTCTAACGAGCGAACGAGCTTAATGTATGTGGCGCTAATAAGATTGTTTACTCACCTACTTTTTGGTGATTTTAGGAACTAACAGACTCGACGGCTAGGTGGTGATATTTGAAGATATGCAAGTTCGTCTTTATACTAGACTTGCATGTGTAAAAAGCTGTATGTTAAAAAAAACTATGTCAAATGGTGATTCAACTTGGTGATGTATTATTAATTGTTGCTATTGAACGATACAGTAATCTAATTAAAAAATTTTGGCTATTAATTGAATTAAAACGTAAATTTGAGTTTGCCTTGTTACAATGTTTTCAAATAACGCTATACGACACTTAAACGTCTTATGTAGGTTAGTATTTTCGCTAGTTTGAATTATATGAGCATCGGTCAAATACAAGTTCATTTCAAAACAGTATCAGTGTGATGAACTTGGAAAAATAAAATGTATTTGAGTTTGCATAATACCGCAATATACTGTTGGCTCGTTGCGTTAGTTCGCCAAAAAGGACGAATCTAAACATTATGTAAATAAGTTCAAGGCGATTCGGGCAAGGACCTCGAACATTATGATAACTTTATTTTTATTCGACAGGACACTCAGATCACCTTCCAGTAAATACAATACATACATAGAAAAATAATTAATATGCATGTATAGATAGTTAATGATAATATACATAGTTATGTTTACAGCTGGTGTAGGCATAAAATGTTCGCATTCCTGCATGATTAGACTAGCTTAAAGTTTAGTAAGTATCATAGATGACAAATTATTATATTATTTCCTCTAAATTATAAAATCGCAATAAACCTGATCACTTGTTAACGAAGGGATGACCTACAAAAATAGAATAGAATAAAGGAATGTCCTATCGCGTATTCAAAGTTGTGAAGGATGTTTAAGAAATGGCTACTTCACTTATCTGTGGATATTTTAGAAATGATACTTCCCTATGCAATTCAAACTCTTTGTGCATTTTTATGTTATGATTTGAAGCTTCAGAGATCACCTGAAATTCCTTAGGAAGTTACTTAATTCATTTTTAAACTATGAACAATGCCGTACACTATAATTTACATTAACAGATAACAATGTAATAGGACTACTTGATCTATTTCCAATATATAAAAACTTATTTGGTCAGGTTTAAGTGTGCATCGTTCATAGAATATCAAAAACTTTAACAAAATATTTGAGAAACCAACAAAAAGAAACTTCAATGTTTTCTTCTATTTTTCAAGTTAGTCTTTATACAATTAATATGACCCAGTAAAAAAGACCATAACATAATAATGCCTTAAATTTATTACAAGACTAACAAATGTTATACTGATTTTAAAATAATATCAAATAACATTATAGATAAATAGATTTTATTATAACTAATAGTTGCCTGATATTTTATTACTCATAATAAAGTAGTTGTCAAGTCTTGGCTTTGTGAATCATGTTCCTATACATACAAATAAGCGGTAGATTTATAAAATATATATTTTATTTATTTGTTATGCATAATAATATAACATCGAATTCTTCTTCCAACGGACTAAATACTCCAGCGATGAGTCACGTCAACTTACTCGTTTTATTGTCAAGATATTTATGATGCCTAATTATAACCAGATTATTGTCGCGAATTTCGTCACATGTCGTAAATTCTAACATGTTTTAACATGTACAGCGAATGAATGATGAAACAATATCGTAAATTAGTAAATTATTGTCGTCTTTTTGAACTTCAGAGTCATCTAGGTAATGAATGACTCGACTTTATGTCGAGGTGCTAGTAAAGAGTACGAATTTTAATAACTTGTCATGTGACGAATTTCGTGATATCCTGAAGATTCATTCTAAAATTTACTGTAATGGTGAAGTAAATCAACTATGAGATTCAATTTACTCGTATAATGCTAGACCTTAGCAAGTCACATCCATAATATTTTCTTCCGATAATTAATACTCTGTACCTACATTGAAGGAGACCAACCGTCCACCCGGATAGCTCAGAAGTCTGGGGACTTCCATTTATCCGATAAAATTTCTACACTAACAAATTTGTCCACACAAGAGGTGCCATGATGGACAGTCTGAAGGACTGGCCGGCCAAAACCCCCACGTGTGGAATCTTTTGACTACACTCCTTCGATGTCCCTCTAGCCGAGAGAAGCATATACATACGTAAAATATATCAACAATAAAAGAATTTCCAGCTAAATACATAAGCATAAAAAAAAAAACAATATAAAATATACACATTCATATACATATATACACATTGGTACAGAGCGCCGAGCTGAGGTGTCCAGAAACATTAATTGGGTATTTAAGACGGCAAACCGAGGGCCGCCGATGCCGGGGCCATCGATGAAAACGCTTCCCTCCCCAAAGGGACATCCCACCCAGACCAAAGACTCTCCACCAAGGGAGACAGGACAGCACAAAAGACGAAGAAATGAGTTCGCCCGCGACAGCTACAACCACACAAGGTAAAATCAACCATCAAGCTCCTCTAGGAAAGCCGGGGGTGAGCCCGGCTCACGTAGAAGATCCCACCGAGACACCCATACATCTACAAATCTCAAAAAGCCCCTGAAATTCCCAGGACAAGTCATCAACTCCCCAGACCAGATGGGTCTGGGGGTGTCGTCACTCATACTGTCAATCATTACATCTCTCGCATCCGTCAGCAATGGACACTCCCACAGGATGTGTTCCGCAAACTGTGCTCCCGTCCCACAAGCACACCATGGATCATCCGCAAGCCCAAGTTCGAAGAGCTTGGCCTTAAGCTCCCCGTGGCCCGTCACCAACTGAACAGCAAAGTGGTTGAAGGTCAGGAAGCCCCTTTTAATCCTCTCTCTCACATCTGGGAGAAAACCGTAGACAAGTCTAGCGGTTCTCCCCCGATCCCATCTTTCTTGCCACACCTCCAACGTAACTCTGTACCTACAGATCAGAAATACATGAACATACTATTTTTAATGTTTTCGGATTTGCTGCATGCGTTCTCCTTTCTTCGAGCTTTCGGCTTAGACGCTGATGCTATTTTCTTGTTATGTGATACATTTACGGCCGCATTGAGAGTTACTGACATATAAATACATTCATTCCTGAAGATGACATTAGCAGAGAAGCTCGAAGAAAGGAGAACGACGGAGACACACTCAACAAACCCTTAAACATCAACAATACTAGATGCTGCGAAACCTTAAACATTTACATGAAGATATTGTGAAACCATTAATTGTGAATTAATCCACCATATCTCTCGATTACTAGTGTTTTGCTGTAAAAGATAGACGAGGAACTAATATTATGTGTGATGCATTTTGTGAATACCCTCAACCGATGCCCAAGATTAAAATCGTAACTAAATCGTGTGGACCATGCACCTAGATATACATACATACTTCTATTCATAATATGTAGTGTCTAGTAGGTAGTAGGTAATGGGATATTCTCTCTGAACTGTAAAAATATTCTATATGACTATTATGTAGTTACGCACGGTCTAATTAATAATCGTTAAATTTAATTGAATAATGGTTGTTTTATGTTTATCAAGTTATTGAGATGTTTATCTAACGTTATGGTTACATTTTACTCTGAAGATGGGTGGTGGCGGAGGTAGAAACATTTTAATAATATTTAGGTATATAATACCTGTCGTAGGTTTATTTTCATATAATGAGACTTATTTCATAAAGCCTAGGAAGAGCTTTGTTTATCATGTCAAATCGGTGTGGCTGACACCGAGGCATTGAATTTTAATCAGTTTACAAAACCAATCAGAAACCTCGATTGGAGAACCATGCCTACACAATGCAACATTGCGTAAAATCTAATCGGAAGAAGTGAGAAAGGTATCCCAACGCTTACGAATTGGCTCTAGGCTGGCTTAAGTGTCACTTTCGGTGTCCATGGACAACGTTCACCAATTCCACCATTGTCACTGTCACGATGTAAGGTCCAACAATCGAGAGACGCTTTATGCAAACCTTAGAAGCAACCATCTTTTTGGGATCTCATTTTTCAGATCTCAAATGGATCACGATCTCCCGTCTAAATGGCGCCGGAATAATTAAGTTCAATACTTTATCGGCTGCTAGTTCGACCAGTTAGCAACAATTTTTTAGAATATTTACTAATTTTTTGTCCCAATCCGGTTAATCAATAAAAAAATTAGTAAATATTCTAAACATTTAATCAGTTCATTTTTTCTGTATCAGTTTTATAAGTAAACTCGAAGAAAGGATGCAAATATTTCTTGCATATTGCAGAACATTTAATTTAATAACACAATTATTCTTCATCCATACACTACTTTTAAAATTTGAAATACTCGTTACTCTATTTAATACTTTCATCGTAATATTACATATCCCAGAACAAATTCAGCTCTAAATATGCCATCAACTTATTTCTTTCGCTTCTCATATGCCCACCACATCCATAATATTGTGCGAAAGTGAAAATTTTAAATTTTTGTTTTAATGTTACTTTCTGGACTTTCCTTTCTAGACTTGACTTGAACTGAATTTGCCTTCTTATTAAACAATATTTCAGTGAAGCCAATTTAAAGGGTGCATTTTGCTAAAAAAATTAACCGATTCTTCAAATTTGGTTTGACGAAAGTAGAAAGTAATGTATTTTTTTTTTTATTATTTTATTTTATTTTATTTCACAAACAAACAGTATAACACAAATGACAATACACAGACAAATCAATTACAATTAATAAACCAGCAAAGTTTGTAAAATTATTTGGTATAGTATAATGCAACATTAACATTTTGTAGTAAACACGAGAAAAAAAAACAGATATTTCAAGAAAAAAAAAAAGAAAGCTTCAAGCACGTGCAATAAATCATCTCCAATCTAGAAGGGAATAAAGGAATGGGACAGGAAATTGGAGCAAAAAGGAAAGCATCAAATGATTAAACCCCAAGAGACCCCGAAGTCACCAGGGATCTTTTTATAGTGTCATTGAAACGTTCCAAGGATGTATCGAATATATCTATATTGTTAAAAAATGAGTTGAAATTGTTACATGCTCGGTATATGAATGAGCTCTGCAGGTAGTTAGTCGTGCAAGAAGGTTGTTTAAATGTTAATGTGGTTCTAGTCCGTCGTGTAGGGCAGTTAAAGTAAAGTCTGTTTAATAAGTCAGCAGAATCAACAATGTTGTTCATAATTTTATATAAAAAAATCATGTCAGCCACAGTACGTCTATTTTCTAAAGTCATTATTTTGTGATATTGGGCTGAAAGTCGGTAATTGTCAAATGCAACACGACATCTGTAATTTAGAGTCCTAAGAAATTTGTTCTGGACCCTCTCAATTCTATCAGTGTATGTTATGTATTGAGGGTTCCAAACAACCGTGGCATACTCTAAACAGCTTCTAACATATGTATAAAAAAGTAATTTTAGCGTACTCACTGACGTAAATGGCTTGGAGACTCTCAAAATAAATCCCAATTGCCTGAATGCTCTACCAACAATCCCTTCAATATGGGCCATATACGTCATTTTGCTGTCCAGAATTACACCTAGATCCCTAACTTCATTACACTTCTTCAAGGATATGCCATTTATAGTATAAGTAAAAATTTGAGGAGTATTGCGACGAGTGAAAGATATAGTACAGCACTTGTTAACGTTCAAAAATAGACTATTCATTGAGCAATATTGAGATAAACTCTGTAAATCGGACTGAAGCTGCTCGGAATCCCTGTTACATTTGATTTTTTTATATATTTTGATATCGTCAGCATATATTAAGAAATAAGATGATCTGAAACACTGTTGAATATCATTTATGTATAAAATAAACAATACTGGTCCCAAATATGAACCCTGTGGAACTCCAGATGGGCATCTTCGAAATGACGAAGTATTACCATCGACTGACACCGCTTGAAATCTATCTCTGATGTAAGATGACAACCATCGCAATAAGTTGCCGTGCACTCCGTACCTCCCGAGCTTATGAATTAAAATTTCATGGTTGATTTTGTCAAACGCTTTCGAGAAATCCGTGTACACGGCGTCAACCTGTCCCCCACCACTCATCGAACCGTATACGTATTCTGTGAATTCAACCAATGTAGTAGGTATGTATGTAGGTATGTCGAATAATTTATTCAGCGCCGTTTTATGGAGCATCCACCTCAAGGGCGAGGGAAATAATGTTGGAAGAGCGATGTCTTCAACTTACTCCTGAACGTTATTATTGATTGTTTTTCTACGAAGGTCCTCGAGCAGTCTGTTCCAGATGACGGGACCTGTGACACCAAAAGCCCTGTCATAGAAACAGCACTTGTTTGCTCTATTGATCTCGTCCAGTATTATGTTTGATGTCTTTGCTGAACGTAGGGGTTTATTTGCAAGTGTTTTGAGAACACAGAGCTCAAAAAGTGACTGAGGTGCCATATTGTTCAAAAGCATGTAGACATTAGGTACAGTTTGTATTGATGTCAAATTCCTTCTTATTATAGATCCTTCGCAAAATGATGTTATATTTCAAGTTGCCTACAACATGTGTAAGTCTAAACTCATCTTAACTTTAGTTGGTTTACTGTTGTGTTACGTGTTTTGGGAAGCAGTCTGTTAGTAGGTAGGTACTGTATGTAATGTATATGTAAATGTCAGGTTTTGTTGTTGGGTCTATGAACCAAGGAGGCACGCCCAAATAATCACTGCACTACGCAATCATCATCCGGTACCATCGCTGCATAATGCTACACAACTATACAGTGTGCAATGTCTCATGTATGCCGTGTTGTAGGTATGTATGATTCACGTTTATTCCATCCATCCTTAATGTCTTATTTGTTAATTGATACCGAGAGCACAAAATAACATGTTTGTTACAAGTAGTCTACTAGTGGAATAATGCCGTGATTTTATAGATATATATATCAATGTTTCATAAAACGAAGACAAAAGAATCACTTACAAATAGTTCTTCAAATACCTATTATTTTTTTATAATATCATTTATTTTATTTTTACCATTCAATGTTTCAATACAATATAAGATAAGTAACATTATTATAATAACACAAAATGCGATGCACAGTGGGTGAAATAATCGCAATAATGTGATCTTTTACAATTTAACAGATTTGTGAACAGGTCAATGAAATACATTATAATCTAACAGCACTAATCAAAACTAAAATACACAGAGGAGAGTTTAAATATACAAAGACAATTCGTCATTTCATAGAGTTTAGTTTCTAGGTATATTACACCATGTATAACTGCATGATAGGCTTTATAAACGAATACAAACATTGCATGTATAATTCATCTGCATACAACACTGTGTGTCTTTATAATGCATAATTATCTATTAGTTTGTTGTACAGGGTGTACCTTACAGATGTAAGTACTTACCTACCTACCTATATACATCGTATTACAACACATTTGCATACGAAATTAATCATATCCTTTCCATCTTACATACCTACTTACTACTTTCAACTTCTTGTCTAAGCCTACGTATGCATGTACCTGAAAAGATGAGAACGCTAGATTAGTTCGCGATGGCAAACATATTTTTTTTGTAAAATATCGAATTTAAAAATAATAATTGTTTAAGGTTGTTTGTGGTCACACTTTGAAATAATTCATATTAAATAATTTACAAATAATTCATAACACTTATATTTTCACTTTATTTTATTTAAACTCTAACGTTTTCACCCACTTTAATGGGCATTAAATAAAATATAGTGAAAATACAACAGTGTACAAACAATTCCTCCAATTTGTGCATTGTGTTGAATAGAAGAGATCACCCACTTACTTACTTATTTAGCTATTCCTGTCCACTGCTGAACATAAGCCTCCTCCATTTTGTCTTCAGGCCTTAGCTTTCTGGAACCAGTCACCAGCGATTCTTCTAATGTCGTCTGACCAACTTGTTGGAGGTTTATTATTTTCTCTAAATTTGATATTGTTTTATAAAAGGACTGTATAGGTACTTAATTAACGATAAAGTTTTCTATCTATTTCGAACGTCTTATATTTTTTATATTACGAAAAGGTATGTACAATCAGTATGGACTCTGTATATTTCATATAGGTTTCAGAGAAAGAATTCGTTCTAAATTTTTAGCAGAATATAATTGTTTTGTAATGTCCACTAAACCGTGCCTTCATCCTCACTGCACGCCATGAACATAATATAGAAACAACAAAATTCTATTAATATCAATTGCAAAAGATAAGTTCAAATTGGAGAAATTTAATAAAGAGAGATATTTTTGTCTAACTTGAACATAATGCTAATATTCGTGTATAACTTTGATGCATCGTGCCGACGATATATCTACATACTAGTATAACGTACCCGAGTATATCTTGGATTTAATATGTATTGTGGTGTTATTACCTTTAAATATAGCCCTGTGATAGTCCTCATGTACATAATACAAATTATAATATTAGTAAACAGTTTATAGGAAGTACACAATATGTTTATATATGAACAGATGTACAATAATTACATATTTTTATTTAAAATGTTTGTTTTATCAAGGGTTGGTATAATGAATAGTCGACCAGTGTGGCGCGGAAGTAACGCACTTGCCTTTGAATCACGAGGTCCCGGGTTCGATTTCCGGCCAGGACAAAGTGAAGAATGACCTTTTTCAAGTTGTCCTGGGTCTGGGTGTTACACGTAAATGTGTTTAGTGCATTGTATATGTGTATATCGTCGCGTTAGTACCCATAATACAAGATTCATCTTAGTTTGGGACTAGCTCGATCTGTGTGAATTGTCTATGTATGTCAAAAAAAATAATGTATTAGGCATGGAGAGGACGGATTGCATGTTTATTACGTGCGGTTAGTGGTGTATAAATAAAATTTGCTAAAAAGGATTATATCTATTTCTTATATTTAATATAGGTTAACGTGAGCTCCCGTGGTAGTACTTTGCCACGGCTAGCTTGGGGGCCACGTTACAAGATATGTTCCTCTTAAGTAGGTGGGTACTAATATACAAAATAAAAAAAATAATAATTATAATTATAAATACGATTTATTCAAGGGAATAAATTATATGCATGGACCAATGCAAAATAAACTCAAACAATAACACTGACGTGTTCACACAGTAAAAAAAAAACACATGTAAGTACTATTATCATATAGTAATAGAATATAAGTAATGTACAAAAATTATAAATAAAAAACAATTACTTCTTCGATGCGCTGGCTAAACGCGAGGGCGCGACCCTCAGCGATTGTAGTACAATTAACACAATGTCTATATATGTGTCACGAAGAGTCCAGTTGCAGTGCACAAATATAGTTCCCGATGAACAACTTCACAATGGAATATTTTATCAATAGTCTATTAATCACTCGTCGAATATATGATATTGCAATCAAATTAAAAAAATAGTCTCAGATGATAGTAATGAAATTCACTTTTCAATTTATTTCTCACTTTCGATGAATCACTTCTCACTTAGGTATTTGTATATCGTAAATACCTAGCAGACAAGGCGAGTACTATATCGGTGTTACGCGCACGGATGTTGAAAAACTTCTGAACTCTCGTCCTTGAACTGCGCTGGTTTATATAGTTCTCCGGGGCGGCAGACAGAGACAGAAATAAAATTGTTCTGTCTCCTTCTATGTCCTTGTACTTTTCTTCAATGGCATTATAAAATAGTATGTATTTTAAATTTGATTGCTTTATCATAATATGAAGAATATTAAAATGATTAAAATGCGATGTTTTTTTCTTTCTTGAAGTTACAGCCGTTTTTCGGAAGATAATTATCAAACAAGATTATTTACATACATTTGAATTATGGAACAACTACTTAACTTATCTTAACATGTGCAAAATTATTTACAATCAATTTTCACCTAGATATCTACATCTCTAAACAACAATTAATTTAATTAAATACATTTTCATGTTCTTTTGATATACATAGGTATCGTAGAATTTTAAAACAATAGTTATGACTCTAAGATTATCATAAAGTTTGATCCTATACCTACCGATACAATTTACTTAGCAACATCAATTTATAATTTACATACTCGATCTACTTTAAATATAAAACAAATCTCAATTGTAACATATCGTCATAATATCTTATTGAAATCATTAAATATTATTAGTGTACACCTCGGTGTATCAACAAGCAATTATTTACATATCAAACATTATTATTTCTTATAATATCCAATTATTTACATACGTCCTTAATCAAGTTTATTATTACTTTTGTTTTTAAATATGCAAAACTTTCTTTATACCTATCTCAATGCCAGATATTAAATCCAAATTATATTTTTCAATATAATGACAATATCCCATAAGTCGTGTGACTTGATAGATATTTATTAGATACAATGAATCAGTGATACAATTAATCATTGGATGGACACATCTATATAATTATAATAAAATTAATTCTTTCCGTACTAGTAAATATTAACTACCTACTATATTATTTACATTTTTACATATTTAAACATTTCTTTTACTCAATAAATTACTATATGCAATATTTACACAGGTTAGGTATATTTTAGGATCTCTCATACGACCCAATGTATTATCACATACATCATATCAAAAATCATACAAAATAAATTAGAATTAAAATATTACTTTACCTAGCGCGGACATTAGTCATTATTATTAAACAGGTGTAAAAACAAAACACTTTGTTAAAAAAAAGGGAATATCATAAAGCCATTAATATTTTTGTAGAAAAAGTTACAACAAAATAAAATTACCCAGCGGCTAAGTGAGTAGTCACCAGAACTCTCATTGTTATATGGGATAGTTATAATCCTGCCATTGTTTATTTAACTTTCACTAATACATACAATAGTATCTAAGTGCAGGTAGATATATAGGTACATAAAAATAAATGCATCAATATTTGGATTTTTCTAGACTTTCTTGCGAACTCTATTATTTGAAATAAATATTCCCTTATCAACAAAACAATATTATATTCATCATAATGTTTTCCGTCATAATTAATTAGCAATGCATATCAAATTCGACACCCCCTTCTTGACGGAAAAATTATGTTCAATGATACTTAAATTATTCTTAACCAATTACAAGTCCCGAAAAAATTACATCATTCTTAAATTATTACATATACAATCAATAATGTGTGCAAACTAGATAACCAAGGTATGTACCGATATATTTAAAAATTTACTTTAAACCCGATAGGCGCCAACTCATTCTTCTTATTTAGATGTTCGACGGAGAATGAGTAAGACCGTCATGCTCAATGATAATATTATCGGCAACACACCTGTATTATCCCATCTGCACACCACATATTAGGCAAAAAATAAAAAACATAATTATTGCCAACTTATAGCCTATATACAGATCATCTTAACTAATGTTGTGTGAACACGTCAGTCCTACCTATATACAATTATTTACAACTTAACACTAATCTTACCTACATGTTATCCTAAGCTTACCTAAACTCTACTTAAACTGCGCAGTTTAACTAATATTTACACTAACTACCTTTCTACATACACGCACCTACCTAACTATTTATATATTTACAATTGATTAATTATGAAAGAATTATTTATATTGCACTCATATTTACACGCGATGATTTAAGGATACTAGGTATTTATAATTACAATTTACAACGATTATGATTTTTTTTTTAAGAGACACGTATAATATATTTACTCAGCCGTTTCTTCTAATAGCTCTCCGCCAATTTCCTCTTGTACAGACTCGATGTCTTCCGTAGTGTTTGGGGCTGATCGAAGGTTATCTACGTGAACCTTGATAGGTTTTCCACGTCTGTCAATCCAATATACGTTTCCTCGGCCAACCGACATCAAAACAGAGTAAGGCCCTGACCATTTTGGCGCAAAACCTCCATGAAACCCAGCTAAGTGATTTGAAATAGGATGTTCTTTCATCATGACTTCTTGACCGGTGGTAAATTTAGGTATGGTGGTCGTCGCAGACGCATATTTTTCACAATAACGTGCTTGATTTTGACGTATTAAGTTATCCTCGTCTGTGCGGTCACGTGCTTGTTCCACTTGATCGTTATCCGATGCAGGTATATGTGCCCATTCTCCTGGCTGCTTCCGTTCATATCCTAATAAGGCCTGTGATGGGGTTACTCCTGTAGCGTCGTTACGTCGACCTCGAAGCGCTCCAATTATTCGAGGTAAACACTCATCCCAATGACGATGTTCTCTATTGAGAAGATGAATTCTTAATCCCTTCTTGATTTCCTGGTTTCTTCTCTCCGTTATGTTCGCTCTGGCATGGTAAACTGCAGTGGTCCAATGTTGGCATTGCCAACGCTCGATGGCCAACTTCCATGATCTATGTATAAATTGTCGTCCATTATCTGAGAGTATGGCCCTTGGATAACCATATCGTGAGAATACTTCCGTTTCCAGGATCCTTACGATTTGAGATGCTTGTCCAGCCTTTATTGGAAATGCTTCCACCCACTTGGAAAACATATCGGTGACTACCAGTAGGCACTTGTTTCCTTTCAATGATCGTGGATAAGGCCCCATTAAATCTACTGCTACAATTTCAAAAGCATGCTGTGCTTGGTATGCTCCTAAGGGAGCATGTGGACGGTCGGGCAAAGCTCTTGCTTTTGCGCACACGATGCATCTTTTTACGTATCGCCGTATATCACTGTTCATTCCGGACCATAAATAGTATTGTCGGACAGCTCTGATCGTCTCTTTCTCTCCAGGATGTCCTGCTCGACACCCATTATGATAACTTTTGATCACTTTCGAGATCATAAATTTAGGTACGATCATTTTCTCTGTCTCACCATCTTCCATAGCACGATAAAGGCAACCGTCACGTAATCGATAAAATTGATTTTCTGTATTGGGATTGGAATTGTCCGCCGAAACTTGATGCTCTAAGCTACTGATGAGCCTCATAATCCTAACATCAGATCTCTGAGCCATACGCACTTTATCTGCTAATCCTATGGTAATATCTTCGTCACTGGAAGCTTGATGTTGACGTGACGATCCTAATTCATCTTCAATATGCATCACTTGTGGAACATTGGATCCTGTCTTCCAGCCTTCCTGGTGTACTGCTGGATACATGGCTCTACTAATTTCCGTATCTGGGTAAGTAAGAACTTGCTCGGGGCTACGAGAAAGATAATCCGGAAGTTGATTCTTCTCGCCGGGACAATGTTCAATGGTGAAATTATATTCTTGAAGAAGCAATGCCCACCTTGTAAACTTGGCTCGTTCATCCTTGGCGCTGTCCAACCATGTTAAGGCTCTGTTGTCGGTCCTCAAGATAAAATGTCTACCTTCTAAGAAGGCACGGTATATTTTGATGGCCCACACTGCGGCCCATGCTTCTTGCTCATTGGAGTGCCATTTTCGCTCAGCGTCAGTAAAACGAGCACTTGCATAAGAGATAACATCTCTACCACCATCTGAACGTTCATGAAATAATACTGCTGCAACACCCAGCATGCTTGCGTCCGTTTGTAAAATAAACTTTCGGGTAAAATCAGGTCTGCATAGGGTCTTTGGCTTAGTCATCTCAACCTTGATACGCTCCATTGCTTGGTTAGCATGTGTGTTCCATTTAAATGGTCTTTTAACACTTAACAAATCTGTAAGTGGTGCTGCTAATTCAGAGAAACGAGGTATATACTCCCGCAGCCAGTTGCATAAACCTAGAAAAGCGCGTAATTGTTTTCTGGTTGTTGGGACAGGAGTGTCCATTACGCTAATCTCGTGTACCTTTTGTGCCTGGTTTCCGGAAGCTGTTACAACATGGCCCAGGTAGTCTATTTCCTTGGTGACAAGTTTACATTTATCGGCCGCACATCGAAGACTATACTGTTGTAATCTTTCCATAACCAACCGTAGATGACGTTTATGTGACTCCCAATTTGGTGAATATATTATCAGATCGTCTAAGTAAACAAGTACAAATTCTCGTAAGTAGCCTGCAAGCACTTCCTGCGACATGATCTTCTGAAAGGTTCGAGGAGAACCCTTCAAACCAAAAGGCATAACTTTAAATTGATATGACGCGCCATCAGGCGTGGTGAACGCAGTATAAATCTTGGAATCCTCATCCAGTGGCACCTGCCAGTATCCCTTCTGTAAATCTATTGTTGAGAATAACTTTGCGTTGCCCAAGTCTTTAAGTGTCTCATGAATGATAGGTAAGGGAGAAGCTGCATCTTCGGTGACGTCATTCAGTTTTCGGTAATCTACACAAAATCTATACTCGTCTTTGCCTTTCTTGGGAACCATAACGATTGGAAAGCTGTACGGAGATCTGCTTGCTTCAATTACTCCATCCGCTAGCATTCCTTCAAGTTGGGAGTATAAGTTACGTTTCTTAGCATCTGACAGCTTATAAGGTGGAAGTCTAATAGGTGCATTATCCCGCAGTGTGATGGTGTGAGGTTGTAACGGCGCAGGACCAGCATATGGCAAGAAGATATCCTTAAATTCATCCAGAATCTCGTTCAGCTCCTCATGTTCAGTCCTGGACAATGTGGCTGGTAGTTCTGGAAACTCTACTTTTCTTGAATCGATACCAGCTCTTCTTACTGGCAAAAGGTGCGTTGTCATCCGTTCCTCTCTTCCAAAATGTAAACATCCTCGATACAGGTCCAAAACTGCCTGATGTTTAGCCAACCATTCTATGCCAAGAATTATGTCTTCCCGGAGATCTTCTGATACCAAAAACTCCTCCTCCATTATTGCCTCCTGTACCTGCATCCTCAATGAAATCGTTCCATGTACATCCATACGCGTACCGAAATTTGCCAACTGCAATTTTTTTATGGATGTATTTTGTACATTTCCCTCTACCAGGGATAACTTGATAAGGTTGTGGGATGACGCTGAATCCACCAATGCAATTCGCTCCTTGCCGCTTATTTCTATTCTTATCTTAGGAAGAACGACACGCCCAGGGTTGGTGATGATATTACACTCAGGAGTTACTTCAACTTCAATGGCATCGAAGTCTTCTACAGGCAGCCTCCTTGGAACATGCATATCCTCCACTTGGATATGTCCGTGGGATGTGTTATCCACGCTTTGTTCACTCTGGAGACTCCTATTTCCTCTTCCTTCACCATCCGAGTGTATCATCGCTTCGACAATAACTGTCTGTACTGCTGGCTCTTCGTCTGGGTGGGGTTCTTCGATGGTGGCCATATCTCTTAGTCGCGGTGCCCTTGGGTTGGACGAGGTCCGAACTGTCCTTGACCCGGGCGTTGTCCGTTTAAAGGCCGATTATTAGATTGAGAAGCTTGTCCGTTATGTGGAGAATTTCGTCCGTTTCGTCGAGAATCTTGTCCGTTATGCTGAGTGTTTTGTCCGTTATACTGAAAGCTTTGCGAGTTTTGTTCGTTGTTCCAGGAGTTATGATTGCGACCGTTATTTCGATAGTTACGATAATTGCGTCCGTTATTCCGAGAGTTATTTCCGTTGTACCGTGGGTACTGTCCGTTCCGTCTCGTATTGTGTTGCACATTGTTATCGCCTCTTTCCATCGGTTCATCTTCTCTCTCCTCCCTGTGTGTTGTTTCTTGATAAAGAGCTTCGATTGGCGAGTCAATGTCCTTCACCTTTGTCCATAATTCATCAAAACTACTCCCGACGTTCCTTCCGATCCTTTCACGATATTTCAAAGTCATAAGTCCGACAGTACGAAGAAGTAATGCGTGTTTCCAAGGTTTATCCCCATACACGTTGGAATATACCCGTGCTTTTCTTTCGAGAAATGCAATTCCTGACTCACGAATGCCTTGTTCATTTGTCAAGATATGTGATTTAAGGGCCGTCCTGTATTCCTCACCGGTGTATCTTGCTAAAAAGAGACTTTTAAATACGTGCCACCTAAAATGGTTACTTCCTGTTCTCTGCCACCAAAACTGAGCCGATCCCTTAAGCTTTTTAGCTACTTCTGCAACACGGTCATCTTCATGTATATCTACTTTTCTGAAATAGGTCTCACAGTACCTAATGAATTTATCTGGTGATTCTTCGGGCCTCCCCTCGAAAGTCATCGGAACGCCGTCCCTCCTTTCGTTCATAACATATATGACTTCTCGCTGTATCGTTTGAATCTCCTGTTCTTGTAGACTTCTGGACGTATTTGTATTTTCCTCGGACTCCGTGGTAGTTCTCCCCGAACTCCTTAAGTCCTCACGAGATACGACAGACATAAATACATATTTAAACAATAATAAAAATCCACCGATGCCTATAGTTGCACCACCCACAATAAGAGGAAACATTTTAAATGATTAATTATATAAAACAATAACACAAATAATCAGGTTCGTTTTAGCGATTATACCGATAATAGGTATTTTTTCGCTAAATGCCCCACGTTGGGCGCCAATATAACGTGAGCTCCCGTGGTAGTACTTTGCCACGGCTAGCTTGGGGGCCACGTTACAAGATATGTTCCTCTTAAGTAGGTGGGTACTAATATACAAAATAAATAAAATAATAATTATAATTATAAATACGATTTATTCAAGGGAATAAATTATATGCATGGACCAATGCAAAATAAACTCAAACAATAACACTGACGTGTTCACACAGTAAAAAAAAAACACATGTAAGTACTATTATCATATAGTAATAGAATATAAGTAATGTACAAAAATTATAAATAAAAAACAATTACTTCTTCGATGCGCTGGCTAAACGCGAGGGCGCGACCCTCAGCGATTGTAGTACAATTAACACAATGTCTATATATGTGTCACGAAGAGTCCAGTTGCAGTGCACAAATATAGTTCCCGATGAACAACTTCACAATGGAATATTTTATCAATAGTCTATTAATCACTCGTCGAATATATGATATTGCAATCAAATTAAAAAAATAGTCTCAGATGATAGTAATGAAATTCACTTTTCAATTTATTTCTCACTTTCGATGAATCACTTCTCACTTAGGTATTTGTATATCGTAAATACCTAGCAGACAAGGCGAGTACTATATCGGTGTTACGCGCACGGATGTTGAAAAACTTCTGAACTCTCGTCCTTGAACTGCGCTGGTTTATATAGTTCTCCGGGGCGGCAGACAGAGACAGAAATAAAATTGTTCTGTCTCCTTCTATGTCCTTGTACTTTTCTTCAATGGCATTATAAAATAGTATGTATTTTAAATTTGATTGCTTTATCATAATATGAAGAATATTAAAATGATTAAAATGCGATGTTTTTTTCTTTCTTGAAGTTACAGCCGTTTTTCGGAAGATAATTATCAAACAAGATTATTTACATACATTTGAATTATGGAACAACTACTTAACTTATCTTAACATGTGCAAAATTATTTACAATCAATTTTCACCTAGATATCTACATCTCTAAACAACAATTAATTTAATTAAATACATTTTCATGTTCTTTTGATATACATAGGTATCGTAGAATTTTAAAACAATAGTTATGACTCTAAGATTATCATAAAGTTTGATCCTATACCTACCGATACAATTTACTTAGCAACATCAATTTATAATTTACATACTCGATCTACTTTAAATATAAAACAAATCTCAATTGTAACATATCGTCATAATATCTTATTGAAATCATTAAATATTATTAGTGTACACCTCGGTGTATCAACAAGCAATTATTTACATATCAAACATTATTATTTCTTATAATATCCAATTATTTACATACGTCCTTAATCAAGTTTATTATTACTTTTGTTTTTAAATATGCAAAACTTTCTTTATACCTATCTCAATGCCAGATATTAAATCCAAATTATATTTTTCAATATAATGACAATATCCCATAAGTCGTGTGACTTGATAGATATTTATTAGATACAATGAATCAGTGATACAATTAATCATTGGATGGACACATCTATATAATTATAATAAAATTAATTCTTTCCGTACTAGTAAATATTAACTACCTACTATATTATTTACATTTTTACATATTTAAACATTTCTTTTACTCAATAAATTACTATATGCAATATTTACACAGGTTAGGTATATTTTAGGATCTCTCATACGACCCAATGTATTATCACATACATCATATCAAAAATCATACAAAATAAATTAGAATTAAAATATTACTTTACCTAGCGCGGACATTAGTCATTATTATTAAACAGGTGTAAAAACAAAACACTTTGTTAAAAAAAAGGGAATATCATAAAGCCATTAATATTTTTGTAGAAAAAGTTACAACAAAATAAAATTACCCAGCGGCTAAGTGAGTAGTCACCAGAACTCTCATTGTTATATGGGATAGTTATAATCCTGCCATTGTTTATTTAACTTTCACTAATACATACAATAGTATCTAAGTGCAGGTAGATATATAGGTACATAAAAATAAATGCATCAATATTTGGATTTTTCTAGACTTTCTTGCGAACTCTATTATTTGAAATAAATATTCCCTTATCAACAAAACAATATTATATTCATCATAATGTTTTCCGTCATAATTAATTAGCAATGCATATCAAGGTATTATATTCAATAGATTTTATAAATATGTTTAAAATATTAGAAGAATATATTGATGGTGTATTTTAGAAAATTTTGAACATACCTACCTATTCATCCTATTTTCTTCATGTGCTTCTGTCATGGAGAGTGAGTAGGTATGTAACCCTATGAGTTCGTCGGTAGCCTGGAGGTAGAGTCTCGGCCTCGTGAACAAGGGGTCCGTGGTTCGTGGTTCGATACCAGGTGCCGGCAAACTCCCCTTTCACGACACAAGCTTTTAGTTGCTTACTGTGAAAGGTGTATAAGGTTGTATTTGGGTTTATAACATAAACCCAGATATATCTTAAAAAAAAAAAAACAATTTAAGTTAATTAGTATGTTGGTTGTCAATTATTGTTGAAAACATAATTTAAATTACAAGTTTGCGTAGTCTTCGTTTAATTTCAGATCTTTACTATCTTTGTAGCTTTTTTAGTCGTGGAAATGACAGATTTTCGTTAAAGATTACATAATCATAAGATAGATATTATCTTCAATTCAGAGATGAAGAATCTTTATGACAAAGATATATCTGCCTTTAATGGGATACTCAAAAGCTTACAAAGATGGGAGAGATAAATACGTATTCAATTACAGGATCAATGGTCTAAAACTTATCCTTAAAATTAAGCATATTTTTTTCATCCTGGGGGTTCAACACAATAAAAATATTCCAAGATCTTTCCAATGCATACCCATATAAAAAGTAATTAATATTCATTGAACCAAAGGGCATAAATTACAGTTCGATGAACCGCGAAGAGAACAATGAACCTCGATAATAATATTTATTAAATATAATGTTAGGCCCTTCGATAATAATTAAAATTACCAAACATCAAATGTATCGGCGTCTCGGTAAAATAGAGTCATATCTTAAAATTTGTTTTGTAATATTATTTATTTTTGATAAATAACTATGCACTGAACAAAATTGACTTAAGTAGGTATGTATAGTTTTTTAGTTGTAATGGAATAAAGCATCATTTTTTACAGATTATAGAAAAGAGGTGTGAATTCCATTCAAAATAAATTGGGAATATACTCTTATTCTGAGTATGAAATGAATGTCGAAAATTCTGAATGGAAGCCAAAATTTTGAGTATACTAAGTCAGATAACTGATAGCTTTGTACCTACTGTCAATTTGGTATGTCATGAAAATTATATAGATACATCCACTTTGATTTCAAAATTTAGAATATAGTATTAATTTTAAATTTGCTTCTATGCTTAGAACAATTTCAGAACATTGACTACAAATTATTGGACATAATTTTTACATCGAGTTCTGTATTATGTTCATTTTTTTTTTTAATATCTTAACATTATATTCTTTAATATTAAAAGCAATACACAAAAGCAGTTACAGTTAAAAAAAAAATACAGATTTCTGAGTTATGACTTTTACTATCGTGACAAAGGTTTTCATTGTGCATTTATGTCAAAATTTAAATGTATAATTTAAAAACATATTATTTATTTTGTATGGGAGATGTACGATGGATTATAAACTGTTATTATCAACAAAGGCAAACGGAAATCAAAATAATAATGATAAATAAAAAATGAACGTTAAAAATATAACTTTCATAATACCTCCAGCATGTCATATGTAATAATTTCAATTACGCCATTACGTCGATGCAACAATCATGATAATATCGTTTGTTATATCGCGAGTGGGTGCTTTGGTTTAGGCCCTTTTTTATTATCTTTTATAATACATCTTCAATATAATTACATGTTTTAAAATATTTTGTCACACTTACAAGTAGTTTCATTCGAATATAAGGTTTAATACATTTTTGTGACTAGCATTATTTTGTTATGTTTTAACGTTTATTTTTAAAAAGATTCATGAATATAAGGAGAATTGATTACTATGGTCCAATTTATTATTATAGTTTTTTTATTTATTTTATAGTTTACGCAAACATACAGTTATTACAATACATAGGTAATACAAATAGATAAAAAAAATCGGCACATAAACCAGCAAAGGTTATCTTTAGTTTATCAAACCTTTGGATGATAGATTTAAGAAGAACTGTACGCCTCGACACAGTCTCTACCTTAGTGAGGTGGCAAGGTGGAATCAATTCTATTAATCGTATTACTGTAACAATTCTGTGGTCAATTAAAATTTATTATTATTATTTCCAAATTTAGACGTGTATTATTTTTTGTAAAAACATCACATTCAAAACAAATACTGATGCCTTAACCTTGTGCTCACAGAAACTGCGCCATTAAAACCGGTGTATTTTGTATTTGTTTACTATATTTTTTTTTGTTAATACTTTTTAAATTTATAATTTATTCATTCATCCTTTGCAGTAGGTACATTTGATTAAAAACAATGTCATAGAGAAATACGTTCAAATTAAATTTTAACAATATTCAGAGAGCTAGTTTATCGCTAGGGCGCAATTTTTTCCAACTGACCCATATTGTAATACAAAAGCCTCCCTTTTAGAATTCACAATCAGGCCATCTTACCTTTTTTGTTTGTCTTTGGTTGCTTTTCCAGAATTACTTTTCTAATCCATCTAAAAGCGAAACACTTGGCTCTATATCCTGCTTAATTCAATTTAGATCAGAATTAACTATACTACTTTACTATACCCTCACGCCGTGTCCCAAGTGGGGTAGGCAGAGAGAACGGAACGTCAAACAGATCTATCTTTACACACTTCCTTCGCTTCCTCCACATCATACAGTTTCTCATACACGCATGTCAGTTCCTCTTACTCAACACGCGGCCGTCCTAGAGAATTTGATCTACGTGATCAAGCCACGTGGTTCTCGGACGCCCGCGTTTTCTCACACACTTTCTTTCAGACAAGTATATCCTCTTCGTCATTCTTACCTCGTTCATGCGTTGAACATGTCCAATCAGTCTTAGCTTTCTTCTTTGATATTCTACAAAAAACCCGAGTTTAGTGCTCAGTGCATACATTTCTTTTATGATGTTCAGTTTTTTATGTCCTCAAAGTATCAAACTTGAGATCAACCCACACAATTCTACCTTCTTTGGTTTTTAAAAAGTGCTCTACCCACTGAAATTACGAAAAATAAAATAATGTAAATTAAAAACACTGTATAACAATAGTATGTAAGTACATGTGCAGGTATATACATTTCTGGTAACAAAAGAATCGTCACAACGCGGATGTAACCTTTGTAGAGCTTTTCTTTTGTAATTATTACCCATATGACTTATTAATATTATTTTTATATAGGTATGTATATATTGTACATGCCAGTACATCTTGCAAACAGTTACAATCTTGTATTATTACAATACAATTATTATACATTACTAGTGTTGCACAAAGTCGAGTCATGATTCAAAGAGTCGGTTCATTTGAATCTTTTTGATTGTTTGCAGTTGTAAATGCAACAAATTTATTTGTGGCAGATCATCGGAAAGTTAAGGTTATACATTTAAGGTTATAATTCATGTGATATTTTGGGGATCACATGGTGAGATGGAAATTTAGGTAAACAGATTAAAAGAAAAGATATATTTGGATTTTGTTATAACCCCAAATACAACCTTATACACCTTTCACAGTAAGCTAAAAGCTTATGTCGTGAAAGGGGAGTTTGCCGGCACCTGGGATCGAACCACGGACCCCTGTTCAAGAAGCCGAGACTATGCCTCCAGGCTGGTGAGATATTTGAAATAATGTTAAGAAAATTAGATAGGTCTTAAAAAAATTATGTTTCTCAGTTTAGAATATTTCTTCTGTATCGCTCAAGGGTAGATTGTAGGGTCACCATTTAAATTTGAGAATAAATTTTAATGGACTCTGAAGATGAATATGTGTTTCTTATAAATATGGAAAAAATATCTATACAGTCAGGTAAAGAATATAATTTGATCAGTAGAATAAAAAATGAATCTATTGATTCGATGTCTGTTTTCTAAATGTACCTACACTCTCTTGAGCGACCCGTTAACAAATAAAATTATGCATTCATAGCTTTATGATAATATTATTATATGTAAATATGGTAACTTACTCTACACATATGTAATATATCATTAAGTAATAACTATTTACATTAACATATGCAATGTAATACATAAACAATACCTTATTTCAAACACACCCAAGTCTCGTGTGATTGACGAATTTTGACTTTTGTGATGTCGCATATAGCGGAGTGCCACAAGGATCACGTTTGTGTCCTTTGTTTCATTCATTAATGACTATTGTTATATTCATGAATATTGATGCTTATGATTACACTTTTTTAATATATTGTAATATTGATAAACTTTAAGCTTTAAAAGAACTTTCTTGTAAAGTAAAAAAGGCATACATCTTAAAAATTCTTATTCTTGTATTTTTTGGCTGTACCTATTTTGTAATAGATTTCCTACTATAAATTGATGAAAATAGTAGATTGCAGAAAAAAAAGTACTGTGTGAAATTGCCCCTCTTTCAGATAGAGGCAACGTTATGTACTATATAGAATAGTTAAGACATTCACATTGCACATAAAATAAAAAAAAAACAATGAGAGTATTTGTATCGTACACGGATACTTGGTTAAATTTCAATTTGTGTGCCTTGCATTCATGTAAACCTCAAGTCATGCATTAATCTATTATCAATATAAAATAATTATTTCGTGTGTTATTTAAATAATGAGGTTTCGAATCATCGCCTAGCGATATAATTAAATTCGAAATGTCAAATTGACGTCTGTCGAATGCAAGGTCAAAACGTTATTGGTTGGTGTAATATATATTATCATATTATTTGATTAATCTGCTTGTACACATGTCTTATATTTCATCGGAAATGAATGAAGGATAATTTATTATGAGCGTGAAATCAAATTTACATACGTTGCAATTAATCATTCTATCTCGTTCTGAGAGAGATTAAATATTGTTTCAATTTAAATGCCTTTAAATTGAGAGTATTAAATGCAAAATAAGTCAACGATCAGTCACTTCGGTGGAAATTTGAAATATTTGAAGAACTGTCACCTCTCCACCCCCTGCAATAGACATGTGAAGAACTCACTCAAGTGACACTTAATGTGCTTTAAAGGAAGGTGTTAGTAGTTTTCTATCACTGCCATACAAAAAAGGATTTTGAAATTGAAAAACAAAGTATATCAACTCGTTGAGAAAACTCATATTATACTATAATTTTTCTCTTTCATTCGCAATTCAATGATCTTCTTTTGAATTCATGGTGAAAACGAGCTTCCTTGATCCTCCCATCTCTTATCACAATATCCAACTATTAAAATAAACATCTTCAAAATACTATTTATTTGCATTTATATTACTTAATTTATGAACATTTTGCTTTTGTTAAATACATATTTTTGGTGTTAAATTGTGTTTAGCCTTGTATCGGTGTATCAAATAAGAATATTGTATAGGACGATGTGGTATTGTCTCCAGTTTTATGTTGTATTATTATGTAATCTTTCTAAAGCTCTGATTGGCTGACACGAAGGCACTCATTCTGAATGAACTTATTGAGTAATAATATCTATGTGTGAAGTGAAACGATCAATCGATATTAAATATAAATTGATGATTGATATGCCCGAAAAATCGTAGGTATCACGTAGAAAACACTGCAGTCGCGAATCATTGGGCTTAGAAGCGAAAATGAGCTGTAAATACTAATTAACTATTTTTTAAGCGGTGAGGCGTGCCACCCATCCTGTATGTTTTATTTTATTTTTATGGCACAGAGAGTACGACCGTTGCATGTAACTATTTCACTTGCTACCTCACAAGTGGGAGATCTGGATAAATAGTACAGATAGGCAATATTGAGCAATCTCGTGTACTAATTTTTCATCTCCTATAGGTACCTACCTATAAATTTTCACATTTTTTGTATTGAAAAAACATGTAAATAGGAACACTTTTGACTAGATACAAAAAAAGAATAATAAAAAAATTGATTCATGTCATCACATTTCCCATAACGGACTAGTCAACGGACCACCTGCTCGTAACAAAAATTCTAGTTGTCCTCTCCATTAACGACATCCATTCAAAAAAGGTACGGCAATAAATTCAACTTTGATAAAAATTAAGCGCAAACTTCACGACACCTATTTAAAATCATCAAATAAAAAAATATTATTATTAAAGAGTTGTATATTATTATGATCACTTTATGAATGTCAATACGATTGCCAATAGAGTTTGATAGTCTCATAGTATCATTATAGCTTTACATAAAAGGACGTAGTTTTTGTATGCCGGTGTCGTTGTTAACCTTTTGTCGCCCACGCTGCAAACAATAGAACAATAAGTCATCGTTTTTATCTGCGCGATAAATAATCCTCTAGACGCTATAAAAATATCTTGTACCTTTGTATGTACATAGTATTGAATGATGAATATTGATAGGCAATAATAACTCTTGGGATGTGTCACTAGTTTTTATACAAATTTAACTAATTTGATGAACTGATGCAATGTTTTTATAGACATGTTTTTTTAATCGTTGTTTTGTTTATTTCGCACCATTTTGTGAAAATCATCGCAGGGGTGCATCTGTTTTTTTAAGACCGCCATTTTCATGATTTGATATTTTTTTAGGAATAACATGATATTAAAGGATTACAACTATAGTTATTGTGGTCATATATTATATTTGATAAAAAATGTTTAAGCAATTTTTAATAAAAAAAAATATTTTAATTATTTTCAAATAATTTTTAAATTAAATATTTAATTTGATTAAATTAAAATTCTGTCGTAATATTTTTTCGGCCTTACATTAATTTATACCATCGCTTTAGAATAATATTAAGGCATTTCATATGTTATTATCTCGACACCTATTTACTGATTAATAGGGTCAAAAATAGAAGATCGAGTTAAGTCACTAGAGATTAAGTTAACCTTAGATTGAATGATCTATTCTGCATTACCTAAGCTATCGTCTATTTAATGATTTTTGACATTAACTTTATTGATAAAGATAGATATATAAAATTTGAATGCCGGCTTTTCTCTTATCCTAGATGGATCAAAAACACAGTAGGTGCATACTTTTTCCAGAGATCCCTCTTCATTTCTACTACTTCCAAGACCTATGACAACTTTAAACCAAGTCTTTTACTACACATGTTTCATTCACGTTTGACACTTATATTTGACAGTTTATTTTATGATGATCCATCCACTCTTTGATCTCTTTCACAGCTTTCAAAGATTAAGCCTTAAATTAACTAAGAATTTTCCAAATTATGATACTGTCAGTTCTTTCACCAACAGCACTGACAAATCAAATATGTAATAAAAAGTCCATAAACTTTTTTCCTGACGCAATAACCCTTCCAAAAAGAAAGCATGATGTAATTCTCACATACTTAGTATTCACATAGTGAATGTGGCGCTGTATAATATATGTATTTTAATAAAATATATTCTAGTTATATTGTTATAAGGTATGTACCTACCATTGTCATTATTTTTCGTTCCTTTTAAGAGTTGTGTGACTATTCGCAGGTATTTCCAACCATCTTCGACCTTGTGTTTATTATGTACTTATATTAAAAAAAAGTTAGAGATATTATTGTGTCATCATCAAATTATACGTCTATATGATATATGTTTCCTTTCTTATACTTTATTATTATGTGTTGTCTATCATGCAGAATAATTCATTGGCAGCAATGCCACCCGTACCAAATGAGTGAAGACAAAACTACTAAAAAGCTAATTTGTAATTTATTGTCTGAAGAAAAGGTGTACGTGTATTATGACAAAGAATGATTATTTCTTTCGTTGCATATGTTATCTATTTGTATTTACCTGATATTATTCGTTGATTTTTACACATTTCAGATATGCTCTGAGCGGATTGATTGAATAATATTGTGATGAAAGTCTTAAGTAACTCTACTTTATGCGTTTTGACACTCTTTGTCTAGAATACTTCTAAAAATACACTTTTCAGCATGGATTGAAAAATTATGTCGCCTCACAGATCAAATCACGGATTAATAAAGATATGAAAGCTTTGGTGATGTAGAATGTGTAATTATTTAATGAATAAATTGTGGATGTTACTAAAATTATTGTAGTAAATGATGTAGCCTAGAACTTTCAGTCAAGCGTTTCATGGTTCGTGACTGTTTCTGACATATTTTGTCTTTACGATGTAAGAATCTCTTTAGCTGATATGAAAGTGATTTACGATGTAGGTATTTAAGTTTAAAAAAATATGAGAATAAAAACAAAAAGTACGAATAATATCCTGAAAGTATCCGGAATAAATTAAGTTTCTCACTCTAAATTTTTCAGGAGAGGACCCCTGTAGGTAGTTATGTTTATTCAATTCTATCTCTAAAGGCCATCCACTTGTTTACGAGTGATCAGGGTAGGTAATTTTATCACATGCCATGAGTTTTCTGAAATCTCAACTTATGAGATGGCATGAATAGAAATGTGATATTATAGATATTAAAATTATGAATATACATAAAGTAAAAAAAAAAACAGAATTTTCATTATCTCTGACTTAGTTCACTATAAATTCATATAAATATGTATGATGCAATTTTAAGAAATCTCTTTCATTTAACTTATGATCTGTTCCTATTTCCACGAAATGCCACATTAAGTTATACCTACCCACCAATATAGAATTATAATATGCTACTGGAACAATTGTTGGCACTGTTCCAGAAGAGAAAATGGTTCTTTTTCTTGACTCAGCACAATGATATATTGTGTATACTAACAGAATCTTTAGAAATTATATATTTTATATCACAAATTATATAATTAGGTATACAAATGTTATTGTTGAACTTTCTAAATGCTCTTTAGTAATAAAAATGATGAAGCAATCTGTATGCCAAGCTTACATTATCTCAAGGACAGATACTTTTGTTGAAGAAATGAAATCCTTGAATAAAAATGACGTAAGCTGCCAAATTTAATGTATTGTGTCAAAGTCAACAAGTTCACACTTACATTTTCATGTATCAATATACAGAGAATTTATTTTCTTTCTTCAAATAATCTGTGTTGAGATTATTCTAAATATCTTTTTTCTCTCTTTTTGGCGAAGATATTATATATAAATTCGTGGTAAACAATTGAAATCCACATTGTTCTGCATTTCATAGGCTGTTATTTTTTTTCGTGTCGAAACCCAGAGAAAATTAATCAAACTGATCTCCAGTACTGTGCAAAACGCACAGCACGTGGAGATGCGTCAAAAATATCCTCCATAGCGCATGTAACAGGGCACAATGGACACTCGAACAAGTAGGTACTTACTTTACTTTTTGTATGGCTTCGGCTTGCATTAATAATAGTTATTCCATATCAAATTCTTGGTTCTCGTTCAGAAAGCCACTGCACCGCCTCTGGGGTTGATTCATCACTCGAACAAGTGTGGCATGGTCTGTTCTGTACCACAGTCACACGCTCCAGATTCGTCTTGTAGTAAGCCCCATCGTTCTCTATTCTCATTGGTTGTTGATATGTATCTACTTTTATTTTTTAATTTTATTTTACAAAATTCACGGCATAAGCCTATTACATATCCAAATACATAATTATACATACAATTTACAAGTATAACAGTGACAAATTTTAACAAAACAAAAGTAAATTAAATTTAAGAATACCAAATGACCAAACAGCAAACAGAGAACCAAATTTTGTGTGCTACACGCAATGTGAGTCAATATAAATAAAATATACATATATAAATACATACATACCTACATACACTTTTGTTGAACAAATCGTTTTTAATAACATAATTTCTCGAGATCCTAAATGATGTAGGTAGGTACCTACCTATTTATGTCGAACGGATTCACTCTATCTCGTGGAGTTCCCGTTAAAAAATAGGACTCTCCACTTTTATAAAAGTTTTCAAGTGTCATGTAATAGGCAGGTTTTCGTAAAATATGGACTAGATACTGAGTTCTTAAGACAAACTTTTTACTTTACTAAAAAATAATTTGCTTATTGCCTTTGTATGGAGCATTCTGCTTTTTTCATTCACCTGTCGTTACTACCTACGGTTAAACTTATAACTGCTGTTTAATAATTACTTGCGTACTTCATTATACTTCATTAATTCAAATACAAACATAATCCATATAATAAAATAATCAGTTTAGGTGTATCCAAATTATACATAATTATGATGGAAGATTTTCCTTTCATACTTCTAATTCCATAACGTATAAAAAAGCTCCGGATTAGTTCTCAATGTCAGATTACCGATCTCCTACTGTATGTGGATTTATTTATTTATATCAGTACAGTATTATGGAATATGATAGAACTGTAGTAGGATTATATACAATACATATTATAGGTATCGTTTGATAGTTAATCACATGTCCGTCACGGCTGACGTGTAATTATAATACTAATCTTAGTATAAGCGTTATGTAATTAATTAATCTAGTTCCTCTTATATCATTACTATTACTATTAATATTAATAATGGTGCCTATATAGCAATTTGCACTCTGATTTCTAATCATATAATGCGTAATGATAAAGCATAATCGAACAGGTTTATTGCTATAACGTTTATTGCACAAATACTGTTATAACGAACTACATTAAAATACTCCATAAAATTTATTTTCAGTTTTGTTTTATATAAACCAACTATGGTTTTCGGTTTATGTAATTTGATCCCGTGGACCACCCGGTAAAAGATTTGATCTTCCACTCTTCTCCGTAAGTTTTCGAGTGTCCTGTAAAAGACAGGTCTTCGAAAAAATTAAGACATATTACATCTTAAATTTAGCCATGAGGTTTGCCACCCGTCCCGAATGTCTTGCTTTTATATTGGCACGGAGATGACAGTTTGCATGTTTATTACATGCAACTGGTCTGCTGGCTACCCCACTTATGGGATATGCCGTGATGGTGTCGTAGTAGTTATTTATTCCCGTTAGAGTGTGAAGCTTTCTGTATTCATCTTCGAAAGTTGTTAGAAATGCTTTTTGGGTCTTTACAACACTCTTTAAAAATTTAACACTATCATAACATTAAGGTTCCCTAATTAAGTAAATTGAACTGATAATGACTTAATAAATAATTTTAAAGTAGGTAATTTAAGAAGAAAATGTATACAGTTAGTTGAATATTTATATAATTAAGTTCAAATAATATGTATGTTATATATAAAAAGAAAAGTTTTTTTAAGTTAAAAAAAGAAATGGATATATGTAACTAAGTAATTTAAGTATGACTGTAATGTATACATTTAACTAGATAGTCATAGAATTAACTTGAAATTAATGTGTAAATAAATTATAAAAGAAATTTTAACTTTTATAATTTCATTAATTATATAAAATAAATAAATAAATAAGTGGAAAGACGTCTCTCTCGTGATTAAAAATTTATAGTTACATATTTCAAATTACATAATTATGGAAAGAAACACTTGTTGCAATTTGTCTAATTGTGGAATTCTACTACGTGTGCACCGACATAATAAATAACATAATGATCCCACCGATACATGAGATTTTTTGTTTGTACCGAAATACATCCAAATTGAACATAACCATTTGATAATTTAAGTTTCTGAAAATATGATTATAGCAGATATGTTTTGAAAGAACAAATATTAAACTTTGTTCAACGTCTTTTGTTTTAGCGAACTATTTCAAATCTATCGTCATAACCGAATAAAACTTGAAAGCATCCAGTTATTCAGGTATTATACTATTGCTACTTTCATAATATTATCTTCTTAGCATATTGTATGACTTGACTGCATAACTACTCTTCATCATCAAGTTTAAACACATCATCATTTCTTGATTCATCATCACTCTCGTCTTCGAGTACCTACCTTCTTCTTCCGCGTTCTTCCAGACAGAAACCTGTTGATCTGCTGACTACTTTAATCCAATTTTCAATAATTGCCTATATTCATCAATATGCAAAATAATTAAATGATTGGATGTTTGCAATAAGTTTTGTCGTCAATTTTTCAATTTGAAATAAAAAATATAAAAAGTAGAATTATACTCGTAGTCTAGTCTGTAAGTTTTCAAGTATATTGTTAAATAGACTTTTGCAGGGTCTATTAAAAGGAAATTCACTTAATGTCATATATTAAGGTATCTCCCGTAAGTTTAGTTACCAATGAGTTCGTCGAATTAGAGTTCGTCGGTAGCCTGGAGGTAGAATCTCGACCACATGAACAAGAGGGCCATGGTTCGATCCCAGGTGCTGGCAAACTCCTCTTTCACGTCACAAGCTTTTAGCTTACTGTGAAAGGTGTATTAGGTTGTATTTGGGTTTATAACAAAAATCAAATATATATATTTTTTTTTTAATTGAACGCCAAAATAATTTCTTTAAAAATAGGTCTTTTAAAAAAAATACCGTATCAGGTCCCTGTGATGTTGACTATCATCAATATATTCTCTATTGGCAATAACTCTACGTAAAACTTTTAGATCACAAAATTTCAAGGTAGCTCGTTCAACGATTTTTAAGATGGTGAGCTAGATTGATTCCAAACATTAAAATTCACTATGTGTTATGAACATACAGCCCTCTTCGTGTTACAAAAATTTATCCACTATGTTTTTATAATCTTTATTTTGGATGGTATAAATAAATAAGTTATATTATCAACTATGTACCATCGCGAGATATACCACAACTGTGGTAGCCAACAGTCCAGCTGCATGTAATAAACGTACGGGGTGTTTTCTCCATACCAATAAAAATTAAGACATTCAAGATGGGTGGCAACCCTCATTGCTGAATTTAAGATGTAAACTATTTTAATGTTTTAATAGCTGCCTTTTACAGCATACTCGAATACACACGGAAAACAGTGGAAGACTAATTCTTTTGCCGGGTGCTTAGCGAGATAAAATAAATAAATAATTGGAATTATAGTGGGCTGTGTATTTTAATAGCATTTGTATGGTTTGTTAGTTTGTGAGATGATACGTATTGTATTTCCATTAATAATAAATAAATAAATAAAATAAACAGCGTAGAGAGAACGTTGTTATTATTAATTTATATAAAATGTGCAATGTCTAAGTACATCTGTCAGGTTAAGGACCTATGTTATTATACGAACTAGCATAAATTACTCGATGAAATAAAAACTTTTAAAATGTGTAAAGCTTCGGACATATTGGTTTAGTGACATCTTTATAATTATGTCTTTACATCAACGAAGAAAGGTAGCCAGTGGATTAAGTTGGAAGATATCGCTTCCATGATAAACTCACCAATAATTACACAATATCTTTATCACCTTGTTTATTTTTTTTTACACCACACATAATTAAAGGTCATTTTTTTTTTTTTTTTTTTCACCTATCCAGATATACAGGATATCAAAGGATTAGGCTCAAAACGCGGGATCAAAATATCAGCATTGTACCTATATTATGATTATAGAAGTTTTCGTTTTGCAACAGACTTTCTATTAAATAAAAATGTTAATGGGGTTTGGCAAATTTTGAATTTTGAGAAAAGATTAATAGGTGAATTTTATTATTATACTTTTTTCGTTAACTGAAAGGGAATAGTTAATTACTAGTAATAGTTGCTGTCCAATTTTCACAATCCAGTTTAAAATGTCCCACATTTAGGTATTGAATTGAAGACGCAATAAATGAAATTGTTTTACGGTAAAATTAAAATATCTAGTTTTTATATGAATGAAATTTTGAATTCTTTTTTATATCAACTGTTTTAATTCATTTTCTCTAAATTTTATCATGCAAATATGTCACTCGGACGTATATACAAATAAACATTCTTCACAAACCATAAGTGATAATAATATAAAATATGTACCTACTTGTTGATATTTTGTTATGTAAGTATTATGTATATAGGTATACATATTGATAATATTTTCTCGTCCTTGCACTTGTTACCCTTTATGTTACAAGATATCTTGCAAAGCTACGAATTAGACATGTTAAATGTATTATTATCATCATCATCGAAACATCGATATAATATATCGATGTTTTGATGAATATTATTGATTGTTACAAAAATATGTAATGGTTTACTATCTTGACATGCCCCTCAAATTGTGAAGCTTGCGAACTTATTGCATGTATTGAACATACGTGTCGTCCTCTTTGTGCAGTAAAATTTAAAATATTCAGGATAAGTTGAATGTGTAAAGCTCAAATAAATAATGTAGGTATTGACCTATGGATTTTATATTAATAAATCCTATGTTTGTCTGCGAACAGTAACATTTTTATTCCAGTTAACCATATACGCTTATGTAGAAACTCGATGAAATAAAAATTATTTTTTACAATAATATTATTTATTTATTCAGATATTCACGGCCGAAGCCTTTTACATGTAAATAATTTAGTATACATACAATACATGCATACAAAAAGTATTTTTCTTTTAAAAAAGACACAAAACAATTAATTAGACACAAAACAAGAGTACAATTAAATAATAGAATAACGTTGACTCAATTAAAAAAAAAATTAAAATTAAAATATTATGTAAAACTTGTATTTTTTTACCTTAGTCTAGTGGGGCAATATATTCCGTAATATTGTTTTACTATACAAATTGTACAAATGTTTTATTTATTTCGATTGTTCTTTTGTTTGTTTGTATTTATTGTTTTGGAATAAGTAAATAAAAAAAAAACACTTATATGGAGAATATTGTGCAGATCTCTCTTCGCCCTTCAATGGTCCTCTGAGAAGCACGCGACAAAAAAATATAATCGATGAATGGTGGTTGTGTGAATCAATCGATTTTAGTACACGTTTTTCGAAAGCATGTTTGACATCTCTACGTCGTATTACATTCAAAATATTACATTACGCGGTGTATGGAGCGTGCATGTCTCGCGTGCTTGCCGCATGCTTTATGCTTTATGCGTCCGTGGCATGCAACGCAATGCCAGCATGTATGGATGGTAGTGTGCAACAATGTGTTAGGCCACATCAACCTCAAACTCAAATAATACATGTTTTAAATTGTTTATGGAATAATTTTTGTAGACTTACTTAATAATTTATTTCGTATTAATTTTTTTTATTTTAATGAATTACCATAAAAATCGTGCGTCAATTACAATTTTTTTTAAACTTACAGGACCGTATAGGTTATTTATATGTTAACGTAAGGAGGTGTCACAGAGGATTAATTAGATTTGGTTGCCCAAATATCAACTCTTTACTGTACATTGACTGCAAACAAATTATAGAGAAACACACTCAAATTAAAAAAAATATATATACAAGGTCAAGTTTATCTCAAAGAAGCGATCAATTCTGAAATAACCCAATTGTTAAATTGTAATTGTGACAAAAGTTCGTTTTGTTATATTTTGTGGTTTGATACATTGTTTCATGACATCATCCATACAGCATACAACTTAAATATTGGACTCTTAAAGACTCAATACTTAATATTTAATATGTATTTTTATATAATATGTAATATAATGTTCTTTAATATATTTATTTAAAACCCAACGAGCCTATTAGAAAGGTGGTCGTCGTTATTTTATCCTGATAAATACAGTCCATGTGGAGTCCTGGATTAGACTCCATTGCCGACTCACTCACTCTCATTCGTGTTTCGTGTTCAACTGACGCTCTTACTGGGTTCAATTTCTAACCCACTAACTGACTCATTTTTCGGACTCATCTTTTGCTTATACACTAATTCATCCATTGAATATATTTTTACGCTATTTTTGTTTGTTTATTTTTATTAAGAATTGGTCCCCCACTCTTCTCCGTAAGTTTTCGAGTGTCCTGTAAAAGGCAGGTGTTTGTAAAAATTAAGATATTATACATCTTAAATTTCAACTATGAGGTTTGGCACAAATACTGAATGTCTTTAATTTTTGTTGGCACGGAGAGGGCAGCTTGCTTGTTTATACATGCAGCTGGTCTGTTGGCTATCCCATTTGTGGGCTATGCCGTTAAAGTATAGTAATAGTAGTAACCTCCCGGTTGTTATTTTTTTTAGTAAAACTAGGTGTAGTGTACAATAAGGATGTAGTTATGTATCACAAGTATTTAGTTACCATTATTAATAAAACAGAACTATCTAGTAGTCCATTGTATAATTAGGTGTAGGTATACCGGACGTTACCTTGTCCCTGAATGTCGTGACCCTGCTCAACTCTTTGTATCCGGAGAATTTCCCATGATATTAAAATATTATGTAGGTACCTACCTGTGCACTAACTTCTTAATGACTCTTTATATTACTGCATTCACTTAATTCAAATCATTTTCCCACCAATGTATAACTTACAACCAGTGATACTCAAACTATGAAACTATTAACGCTTATACCTACATACAGGGAGGAAACGGGTGAAAAACACAATGTTAAACCTGTTTTATTAGAAGCAATTTTGTCTATTCTTACTGATGAATAAGATGAACATCGACACTTCTGAGCAAGTGAAAATTCAGTTTATAACACAGCATTGTTTATTTCAAAAACAATCCTGTTGCTATGACATTCCCAACACATTAATTTCGTTGTTACAGGAATGCTGTATTGTGGAAGAGGGTGTTGCGATTCTTTGAATTTAAGAATTTAAGATGAAACCAGAAAAAATATTTCGTATTTTTACATATATTTTTACTGGATTTGTTGTGGGTGAATAGTGTTCTTTCTTACTTCAGATATTCTCAAAACATGGCCTAGCAATGATTATAAGTAGTATTTTAAAAACACATTTAATATCTGAAATTGTGTCGTTGATGTTAGAAATTATGTATCCAGTACCTAACTATGTAGGTTTTCGTAGTGAAAATAATAAACAAAAAATGAATATACGTCGTCTTGCGGAAATCACAAGAGCTTGTTAAGGAATCAAAATATTATGTGAATAAAATAATTTTTTTGATCCCGTGGAGCACCCGGTAAAGAATTGGTCTCCCACTCTTCTGCGTAAGTTTTCGAGTGTCCTGTAAAAGGCAGGTGTTCGAAAAAATTAAGACATTATAAATTACATACATCTTAAATTCAGCGATGAGGTTTGCCACCCATCCTGAATGTCTTGATTTTATATTGGCACGAAGAGGACAGTTTGCATGTTTCTTACATGCAGCTGATCTGCTGGCTACCCCACTTGTGGGATATGCCGTGATGGTATAGTAGTAGTAGTAGTAGTACAATAATTTTTACCCTTATTTTGAATATCTGTAGGCCTAGTCAAAATACATTTAAGCGTTACGTTTTCGTTCGAATGTTGACGACGTTGCGAGAACGCGTAAATTTTTGTAGCTAAAATACACAAGTAGCTACGAAAATTGACACGTTCTCGCAACGTCGTCTACATTTGAACGAAAACGTAACGCTAAAATGTGTTTTGACTAGGCCTACTGCGCATTCTCCAGGGTCCACGAATCATACAGAATTTGTTTTATCGTTAGTTTTATCGGAAATTTGTCGTTTTTTTTTTAAAATTATTCAAAACTTGTTTTGTTTTCTATAAACGAGTATAATATAAACTTTGATATTCACTGTATGCATATTAAATAAGCTTTTAACGTAAACTGCGTAGTATAACTTGATAAAAAAGAAAACTTAACAATCCATACAATTTGTTATGTATTATTAAATAATTAATTATGAATATAAACTAATAATAAAAGTCAATATTGTATAATATTATATTATCTGTATACATTATACAGATCATTATACCTTCCTGCTAGAGTTAACTTCGAACCCTTTACCTTTAAAGTCCCTTAGGGATTACAATCAACTGCCACATTTCATCACTTTTTTTTATTTCCTAATTTTCAAACTTTAACGCATGATGTTTAATCTATAATATTATCGGTCTTAGTTTTAAATTTATTTATAGAAATATATATGGCAAGAAGACTTTTACATGTTTACATAAATTAAAAAAAAAAAACAAAGACAACAATGACATAACAATGGATATAAAAATACTTAGTGTCGAAAAATTAAACAGTAACCAGAGAAATAAAATATGATGTTGTATAATATCTTAGTTCTGAAATATGTAGCTTTTATGTATACTATATAATTGTTATTTGAATTGATCCTTTTATATTTTACCTATAAAACAAATCTCAAAAATTACACATCGATGCTTTACAATACTTATATAACTTCTATCCCACACCTCCTTAATTTTGTTAAGTTTCAACATACTCTAGGTACATAAAAATGCGATTTCCAATTGAATTAGAGAAGACATGGATACAGAACGTTGTCTATTTTTGTATGTCACTTTTTAAGAGATGTTAATCCGGTTCCTAATTCAAAATTCTTATCTTAGGTATACAATAAATAACAATTTAAGCAAAACAACGATTTAAATCTCGAAATTTTTCTCAGAAATATGCACTCTCTAAAACATTAAAGACTCTCTTTATAAAAGTAACGGATTAAGAAGCGAATCTTTTTTTATAAATCATGTTAATTTATTTATTTTAAATCTTATGTGACATTTCATATATACACACTGCAATCAGGTAAAACCTCACTCTACTAGATACTGTATTACTATTAATGTTATCTTATGTAAGGTCTTTATATGTTACTAATAATAATAATAATATTGGCTACATCCTGAATTGTGTGAGAAAAAGGGGATTATGTGGTGGAATCAGGATGTGAAGAGGGTTATTTAGATAAGCAAATAACACTGATAAAGTTATCTTGGAATTTACCAATGGAACTACTCTTACTTATTTGTAATAGCTATCTGTATTGAGTGTATCCAACTTACATAAACTCAGATATTTCACAAGTCATTTCAGAAGTCCATAGATTATAATTATTTCAATTCACACTTATCTGAAGGTAGATATTTATTGAGCATATCTTTTTGATACGTCGAATAGTTATTTACATCTCCAAATTTTGTTGAAAGATGATTTGATCTTAACCAACATAATCGAAGTCATATAATTTTTTTGTATATTTTGTACTTTTTTTTAATCTTCAAACAAGCTAATAAATACTTCCAAATTCTAAATACAATAATTGTCATAACCATGATGTCTTTTAAACCATCTGTAGAATTTTTATACTGTGGAAAAGGCAAGTAGCCGTAAAATGTTGAAATAAATAGGTGAAGTGAGTTGAAATAAACTCAAAAACTCATTGATCAAGTATGCGAAATCAAATTTCTTGAACGTTATTTCACTGTCAAATATTTGAAGAAATTTACAAATCAAAACTTGATCCAAATTCAAACGAAACTTGAGTTGAAGAAACGTTAAACTAGGCATTTGAAAATAATGTTGAAGTTGATATTAATTGTGATATTTGATAAAAAATTACTTTATCCAATACCTACTATGAACTAATACTTCTATTCCATCACGACATATTTCACAAGTAGGGAAGCCTGCAGACCAGCTGCATGTAACAAACATCCAAGCTGTCTTCTCCGTGCCAACAAAAAATAAAACATTCAGGATAGGTGCCAAACCTCATCGATGAATTTAAGATGTAAATTAATATCTTTATTCTTTCGAACACCTGTTTTTTATTGGACACTCGAAAAATTACGGAAAAGAGTGGAAGACCATTTTTTTAGCGGGTGTACCACGGAACAGATGAACTACTACTATGAATATCACACTTACTCTTACCTACATATTTTCTATTTTGTATGTTTCAAATTATATTTTTGTGTTAGCGATGGCTGCTTGTGCGATATGCTAGTGAGAACAGATGAATGAGCGGAATGTGGGATACCTAAATACTTGACTTAACTGTGGTACATGTTTGTGGATGACGACTGAGTTATGAACGACCTTTTTCTATTTTTGTAAACCATATTTATAGTAGTTAACTGTTATGTGCTTTTATCAATAAATATAATTTAAAAAAAATAGAAATAAATAAATATATCAGCAAGTTAAAATAGCCTATAAAAACAAACGACATAAGGTAGCCTATTTCCTTATTATAACAATAAACATTCAGAATAAGTGGCAGAGTCTAATAATAAACAATTTCTATGACAATATTTCACATATTATTCTATTTAGTATAACAGCACCACCCGTAGTGTTCCTACTGAAACAATTAACAATTACTCACTAAGCACATAATATAAAGATAATAGTTATGTATTATCTATGATGCCAATAGGTACCACAATAATAGAACATGCAATTTATGAGAATGGTCATCTTGAGGCGCCAGAGTTTAACGTCGCCATATTATCGCGGATGTGTTTTCTGTACAGTATAACAATATCAACTTGGTTGCTGATTCAAATCGTTTATTTCTAAATATTTTGTATTTTTAAATATATATGCATTAATACAACTGAGGAAGCTCCAAGAGAGGTCGTGGTTTTCTGGGAGGGATTGGGAATATAGATTTGATGTTTTTAATGTTTCGGTTTATTATTGTTTTAATGCTGAAAGGAGAATAATATAACTAAAATGTATGCACAATTTTTTTAAGCCCGAGCTCTGCTCAATTTTGAGGTTTCATGAGATTAATTTAAAATAATTAAATACTATATAAAAAAAACAAGCAAATACATACACATTCATTTCGCCAAAAATAATATTTTGTGTAACAAAAGTTTCATTTTAGTTGTTTGATAAAAAAAAAATCTCATTGTAGGTACTATATCTATCTACACCATTGTGGCATTTCATAAATTGGCTAGCCAATTCGAAAGTGTGAAGTGAAATATAGCTCTTTATTTTAAAACAATTAATATAAAGCATTCTGGATATATGGTTTACCATGTTGCTAAATTGGAAATACAAATTTCTCATAATATGTGATAGAGCTTTCCATTCGTTATGAAACAAATTTTGAGGTTTCCGCTGTGTATTCTTATAATTTTTTTTTCATGCGAGGTGAATAAAAAAACAATGGAAAAATAAAAAGTAAGTATAAAAATAATCTTGCGAGAAAGTAATTGGATTTGCGCACATTGCAGGATATTATTTCTGTTCTGTGCTCCCGAAGAGAGCATTGAACGGTGAAAAAAAGAGTAAAACTATTAATTAAAATTTCCTCAACGTCAATCCTTCGAATAATAACATACTATTACTTGATTAATATGTTAAGCATAGTTAGGTACTGAGTGTGCTTGCCAAGTTACATGAGAATGATTATGTTGAGGATAACGGGTCAGCAAAAACCGGCCTCATAGACCATATGTCTGCGTCTTCTATCTTCCTTTCACATAACATACCATAATAAATACCTATCCTATTTATCTGACTATCATATCCACGGGGACATAACGTATCATAAAACTATAACTTGTCATGTTAACAGACCCATACTATTAATAAAGGGGATAATACTGGGATCCATATGTTCTTATGAGAAACATTTGGGTGAGTAATTTTCTATATATTTGTTTATACCAGTACGACATATTTCACAAACGGAGCAGTCAGTGGACCAACTGCGTGTGGTAAACAATATATACATATGTAGGCCTCGTTCTCTTGGTTTGATAAAACAAATAAGACATCGCTGAATTGAGTAGGTATATATCCAAATTCAGCATTTCCAACATATTACTCATAAGACAAAGAAGACAACACATACATTTATTATCAATTCATATATTATTTCCAACATATTACTCATAAGACAAAGAAGACAACACTTTATACATTTATTATCAATTCATATATTATTTCCAACATATTACTCATAAGACAAAGAAGACAACACTTTATACATTTATTATCAATTCATATATTATTATCAATTCATATATTATTATCAACATATTTTATCGGTTTTTTTTTTATTTTTTATTCAGATATTCACGGCCGAAGCCTTTTACATGTAAAAAATTTAGTATACATACAATACATGCATACAAAAAATATTTTTCTTTTAAAAAAGACACAAAACAATTAATTAGACACAAAACAAGAGTACCTACAATTAAACAATAGAACAACGTTGACTCAATTTAAAAAAATTAAAAAAGAAATTTGGTCAAAAAGTTAATTTCAAAAAAATAATTTTAAAATTGTAACGATATAAATATTAAATGTCAAACAGAAAAAACAAATGGTCAATTAGTTAAAAAATCGCAAATTAAGGTCAAATGGTTGTATATATACATATACAGCAAATTATAAATACTATTTTGTTTCAAAAAGGATTTATCTTGGTTAGCTGGAAGATATTCCCTCCAGGCAATAAGCTTGCCAATTGCTCATGATTTTTTTCTGATCAATAAAGTGTTCTTATTATTATTATATATGGGTTTTGTTGTAAACCCAAATACAACTGAATACACCTTTCACAGTAAGCTACAAGCTTGTGTCGTGACAGGGGAGTTTGCCGGCGCCTGCGATCGAACCACGGACCCCCTGTTCATTTATTTTGCAAAACTCCATATGTTTTAATAACAAACAAAAATATAATTTATAGTTTTACTAGTTACTTTATTATAGTGACCTAGATTTCGACATGCGATGTCGTTTTCAAACTCTGCTTTGAGTTTTCTGAGTAAAATTTTGACAAAAAAGAACACTGTTATTTCATCCACAAAGCTTCCGAAGACCTGAGAGTTCCTCTTTTACAATATACTGTTTTTGCGAGAACAAAATCAAAAAGAAATATTGTGGAAAGTGGTGACTCAATTGGCACAAAGACGCTCTAGATCAGAGGTTTCCAAACTTTTTTCTCATGGACCACTTTAAAAAATTTGCTGGTTCCGGTGGACCCCCTGTATTTCTACCCTCCCCACCCCCGTCGCTGAATTTTCGAAATGGTATAGGAGTTTGAAATATTTCAAAAACTCCTCGGTTTTCTTACAGAATATTTTCTCACAGTACCTTTTTCTACAATGTACCTACCGGGTATTTGTACCGACCATCGTTTATGTCAATATCTGGTGCTTTTACCGAATATCCGATACTTTGACTATGGATTCGTGGACCCTCTTTTACAACTCGTGGACCCCCATTTTTTAGTCACGCCATCGTGGACTCCTGGGGGTCCACCTGGACCACTTTGGGAATCACTGCTCTAGATGAAGAAGGCTGATTTTTGGTTTGCGTTTCCGAGAAAATTGTTGAATGATACATGATAAAACATTTGACTTTATTTTTATGAATATCACTTGGTGGGTATATTTTAAAGCTTTTGCATTCCTTCCTACACTCTTGCTTCCACGACATTCACGCATGAATAAGTGCATTATAAAGCATTAATATAAAATTTCTAATAAAACAATAGAAGGTACATACCTAATTATATAATATGTAGGTGTTATACAAAAGGAGCAAACGTATTAGGTACATAATAACATTAACAGTCAAATTATAAGTAAGTAGGTACTTTCTTTATAGGAACCCACACACTGCATATTTATAGGTATATTTACGTTTGATGAATATTAAAATGATTTTTTATGGTTGTTTGGCGAGACACTAGCGTGTAAGCTTATATCCCTTAGAATTACCCGAGGACAATTGCTTTCATTGTACATGATTATTTCAAACATACGATTACATAAAGACTTACTACATATTCGTTTTCTTCGTTAAATAGGCAGAAAGGATTGATCATCAACGAGTGCTGTATCTAGTACATATATTAATTTATCCTTTATAACATTCGTCCAATTCATCATACATGCTCTACTGTTCAATGTTCTTAGCACGTGTACATTTATTAGAATCTGATCTGCATTTAATGATCCTCAGGATCTTGCAATACCTGCTGTCTATTTCTTCTTCACATTTTATAAACACATGAATTTGGATTCGTAATAAAACACAAACAAACCTCAGACACCCTCACAGTAAGTACTATGCTTGTGTCGTAAAGGTGGTGTAAGTCGGTAACGGATAATTTCTTCTTAATCAACCTGTCCTCGTTCATTATGTGTACATGTTTAAATCACCGTAGCTTATCAGTAATGCTAGCGAGCTTATCATATAATCATTATTTTTTCCAGACAACTAAGTATTATCGTCTCAATTTTGGAAAGACAGTGTTACTCGTATAACACAAAAAGAAATGTATACTCGTAAGTCAAACGCGAAATTGAACCCAAACTCTTAATGACGCAAGCCGACTGCAGTAGACATTCCATAAGAAGGGAGTAATTTCTCAATTCTACATATGTATTTTCATTATTTTCTTCTTCATTCATTCGCTCAAAACGTCCAATCCATTCTTCACAAATGTTAATTCAGTAAATTGTGCGTAAACATAATATCATATGGTTGTTATGTTTAATTTGAATATTATTTATAAAGCTATGCACACACGCAATGATAAACACTCGATGAGTGTTCAGCTATGTATATCCGCTGACCTTTGCAACCAGAGTATAATACAACGGAAATATATTGACATGCAGCAGGGGCGTAAACTGTACACGATACAAATTTGTTGTTAATACTAGTTAAATAATCACTGTATTTCGTCCTAGTATTGTAAATTTAAGTTTTGTATTGTTTTATTTAGTATTTTAAATTAACTATTGTTTTGTTAACACTGTTATATAATGTTTATGTGCAAAAAGAATAAAAAAATAAAATATAAACCCGTCCCAATTTGCGATGATCTCGCCCTATGTATTTTGTAAATGGTAAATGTACCTTTTTATATTTTTTGTTTGTAATCGCTCGTCAGTAAAGAAAAAATAAATTGAGTTAACATAAATTCATTATTATTTCAAATTTTTAAATATCTCTCAGTGATGGGTTAGTTGGAAGATATTGCGCTTCAGCGATAAACTCGCCCATTGCGCAAATTTATGTATTCAGTGGCAATGTTGTCATGTTTTTTTTTAATTCTTTGTATACAAATTTTGTGCAATAAAGATTTTTATTATTATTATTATCATAAGTGATTTTTTTTAATGCGTCGTACGTAGTAATTGCTTAAAAAAAGACATATGGACTTTTGATAATTATTAGTAACCACAATAAAGTTTTATATCAAGTAATTTACATGCAATTAAAATCAAATAAGGATTCTAACCAGGACCTTGACAGGACATGACGAAAATTGGACTGTCAGATACCCCAGTCTGTAGATTTTGATCAGAAGGATAATGAAACACCTATCCACATCCTCTGTAACTGTGACGCACTCGCTCGCAACCGAAGTCACATCCTTGAAGGTCCACTGCTGGACTCTGAGAAGGTGAGGCTTCTCACACCAAGACAAATAGTGAGCGACATGACGCACCTAGGTCTTGAGAGTGAGATATGATACAGAAGAATGTCACAATAGATTTATTATGGTCGCGGTGACGCAAGGGATGCAGGGTCCCTTGACCTTTATTTAAAAAAAAATTACACGCACCTAATTAATTTATTAATTTAATAAGTTTTCATATCACTATCACCACGTCCAAGAATGGTATTATATTATTATAATTCAGTATTTTCCCGCTTGCCATGTTATCTCGGCATCACGTTATCCGGTATATTTCTGTATGGAGTGTTTGTAATACAATGTGTATGGCACATTATAGTGCGCGATACTTCCTCAGCAAAGGTCATTGCCTCGATTTACCATTGTTATAGTAAAAAATATACTGTACCTTATATAATGATGTACAATATCAATATTGTCATTAAAATATTATGAATTTTGAGTAGACATACTGTGAATGCTGTGGATAGAATTTTATATAGTTTGATGAAAGGATGGCAAAGAAAGTATATTTGAGTTTGTCGGTAGCCTGGAGGTAGAGTCTCGGCCTCGTGAACAAGGGGTCCGTGGTTCGATACCAGGTGCCGGCAAACTCCCCTTTCACCACACAAGCTTTTAGTAGCTTAATGTGAATGGTGTACAAGGTTGTATTTGGGTTTATAACAAAAACCCAGATAAGTCTTTTTAAAAAAAATATGAAAGAAGAGGTGGTAGAAAATATCCCGAATGGCCAAAAGCTATGTGGCTTGACCACGTGGATCCAATTTTGAAGATGTTAGCTTGTTGAGTAATAAAAATCACCGTATGAAGAATTGCATAAATGTGAGGGAGCTAAAAAACGTGGGCGTCCTAAAACTCCGTCCACTCCACTTGGGATAGATAGATATACTGTAATAATTTGATAATTAATGTAAAAAAAATTGAGTTCATATTATGTGGATGGAATGAACGAAGACAGGATGAGTTAGAAAAGATATAGGTGTCTGCTGTCCAGTGCCATACATAACTCGATAAGTTGAAAACTTCAAATTTTTTTATTTAATTGGTAATATACAATCAACGCCAATTTTTCAACTACAAAAACAAATAACTATAAAAAATACCTACACTGTTACCTTTATATAATAAATATTGTGTTATGGAAAAAAATTAATGCGCTAAATAAATATTTCGAAATGTTTAACTTTTGAACAGAACAAAGACAACGTATGTCTTTTAAAATTCGATTATTATTTAGTACATTTCACTTTCTGTTGTGTTTTTAAAGCATAATACAATTATACCAAAACTAGAAAAATAGCGATATCTTGAGTATAAGACATTTCTACTTATCGAGCTATGGAACTGAACGCAGTCAATCGAATTATGGCTGAGACACAGACTTATTTAGTAAGTATATAGTTTGTCAGCTGGACGCTTTATTAATCAATTTAATCCATAATTAATTTATTTATGATATAGGTAGGTACTATCCTGTTCCTTTAACGTTTGACGTGACTGCTTTTATGACATTTTAACGACAGTGTCTACGTTATCACATAATATTATGTAGTTAGGTAGATATCAATAAAGGTTTCATTGTACTATTCTTACGACCTATGGAGTAACGACATAGGATTAACGACCAACCAACACTTACTTGGCCATAACAAATTTAATTAAACAGTTATGTACTGTCTCCGAAATTTATAGAATGTTACGTATCTAATACAACAACAAAAACATTGCGTAAGAAATGGGGATATTAGAAGAATGAGTGGATGCAAGAGGAGTGTTGTTAATAGAATGCGTGTAAATAAATTGAGATGGTTTGGTCATGTGGAGCGAATGGATGGTGTAAGATTGACGAAGAGGGAGTATTTATCTGAAAGAGAGGGTGTGAGAAAGCGCGGACGTCCAAGAACTACGTGGCTTAACCACGTGGATCAAATTCTCAAGGACGGTCGCGTGTTAAGTAAGAGGAATCGGCGTGCATGTATGAGAAACTGGATGAATGTAGAGGAAGCGAAAGAAGTATGTAAGGATAGAGCGAGATGGCGTTCCGTTCTCTCTGCCTACCCCACTTGGGATACGGCGTGAGGGTATAGTATAGTATAGTATCTATAATACCTACAGTAGGGTTACTCTTCACAAAATCTAAATACGATCTTAATCATAAACATACGACGCACGAAGTGACTATTAGTCAAAAATACGTGCATACCAATCTCGCGGTAGTGGTAGCACGGTATTTTTGACCATAGTCTCTTCGTGCGTCGTATGATTAAGATCAAGACTAGATTAAGATCGTATTTAGATTGTGTCAAGAGTAGCCCTGCAGTACATAAAATTTTAAAGATTATTAGGTAATAAAATCAAAACACTGTTTTATTCCACTACGAGGATTGTTTATTTGTTATAACGTTTTTAACTGCAATACAGTCAGTTAGTTGTTGTACGTATTTCAACCTAAACAAACAAAAGATAAAAGGGTGTCAACTCATCGACACAACTCTCTCTATTAATTCCGAGTTAATAAACCTGCCCTTAGTTTGACTGGCAATCAACTCCTTCGTAAGAAAATATTTTTATTTATACTTAACCATTTTTTTCTATTTTTTACAGGACTATCTGATCTGACTGAAGCCGATCAAAAGGGGGTCCATTTTAAGGTAAATATAACTTTACTTTTATTTGTTGTTTATTTAAAGTATGTAATATAATGAATTCCCGGAATAAAATAGGTACTAAATTTATTCTGTAACTTTTCTGTAAATGTTCTGTGAATAAAGGAATATCTTCTATTCAGCAATAAGTCACTCATCAGTGTACGAGACAATGTGGTGATAAAATTTATAAACAGAATAATTTTGTAAACCATCACAAACCATCACTGAGCTTGCTCGTACCGTCAGTAACGCTACATTATCTCCATGGTAACAACGGAAATTGCTAATGTTGCACCGTTGTTACCATGGAGATAATGTAGCGTTACTGACGGTACGAGCAATACGACTTAGGAGCCGGACATTCAATAGAGAAGTTCTAGATTCAATTCCAATTGCTGCCAACCTACTTCACTTTCTCAACACAAGCAAATTGCGTTCTGTGAAGATGGATGGGGTATATTTGTGTTTAATTCAAATCCAGGCTTATCTTAAAAATATTAGATTTACAGTCTATATCAAAAGCTTCACTAATTACTTGTATATGTTGTTATATTTTGTCTAACATCTTTGCTCTCTGTAAAATATTTCGCAATAACGAAACAATGATCTAGGTATATTCTATAAAAATAAACTGTCTTTTCTTTGATCAGAGTACGAAATTCTTTGTACCTTTATTGAATTCCCATCGATCTGATTGGTCAGATATTTATATTTGGAATGTCGTGATTGGCCAATTAATCCACGACATTTTGTTATAATATTGGTAGTATTTGTGTGATTTTGTGTGTGGTCCGTTTGAAAATCGAACGAAAATGAATGATGCATTATTGTTGTCTAGTGCGCAGTGCGATGCGCAGATGGCGACAACATGTGGTCTATGGAACGGAATTTATATGGTTCATCATCATGGGAAAATTCCGGTGTAAAATTGACATAAAAAGCCGTGATAAATTGCATACATAAGTAAATTGATACACTTATAAATTAATTTAAAACCTGCAAAGTATTCGGAGCGTTCTTATATTACGTAACTGCATATAGTAACCATCTTTTTAAAAAAAAACTGATATGTTTTTTAATCTGATCGGTGATTGACCGCCTGCCTGTAATGCGACTCACGTTTTAAAAAAAAAGATGGAATAACGTATATTTTAATATGTATTTTAAGTAACCTCGCTAGTGCATTAGTTTCAATACTACATTCCCCACTTGACTACCGTGGTTCAAATCTTGGAGTTAGGTCATTTGAATTTTGCCCCTTTGAACTCCAAGCTCCGCTCATGAAGTTCCTAGTAGCCATTGCCATCAGCTGTCAATTTTTATTTAATATTATTTATCAGACTTTCGAACGTATTTCAAAGGTTTCATCGAAAAAATTGCTCTGCAATAAATCTACTTTTTACTTTCGTGTTTATATACCTCCCATAGCACAGCTGCGAGTCATGTGTATGTGTTTACCATCAAAGATTTATCTATGCAATGCATTCGGCAAAGCATTGGTCTCCCACACTTTCCCATAAGTTTTCGAGTGTTCTGTAATCAGCAGGTGTTCGAAGGAATGAAGAACATTTACATCTCAAATTCAGTAATGAGATTTGCCATCCATCCTGACTGTCATGATTTTTAATTGGCATGGAGAGGACAGTTTGCATGTTTATTACATGTAAATAGTCTGCTAGCTAACGCACTCATGGAATATGCCGTCATGCTTTAGTAGTAGCATATTTTCTTTTGGGAATGCTTTCGCGTTATCTGTAATATTTTTTTTATTAATAAATATAAAGTTTGATTATTTCAGAACATACACATTGGAAATGAAATTGCATAGTATGCATTTATTTTCATATTAATTGTCTAATGAATACATCTATAGCGTATAAACAAACATGCATAAATTACTGTAAACAAACTAAACACTTATGCGAAAGTTATAATGAATGATGATGTGCAAGAAGAATAAAATAAATAAATAAATAAATGGTTTCTGACCACATCTCTAAATGAAATAAACTTTTGTGAGTATCACTCGCTTTAAGTTCACGATTTCTTACATGGCTGGGAATATTGAATTTGTTTTGTACATACGTAGGTACTAACCTGTCTACCTACAAACTATTTTATATTAATTTATACCAGCTATAAATTAAATAAAGAAGGTATATATTTACATGTTATGAATATAAGTATATAACATCTACCTGATGTAGGTATTAAAAATTAGAACTTTGATCTTATTTCAAATTATCAAAGATTATTTAATTCAAAGACAAGATGCAGTACTCCTAAGATTCAATTGGAAATATTTCAGCAATCGTTTTCTGTTGGTATCTCTATCTATACTAACTGCCTATAGTACAGTGATAATGGAGAAACGATGGTTCTGCCTGAGTCATGTTGTGAGAATAAGTATCTCATAATTATCACAAATAATTCGTTAGGGTGAATTACCAGAAAAAAAGTATCTCATATATTATTGCACTTTATGAATAAATGTCATATAGAAGATTTCCATATTGAACCTAAATAAAAGCGATACACAACTATAACGACATATACCACAAGTGAGGTAGTCAGCAGACGAACACACAACAAAAATAAGGGCCATCTGCTTCTTTTCCTTTGCCTGTATCCCATTTATTTGTGGTTAACTCTCCTCGTCCTCATTCTCCAAGTCTCCTGCATTCTCTAAACGCAGCTCTGCCTCTCTAAGGTCCTTGGTTATTGTGGATGGATGTACTGGATAGGTGGTCACTGATCTGCCTGGTCTTCTGAGTCCTACTTCTATTTCCATTGTCCTTTTTATCATATTATCCTGTGGTAGTCTCAAAATGTGTTCGTTCCATCTTAATATGTTTTCAGTTACTTTACCGGCAATTAACGACTTTGAAACTACCACGATTATGGACATTTTAAACCCTGTCCAAACTTGTTACACCATCACATAATTATATAGGAATATTAGTCATCATTGCTTTAAAACATATCTGTCTATTATGCCATTTATTTGTTGAATCAGAAAAAAAGATGTCATTGTATCTTTCCATTCCTTTAAATTTGACATAAAAACAATATTTTTACACCTATTATATTCCTGATGGCAGAAAAATGACGCGCTGTGGCGCGGAGGCTAACGCACTTGCCTTTGAGTCACGAGGTCCCGGGTTCGATTCTCGGCCAGAGCAAAATGAAGAATGACTTTTTTCAAATTGTCCTGGGTCTGTTACATGTATATGTGTTCAGTGCATTGTATATATGTGTATCGTCGTGTTAGTACCCTAAATACAAGATTCATATCTTAGTTTGGGAGTTTGGGACTAGCTCGATCTGTGTGAATTGTCTTTACGTGTTATGTTATGTTATAGAAAGCCCTTTATCAATATCGTCAGGGACTTTCTCTCAATCAATTTGATGCCTAATCAAACGAACATCAACTGCTAAATCGAATGAACGAGGCATTATTTCTTCCACGAACTAAAAAAAATATATTTGAAATCAATCTTGAATTGAAACGAAATTATCAATAATGTATACAGTTTTATTTGTACTTCAAGTATTGCTATACCATTTTGATAAGAAATAAGTAGGTAAGAAACATTATTGTTTGTCAACTTGTATTTTGAAATGCAATAATAATAAATATATGTAATTGTAAATGGAAGTTATAAATAATTTAGTATTAGGTACTTTATTATTATTGTGTTTGGTTAGTAAAAACAACGATAAGCAATAATCAAAGAAATGTTATTAAAACATACATACTAACTTTATTATAATCAATTCGTTCCCGTATTAGGTAAATAAATATGTAATACTAGCAATATTATCCGAACTATTAGCTGATATCAATTGATTACGAGTACTTACTATATATCGATCGAATGAAAGAGAAATTAATTCGCTCGAAATAGGCCATTTTTTCTCCTATATATATAATGAGTTACAATTCATTGGATTGGTCTGCAACGAGTTTGGTTTTTCTTCTCCATTCGTCTCTATTCTCAGCCAGTCTTTTCAGCTCTACGTATGAGCCACAGTTCATGTCCCTCTTCAGTTGGTCCATATATGCGTCTCTTGGTCGGCCTCTGCTATTTGTACCCTCGGTCTTACCCTCCGCGATGGCGATGAGTAGTCCTGGGTGCCTAATGTTGTGGCCAATCCAGTTAGCTCGTTGTTGGCTGATTCTCTTAAGGAGTTGCCTTTTTTCGCCTACCCTGGTTAATACTTCTTCGTTTTCGACGTGCTCCGACCAATGGATCTTAAGCATGCGTCTGTAGCACCACATTTCAAAGGCCGCCAACCGTCCGCTTTCACTCTTGAATGAACAAAAATAAACGATTTCTGATACAAGATCATCTAACGATACAAGTTATAACAAAAAACAAGAATGTGCGTGTATGAGGAACTGTATGAATGTGGAGGAAGCGAAGGAAGTGTGTAAAGATAGATCGGTTTGGCGTTCCGTTTTCTCTGCCTACCCCACTTGGGACACGGCGTGAGGGTATAGTATAGATAGTAACTTATAAATTAATATTTTATCCGTTATTTCAAGACTATTTTTATCAAAATCTGAATGATTTTTAAACAATTTGACTGTAATTTCATCTTCTTTTCCTTGTTTGAAAGACAGTGATGCTCGTGAAGGTTAATTATTATTCCATTTCGCCTTTTAACATTCCTTTCGGGAACACATTGTGGAAGCAAGTATCTCTGATGTCGTTATCAAAGTAACTAGTGGTGTGTTATGAAAGAAGGTTGTCCAGACCATCAGGATATTTTTAGGCAGCTATCATTGGATACTCTCATGACTCAGCCAAGACCATCGTCTCTTCATTATCACAGTAGCCACAGGTCTTTGCAGAGTGCATAGTTTAATTCGTACATTCCACCGTTAATATTTCAAAACTCAGTGACAATGTTAGGTGTAGTATATTGTATAACGCATCTCCACAGATGTTAAACATAAAGATCGACTGACCTTTCAATACAGAGATTACTCACTTAGATAAAGTGTATCTATTGTATTTACTACATAGTTTTACTCGTAGCTCATAAACACGGCATCACCCAAAGAGTTCAAATAAAACAAAAGTATTTACTAGAATATTGCGTCAATAATGTCGACTAATTATTTCTACCTAAAATTTGCGAATATAATTTTTTTTCATTAAAATATTTTTGATAGTTTTGTTAGGAATTTTGTATCTAAGTGTTGGCAATTTATATCGCACCTAGAAATGGAATTCAAAATTTTTATGATTATAATCTGCATTATTTTAACGCACAAAGAAATATCGGATATTTATCGCCATAGATTGTCACGTAAACGGATAAATAGGAGTCCTTGGACTTCTGAAATATCCGAGAAATAATGTTATTTCAACAATGATTATCACCATCTTAATGATCAAAACGTGTTGATGATCTGCCTGATAGCTGCATTTATACTACAACTTTTTCTCCGAAGATGTTCAACGGTCAGGAATTTGGACGGAGGGTTATTTTATCGCACAAATTGTTTCTTTCTTACAAAGAATACTTTGTTCATAATATAAACAAATATGTATTAAAATGAACCCGAACATTTATTATTAAGTGGGATAATAGTTTTACTATATAGATATAATGCACTCGTTGAGTACTATTAGGTACCTATATTTATAGGTTTATGTGTATAAGTTTGATATTGTTAAATTATGTACTAATACTACGTAAAGTAGGTTCTATTCTATTGCTAAAAGCGACTTTGTAGTGAAAGTTTTCATCCTTAACAGACTGTTGTATCATTTATAGTGTACATACGTAGGTACTTGCTTATGTTATGGATTTTGTTTCAAGTTGTTTTATAAACTGTGATTTCAACAGCTCTAACATTCTATAGATATAGATTAGATACATAAAATTAGGGGTTTGTTTGTGCTTACGGCTTTCGAAATTTTTTCTCATAGTAGGTAGGATGTGATCGGAAACTTAAAAGTTGCACAGTGTTTGCGACTTACCTATGGAACCACGAATCCTTCATGCACACAATTAATTTATTTATCGTGTTGAAACTCCAACTGATCTCCAGTACTTTGCAAAACGCACAAAAAATGGAGATGCGTCAAAAATATCCTCCATATTAGATAGGTACATGTGACAGGGCACAATGGACACTCCAGCAAGTGTGGCATAGTCTGTGCTGCACCACAGTCACACACATAGTAATGATTCAATATAGTTTTAAATAAAATAATAAAAAAGGTCTGAAGCGAGTGAAAGGGCTTGAGAAGAATAGAACAGAAATCAAAAAGTATTCTACGTTCATATTACTTTATCGTTATTTGTTTTGTAAAACTCCATATGTTTTGATAACAATTAAAAATATATAGGTATGCGCCCCTATTTTACAATATTGCGTTCCTATCCCAAGGATATCAAAGATATAGAATTATCGTGAAAATAAGTGACTCGATTGGAGGGCAATCGCTCTGAAAAGATTTCTTTTAAACAATCTTACCAAATGGTACAAGGAAAATAGAATGTGAACGATGTTGCATAGTTAATCATGTGAAATATCACAGGGTGTACGTCCCGTAGTTGAAAAACCATTTAATCTTTCGCAAATATTATTATTTTAACTTTTATTCGCAACTAGTGACTGGATGGGCGTCTAAAAGTTACTGCACAGACTATAATGTACATAAGTAACACATAGAAATAACATAAAGTAAGTTAGAAGTGTATAGATAGTAAAGATTACATAATAGTTAGGTATAGTCAAATGTATTAACAATAACAGGTGATCAAACAGCGCGGTGCACTCCTCTCTGCTATGTACATACATAGAAGAAAAGGTTGCATTTATTACTTACTTATGTACTGATAGGTTACAATAGAAGTTATTACATCAAATAATATCTCATACAATAAAGTTTGTCTATATATTTATAGTAATGGGAGAGTGCTACACTCTTGCATTCAAATTTCTGTGCAATTATTTGATCTGTTATATCTCACATATTTTTTTGAAAAAAACAAATGTCTAAATAACTTTATATGAATCATATTATAATATATTATTAATTTTCGGACGACACTTTCATCAATTGATATTATTAATTAATTTTGATTCATGAATGTGGATATTGATCCTAGTTTTTGTAAAGCTTCCTTAAAGTACAGTGCAACGCAAGTTGTCCAATTTTATTTTTTTCAATATCTGAAATACATGTCAAATTGCCACCTTGAAAACTAGTTTTATTACCATATATATTATTATTTTTACATATTTACTATCTACACTTTCACGATATAACCTGCAAGTGAGTCAAACAATGCATGTAAAAAGTCTAATTTTAGATTTTTGTACTTTTATCTGAAATATCACTAGTTCGAATCTTTTTGCCAACATTCTCCACCTCTACGGCACAAGAATATTTTGCCCATATTTTGGGATGCATTCGAATTTATTATAAATTCATCATAAATTATTCATCATTAACAAAAATCTTTCTTTCTATTTCATAAACAAATAAGCAATTCAGAATGGGTTGCACACCTCTTTATTGAATTAAATATGTAATATGTTTTCTTCGTTATGTTTTAAGAATATATTCTTTCAATATGACTTAAGAAAACTTATTGAAAACCGTAGAAGATCTATTGTGTTTTGAAGACTCGATTTACAAATGATTCTACTATCCGTAATAGATACATATATCAAACATCTATGCATGCAAATCGTGCGCTAGACTAACGGTGATTCGTTAAAAATAAAAAATAAACGATTTTCTAATAGTTCCTAACACCCGTTTAAATCAACCATAAACACTTCGTGAGTTTGAAACTACACTACCTACTTCTACTGAGTAATTAATAGTAGATATATCTGCTACAACCATCCTTATATTATTATGTATATGCCTCTGTTCCCAGTCCCCAACAAAATATAAGATCTTTACTTTTTTTTGTAAATTTTTGAGCATCTTGTAAATGGGAGATTTTTTTTTTTATATATTAGGTTTCTACCTTAGAATCGTATCATTTTACTTGCTTTTGTTTTAAATTCCTTCAGATGTTATATTGACATATTTGTACTTAGTTACTTCATTTTACTTTTCGTGTGTCCTGATATATCGTCCCTCTTCTGACTAACAGTCGAATCTGCCTAAATGTAAATTGTTCAGGAGAGCGTTTTTGTGTTTTGCCGTGAAAATTTTCGTCTCTCCTAGTTATATGATACAGTATAAATATATTACATTATTTTATTTGTACAAGGTACCTCAGAATCATTTTTGTGATGAAATTTTGAGGAATTAGTAGACACAACACATTTTATTTAGAATAATTCGTAAATACGACAACAAACAGAAAGCTTTTCCAGCATAATGGTAACAGTTACAGGTGTGATCTTCATTGAGAACATGCAGGGCACATATAAATACACATTGGTGATCATAACTCGGTTTCACCAAAAATGTCAGATACGGCAGTTAGTCAGAAGAGGGACGATATTATGCAGGTATGTGCTGTGTCATTCTCTTGTGTTTGCTGGGTCGTTTCTCTAAAATGTTGGCTCCAGTGCCGTCAGTTAGTTCCCCGCCGCTGGTCATGCTGTAAGTCGATATTTGACGAAGGCTTATGTCCTGTTTATGACTTATCTTATAATTGTAATTCAAAAGTTTTAAAAATATTTATTATTATAGATAATTGTCTGTTGTCCATCTCCAGAAAGCCATGGTTCCATGACTTCAAGTTTTCCAGATCTGAGATTGTCACATTAACTCGCATGCGCTTTCTTCACTATAAATTAGACAGTCATCTTTTTGGGATAGGTTTAGTCTCGTCCCATTTTGCGGGTGCGAGTTCGATGTTGAATCCCTGAACCATGTCTTCTTCGGTTGCCTAATAAGAGACTAAATCGATTTGTATTACGAGATTACTGAAGTCCAGTATCCGATTAACATGTCTTACCTTCTGCAGACTTAGACTATTTCTGTATATGTCTAAATTTTAAAAGCAGCCAAAAAAATTACATTATTATGTAGATTCATCATCATCATCATCTCTAGCCATCTCTCCACTGCTGGATGTAGGCCTCTTCCATATTCTGCCATCTTTTTCTCTCCTGCGCGACTGCTGTCCACCTCCTACCCGCGACATGGATGATATCGTCAACCCATCTTTTCTGCGGTCGACCCACTCCCCTTAGTAGATTAGTACCTTAAAATTATATGATACGGGACGGCTTGCCGTAATTCTATAAATAATAATAATAATTATCTATTTTTTGCTTGTCATAGAGAAGGACGAATCGTGACGGTTTATTCAAAATATAGATCCCGATAAAATCTACAAGGAAGGATCTATCTCTCTGGATCCTATCGATATTATTATTTTTGAATACGTAAGTATTTCAAAATGACAATAAAAATACATAGATACAAATAATATTGTATCTAATAAATCAAATGTTTTTGTGTTAACACTTTGGAAATTCATTATAATTCAAATGAATTTAAAAACACTGTATAATTTCCAAATTAAATTTATTCACCTCAAACGTTTTCGCCAAGGCTTCTACTTGGCATCATCAGGAGGACTAATTAGTTTAAGTTCATATGTAGTGAGTCTGTTTTCTATTACTAACTTATACTAGTGGTGGGATATGAACTTAAACTAATTAGTCCTCCTGATGATGCCAAGTAGAAGCCTTGGCGAAAACGTTTGAGGTGAATAAATTTAATTTGGAAATTATACAGTGTTTTTAAATTCATTTTAAATATTGTATCTTTTTGTATTTATGTGTTCTTGTAGCCATTTATTTTTTCCAACTGAAACACGTTTTTACGTTCATCAGAAAAATATTTATTGTACTTATTCTTATCTCAGTTACTTGATAGTGTATTACTAAATAAATAATAATATATAATATAAAAAGTGTAAAATGTAATAATAAACGATTTTCTTTATCTAATAGTTGCATCAGTAATAGGTAATAATTCTTTTCTCGCACGAATAAAGGATCAATGCACTTGATTTAGACATTGTTCCCAATGATTTGTGCATTGTTATGCAAACTCAAAATAAAAATGAAAAATATCACCATTACTTCTTGCCGATAACTTTAGCGCTCATATCGAACGGTTTGTATTTTATTTTGAATTAATTATTAAAACATATATACAAGTGCTTGAGTTCATGATCACTATACACGATCTCCTATAGAATAAAATAATTAATGTTCATAATTCCAAATCTATGTGATATTCTTAAATTTGTTCTTAATGTTACAGTACTCAACTATTGAAAAATCTGATTGAAAACATCTATGACTTGTACTTGACCAGAGATTAACACTCGTTGAAGGTCCTCTTATTTCTTTAAAACATAGGCTTGTTTTTTGACTATTCATTTAATTTGGTCAAATCAATTTCTATTATTGTTTATAGATAGGTTATAATATCTTAACAGTGTTGCATTTCATCACAGTGAAATAGTAACTAAAATATAAGTAAGTAATCATTAAACTATTTTCCAATAACTACGGTTTCAATTATTTAAGTCTGTATATTGCGAGATGAAAATACAATCATTTCTATACCTACATGATCTCATAACATATAATATGTTCTATAAATTAAGAGGCAGGTTTGCCCTTCATATGAATTATAGTTCCATATTTTGTCGGTGTCTTGATTATATTCGTCCACGTTTTCATTTGTGTATCGTCAAATGAATTTATTTATTTTGTAAATAGCTGAACTACTGTTTTGTAACCGATAAGTATTTGTCATCACGCCATATACGGTGGCTTGAAATAATACGTCTCATAATTCAGATCAGCATCTGTGCTTTAGTTAAGTACCCATACCCACAAATGATAAACATTCACTTAAAAAAAAAACAATTTGAGAAAATTGTGTGCATACCAATCCACGTAATAATTTATTTATTTTATTCTTCTTGCACATCATCTTACACATAACAAAATCAACAAATCAGTTAACATAAAAAAAAAATAATGGGATGATATTAAGTGGCGAGATTATCACTTTTTAGTGATTTAGATAATAGATAAAATGTTTATTTATTAAACATACTGGCGTACAACGTATGGCTTGGGAATATTTCTCGTTTTTTTATATTGAAGGCTAACTGTCCTTAAAAAATTAAGCATAGCCCGCAGAAATAGTAAGTGGCATTTATTTTCAAGTCAAAATACATTTTCTTTTCCCCGTTGTTTTCACGATATTTTATTGTTTAACGGTAAGACGATTTTTTGATGTGTCACAAAATTTTCGAATTGATTCCCTAAAAGTTCAGATCCAGATGAATAATAATAGACAAATTTTGTTGGTTTACCAAAATTTATTACCAGAATACTAATACTACAAAGCATATCTTAAAAGGCATTAAAAAAATTAATCCATATTCGTACTCAAATAGAAAAAAATATAATTATAATATGTATGTAATTATAAAGTTGTTAATTTTTATGGTCCACGGGATAATATAGAGATTACTGAAATCGATATCCAATAGGCAATCTGTCCGTATCAAATCAATAGTGTCCGCTTGTCTATTTCGTGGCTGATAGACAGCTAGCTAGTAATATCTTGGATAGTTTACTATGCTGTACCTAATGTAGGTACTATACTTGCAACAATTGTATAAAAGCTACATATCGCCCCTCTTCTGACTAACAGTCGAATCTGCCTAAATGTAAATTGTTCAGGAGAGCGTTTTTGTGTTTTGCCATGCATATTTTCGTCTCTCCTAGTTATATGATACAGTGTAAATATATTATATTATTTTATTTGTACCTATTCTTATATATCTCAGAACCATTTTTGTGATGAAATTTTGAGGAATTAGTAGATACAACACATTTTATTTAGAATAATTCGTAAATACGACAACAAATCAGAAGGCTATTCCAGGATAACGGTAACAGTGTGATCTTCAGTGAGAACATGCGGGGCACATATAATACATACACATTGGTGATCTTAACTCAAATTCACCAAAAATGTCAGATACGACAGTTAGTCAGAAGAGGGACGTTATATCTATCAACATCATAAGATCATCTCTTGCAAGTAAGGTAGCCAAGGAAATGAACACATGTACTGTACGTGCATAATAATTGTTTTTTTGTTCACAAATAGATGCTATAGAAATATAATTATATGAACATAATTGAGCCAGTATCCATCTATACTACAATTAAGGTAACTTAAGGTACACGCAAAGACATATATTAAACCAAATTCTACAGAAAAAAACACGTGTTGAGTACAATGAACAGGAGACACGTAAAACAGTACACGAGGAACTGCACGAATGTTTTAGAAGCAAAACGCGTGCGGGAAAGACAAAAAAGATTGAACGCCATCCGCTCTTATTATTGCATACCTACATAATATTTTGTTTCAATGTTCAGTAGTTAATCTTGCATGATCTCCTACTAAATGTGCTTAGCACGTGTGAATCCTGGTCTGCGTGGTCTAGTTATTTCGGGAGGCCATTAATAATACTACTAATATTGTCAATCATGTCGACCGATGGTTCTGTCGACAGTTCATGTTATATTAGTAAAAATAAAACACTTTTGTATAAAGCTTCCATGTGACTTTATTGGTCACAAGGCAACTTGCCGATAAGAAAGCTGGATCGCAACCAATAAAGTTCTTTAGAAGAACTATACGAAGTGCTTTATTTTGATAATAAAACGTGTTTTAATAATTTGGTTTAAATAAGATTATTAAATCTAATAAATATCCATGTAAAGAAGATTGAAGTTTATAATAAAATCGACTGAGGAAGTTGAACTTGAGGTCTTCCGCAATTAATTCAATCTAGCAGCAATTAAAAAATAATTAAAATTTGATTCAGAATTAATTAAAAACTAATATAATTTATTGAATAAAGTTTGATGCACACAAAAGGAACGAGTCGTTTCTTATGTCACGATTTCTTTGAAGAGTGACTCTTAATAAAAAAATGTACAACAACTCCACTCTCGGCTCCGTTATATTTAATTATAAAATTTACATACTTTCAAAGATAAATAATTAAAATACCACAAAACACAATGACTTTAATAATATCATTTCTCGCTGTTCCATCATGTACATAGATACCTTCACAACAATAAATAAAATGTCATTGATTTTGTGTAAGTATACCTACATATTATACATTGTATAATGTTATGTAATTTAGTTTCGCTCTTGACATCGCTGACGCGTTGATGTTTCGTAGTACATAAACATTATACTGTAACACATTGTAGATTTTAGTGATGTAATCGTTAGGCCGGATACGTATAAACGAATATCCAATGAAATCCCAAACCAGGCAATAGTATTTTCGATGGCTACTTATCCAGAGTCTCCGATGTTTTCCAGCCATGATGCTCGCCATCTGTCAATACCCTTTCTTCATTTTATCTAGTCTTTTAGTTTAAACTGTAGCACATTGTTTTCCCCCCTTTTATAATGTGTCCAAGTAAGTTTGACAATTTAAGTCCCTATTATCATAAATAAGGGAGTTTTATTTCTGTGAAGTCTCCGAAAAATAATAAGCACTTTTTTACAAGTTTTCGAGTGTTTTGTAAAAAGGCAGATATTTGTAGAATACCACGTCAAGATATTTATCGTCTTCAGTTCAGCGATGGGGTGTGCCACTCATTCTAAATATATTTTACATTTATTGACACGGAGATGATGATAAGCATGTTTTCATATTATATTTCCGCTGATTATTCAATTTGTGGGAAATACCATGATGACATTAATTAAAATCATGAACAGTTGTTCACAATCTGTATGAACTTTATCCTGCGATTTTTGCAACAAGTCACCAGCGTTTTTTCTAATTTCATTTATCAGTAATATACTGAAAAAATCTAAACACACTAGTTAAAACATAATTTCTTAGAATTCGAAGACTGCCAAAAAAAAGCTCAATATTTATCCGGATTTTAAAAAGCTCCCGGATATCCATGTCATCTCTAGTTTTTTTTACGATTAGGTTCCTTTCAACGTGATCATATAGATACCTACCTTTATTACTGTCATACAATGTAAGTTTTATTTACCGTAATGCCATTGAGCTTCTGACATCATGATGATGTGTAATTTATGTTACCTTCTGAACACTATATCCTGCATCTAATGGTGACTCTAAGCACATATTCTTTGAATTTTAATTTATTGGTCGTTGATAAGGTTTAAACCAAAACTATGACATTCGTTTAGTGATGTACCTAACAATGATGTTTTATATTTTAGAATTGAAGTTTATACACTATGGTGTACTTATTTTGATACTTCTACTACTATTAATACTAAACTATCATGACATCTCCCACAAGTGGTTTAGATAGTAGAATAACTACATCTTTAACATTTATTGTTTTCAACGTATGTTTTAAACTATGTTTTATGATTGTTTCAGATGTGACTAACAGTGGGTCCAAGTGTTGTGAAGAGAAGAATGGCAGCCACAGATGGCCAAATACTCGTAGCTGCTGCAAGATGGCTTGACGAGGGAAGCTATCTTCGGGAGTTCATCCCCAAACATCGTCTCCCTGCTGTTGTCAAGTTCACAAAAGGACAGTACGGAGGGCTTGGTGTTCCAACTCTACCGTGCCCTGGTCTACAATCTGCAGCTCTCCTCGTCTCAGCGGGGAGAAGAAAGCAAATAGTAGCACAAGCTGTGAAACTCAAAGAAGGAAGAAGATTAGTTTGTGTAGGTCCTAGACTAGCAATCCCTGAATCATACACCGGATATTTTGAACTCTTGAGTGAAGAGGGAAGAGCTGGAAGATGTATGGAAAGTGTCGGAGAATTAGCGCGAAGAAGACTCGGTGGATGTCTTGTTAGAGAATCTATGAGAGTTCTTCATGGGAGAACAGAACATGATGGTTCCGTATCAGCTGGACCAGCGAGGAATTTACCAGCTGGTGAAATATTAATTCCGGAAGGCGAAGTGCACGTGAATGGCGTGAAAGGAAAATATTTGAAATGTTTAGATTCTAAAGGAGATACTATATTATTAGGTTTGGAGCAGAGAGGAAGGTTTTCAGCATTAGCTAAAGAAGATAACATCAGTGGGGTACATACAGCTAAGAATCTACTCAGTAAAAGGTTTCCTCTTACTGTGAGGTTGGTGCATGGACCTTCTCCGAGAGGATTAAAAAGCGCTAGTCACTTTGTGCCAGAACTTAGACTTTTAGCTTCGTTTGAAGAAGAGCACGTCTTTGCACTACCCCTGCAAAAAGAGACCAATGCTCTTGTTGCTCTTCCATTAGCTGCTCCATTAAAACTACAGAAATGTAGAAATGATGAGCAGATTAAAAACTTTATGGAATTTTCCCGTTTAGTAGACAAGTGCAATAGATTACTTGGAGAAGTAACCGATAAAATTCATGTCTTAGACGGGAAACTGGGTGATCCAAAAAGATCTACTCAAACCTCTTCAAAGACTGGATACTTTTTAAGGCGGAGCGCTTCATCGGATTCTGCAAATCAAAGTCACAAACACGGGAACTCCAACCGTAGCCATATACATAGCCATAATCACTCACATAAGGAAGAAATAAAGTCAACGCCTCTTCCAGGAGAATATGATGAAATAGACCAAATATACGATTATGTAAGGGGATTTGCACCTCTTCCAAAGAGTATAAAATCTCCATTTCCCATCGAACCTCCGGTAACAAGACACGAATCTGCACCCACATCTCCAGTCACAACACCAATTCACATGCCATTAATTACAGATAGTAGACCAGAACCACCACCAATAGAAACAATACCTGGTAAAAAGCCACCAAGTGCACCGATGCATGTTGGAAAAGCTGAAAAGAGAACGAGAAAATCAGCAATAGCAACTGTCAAAGAAACTCCAATTATTGTTTATAAAGAAAAATGTTCAATAGCTTCAGCGACGAACAATCTTCCAAAATTATATATCAAAAATAATAATTCTCAAAGAAGCAGGATGGTCTTTAGACAAAAGAGCAATTCTCCTATCAAAGACCTTCCTTCTAGTCCTCTCCCTAGTCCCGGTATTATTCCTTTAAAAGGAGGATCTCCTCTCTTTAACATACGCTACAAAAGTCTTTCAAATCTTCACCAAGCCATGGAATTGGATGGGACGTTGGACTCAAGTCATTCCGGTGGTAGAACTTCAGGAGATTCTGGAGCGGGAGCTAAGGTTCCTGAGAAGAGATCGAGGCGGCTGAGCAGACCAAAGTCTTTGACGAATTTGGTTTGGGAATTGAGAGGATGTCCAGATCCAGGGTACGAGAAGCCTAAGCCAGAGCCAGTTGTCTACAGGAAAAATCCAAATAAGTTGTCTCTTAGTGGACAGAAGAGAGTCAGTACGCTTTATCTTTAAAAGGTTAGTCCATATTTTATTTACATTTACGATTTGATTTGCTTTTAAAAATTGATACTCCGATAATTTGGTAACCATAACAAGAGATTTTTTGATCGAATTTTTTATCTAATAATGTAAAGGTTTAGCACAACTCCCATATATACAGTAACTAGTAGATATACCTAATTTGATTTGCGAATCCTAGAAATTGAAGATATTATTGAACATTTTTATTCTCGGGATGTTATAATCCTGACTAAGTTGCTCATTTTTATAATCCTTATTTATTTAATTGAAGTTCTGATCTGATGGGACAAAGCAATGAACAAATTAGCAAATTATTTGGATCCTAAAAAGTATGATTACAGATACTTCTAAGGCTGTTAACTGTAAACATTTATTGCCAGCCAGTTCTTTGCAAATTTATTCAAAACCCGTATATCGACAGATGCTATTATCGTTAGGTATATATAATACAGTTCAACAACTAAAGCCCTGACGTCCACACACGGAGATCTTAATAATGAACATAATTATAACGAGCTGAATAAATAAAATAAAGCTTATGAATAAATAAATCTTTTTTGGTAACATTATACGACATTGCACAACATGAGAATTGCCAATTTTTATACCAAAAGGCGGACTTGTTGCTGAACAACGTCTCGCTGTCAACCTTAATCATTTACACAAAAAATAAAGAAATGTAAATACCTCCCTAACTAGAAATGTTCTAAATACTTTTTTTTTTTATTATTAGTTAACATCCTGTTATCCAAGCTCCTTTTATTTCGGTTTTCGTGTTTTTTTGACGAAAGCTTTTTTCCTAGTATTGATATTACTATTGTACTCGTATATGTAATTGTTTTTTCTAATAATTTTGACTATATTTTTTCATATGTAAACCAAATATGAAATAACGATTCGATTTTATAATTGAATAAGTTCATCGTAAGGTTGGCATAGTGGAGTCTTGAGGTCCCCATATTTGGACCGTTTTGAAGTTTGTGTTATTTTTTATCTTTTATTAATCAAAGTTCAGGACTCTAGAGGTTAAATCAGACACCAGACTAGACTTATTATTATTTTTCCATTTCAAAACTGTCTCACAAAGAAGGTCAATCGTGATTTCGTGTGGTTGGACCGATTCTAAATAGTTTTAATAAAATATAATATAACCAATATAATATATATGTATTTAGACTCGTTGAAGTTTTGATTCGAGAACATTATTATTGAACACAAAGTACGATATCGAATCCAAAATATTTTCTTACATTAAAAATGATCACATTTATGACAACTTTATTGGCTTTATGCATCATCGTTGAATTACAGGATGTTAATTATCTTATATAATGGAGTTTTACGAACATCTGCTTTTGACAGGACATTCGAAAAGCTACAGAAAGAGTAGAAGCCTTATTCTTTCTATTGAAAAAAAATAATCTATTTTCAACTACCTATGCTCTCACAATATCTTTCAGAAACGGAAGAGCCAAATATTACACAAGTCGATAAAGAGACAGATAATTATTTTCATGCTCTAAAATATCAGAACAATTTTTTTTTATCATTTAGAGTAAATATAGTTTTACTATTTCTGTAACGTTAACCAGGATGACGCTAAGCATATATTATGTTAATACAGTAAAAGAATATCAAATAAAAATATAATATTATATAAGAATTTGCCAGCACGTTACTCACGATTATTAGGTAAATATTTGAATTTATTGTATTTTGGTAGGTACAGTTAAAGCGATTTCACTGTGAACCTGCGAAAATGATAATAAAATGTCTTCAGTCGATATTGTAAGTGATGAAAAGGGGTTTAGAAGCAAAGTCAAATCGATTATTATTTTTTTACAAATATTTAACTATGAATGCAGAAATATTCGTATTATTGTTAGCTCTACTGTAGTTCAATCGATACAATGAAAATCTGCCTCATCCTCGAGTAAATCAAAATTCTTAAAAAATAGTATCAAAAACATTTCAAGTAGGTAGATGTAGAAATGTGTTGTTCTATAAGTTTCAATATTCTATGGCTATTTTTATAATCTATTTTTATTTTTCATCATTATCATAATTGTACAATACAAAACATAGCTTTTGAATATTAAATAAAAAAAAAACTACTATACTAAGTTTGAATATTTTTCATTATAGTGGTGGAACTAATTCCTGCACCCTAAAAACGAGATAATCTTCATACAATGCTGTCTTTTGTGCTTACTTCTTATCCATATTTTATTTCCATTCGCTTACAATAATTTTTCTTTTACTGGCATGGTTATCATTTTCCACATCTGACTTATAAATCTAAAAAAATTATAATTCTTGAACGATGCGATTTTGCTCCTACACTCCTCATTTTTGATTCAGTGAAATCTTATATAGATGAAATATTTAATATTATGACCTATGACATTTCGAAAAGGTGTCCGTGAATATTTGTTTATTTATTTATCTCTACTGCACATCATCTTTATGAAACAAACTTAACAAAATAAATTGAAATGATATTCAGTGGAAAGATACTTCAAATGTACTCGTAAGTACTTGAATTTCGTATTTGTCATCCATATAATTATATTATGATGAATATTTTGCGTATCTAAGTACTCTGTGTTCTCGTCCAGGTATTGCTGTAAGTACTATGTAATCAGTGTCACGCCCTCGTATTGTATAAGTATTCAGGTACCTTAAAACCTAACTGATAAAAATATCGTAATATAATAAGTAGTTTGATGTTTAAAGGAAATTATAATAATACTGTTTGCCGATTGTGGGAATGTGGAATACCTCGAAATACACGATGCGGAAAACGTAATAACCTAAATCATTCTGTTTGTTTATATCATCACAGCTTATTTATGGATCGTCCTCCCCCTTTTAAAAAAATATAAGTAGGTCTTCAAGATAAATGGCGAATCTCATCGCTGAATTAAATATGCAATTTGTCTTATATGTAATGAAATTAAACAAATATCAAATAGGTACTGAGTATCCCTTGGAATCATGTAAATAGCTTAAAAATGGCCAATAACAATAATTTTAAAAAGAGTATTGTGCAAGCCTGAAAATTGGGGACATAAAAGTTGTACATTTTTATTTAAAGGCGAGAATGTTGGTAGTCTGATGGATGGACCTCAGAATTTTAATCAACAGGTTCCGATTCTATGCCCTCTGCCTACTTCGTCTTTTTAACACATTTTGATAAAGATTCATGTTTTTTTTTATATCTCAAAGATGTCCATACTTATAAAACCCTTTTTTGAAATTGTCATAAAGGGTTGCACCTTTAGGTACTCACCCATGAATATTACAGATATGTCAGTTTCTTTGTCACTCGTACTCGCCATGTAAATTCTTTATTATGTAAGGGCTCAAGGTCAGACTGAAAGGCTCTCCTTGACAAAATCCTTCCTGAAAGTTAAATACAACCGTTAATGTCCACCAACGTATTACTTTAATAATATAGACATAAAATTAGTTTACAGTTACGTTTTTTCTACGTACTAGTTGTTTGCTTAGACAAATACAAAATATTATTAAACCGCATCTTATAAAACCGTACAATTTGAAATTTTTATCGTACGCACATTATGACCGGTTGCCAATATGGCAATTTCCTCCAGTGAAACGAATCGAATATCCGGCCAATAAATAATAATAAGAAAATAAACACAAAAAATAAATATATCGCATCATAAAGTTTGTTGACACACAGTATATTTATGTCAATATATTACCTATAGATACAAGTGATTGATGTTAAATACATACCTAGCTATTATAGAACTGACTATCGGTATATTTCTGATAAAAATATTGATTTAATGTCTTTGCTTTCCTGTCTTTAATGTATTTTTCAAACGAAACTTTATCTCTGACGTTTTTATTAAGGACATGTTACACTTTTAGTTAGATCAATCAGTTATGATTTTCAATCAAAAACTAGTTCTATTTTCCTGCAGTTATTATTTCCACTAAAGAATTTAAAATGTTTGATTGCACTAACAAATTAACTGTTATAATTGTTTATTATGCACCTTGTTAGATAACCATTTCTCAAAAAAAAAAATTATCATTTATAACTGACTGCTGTGAATGAAAGTTTGCAGTACCTGTTTAAATAAACGGAACTATTTAACTGATCACTCTTTATTAATTTTTCATAAATGATTCAGTCGCTTATGAGCGATCAGAAACAATAATCTGTCCTTGGTTATTTACCTGTATTGTGTTATCAGGTAATATCAGTTATATTTAACCAATTTCTCCACTAATTTCCTCGTCAAAAGTTAATTAGAGTTGACAAATTAACGAACAGTTAAATTTGAAGAGTTGAACTCACAAACAAACAATCACTTAATTACTATTCTTCTTCTTCTTCGCCCTCGCCTTTATCCCATTTACTTCACTTAATTATCTAATCACTTAATTACTATTAGTCAAGATTATCCTAAAAGCAATCACAACTTCTAGGATTCAGAATCGTTAAGATTGAGAATCCGAGAAGTTGTGAACTATACTTGAATTCACCTCCTCTTAGGAGGTAAATTCAAGTATAGTTCAAGTTTAACTAACGTTGTACCTTTTTTAAACTTGTTACTAGAGTTTCATATGTATAATATACTATTTTTATTTGAGAACGAAATTACAAAAATGTTATGAATGTTTTTAAAACCATTAATCAAATATAAACCTCACAAACTTCCTGACACATAACATTGCCCAATTAGGAGAAGGCAGTTTGCTTCCTAAATTCTCTAGCGAATTCTTAATATACATTGTGACACGTTATACTCGACCGCAGAAAACCAGTCTTCAGACCAATATCATGTATCACCTCACTTGACCGACAAACATTGACGTAACAATCATGGTGGAGTTTAAGATGTATCTCAAAAAACGTTATGTTTGTTTTTAATTAATTAAGTGTGCTAAATTAATTAAACTATCATAATTGCACATATTAAATTAGGTTTATTAACTGATAAAACAATAATGGTAAAATAAAATTGTAATTTGTGTCTAATCGATATTCATTCCAATTTTGAAATTTGTACTGTCCTTCAATGTTTTGGTACACAACTTATTCTTTGCTTACTTGTTTGAAACTTCAAAAAGCATGTTACAGACTCGATATATTTCTAAAATTGAATTTTGAAAATTGATTTACAAGCAATTTTAATATGCAATTATACCTACATATTTGCTATAAAGAAAAAATATTAATAAAATGTTTCTGTAAAAATACAGTTGGCCAAAAAGAGCACTGTTCTTCTGTCCGCATGGGTTCCATCGACCTGGGTGTCCCTCTCTCACAATACACCGTCCCTATGACAACGATATTAGGGCGCAGGGAATGTCGTGGGAAGAGGTGACGCATTTGGCACAGAGTCGTTCTCAATGGAAGAAGCTGGTTTCTGCTCTGTCATCCCTAGAGGAGCATTGAGGGCGATGATGATGATGATGATTGTTCTCTCAGTAATTTTCATACGTCAAGAGAAATTGTAATCACTTTGAACTTTCTAGAACAGTTAGACGATATCGCATTACATCTATTAACTCACCTTTTGTATATTGTATTGTAACATTTTGTTTTTTAGTACTGCATAAAGATCGATATTGTAACAAATAAATGATGATGAATAAAATAACTAAAACTTTTAAAATTTGAATTCATGCATTTATCGCAGTCTTGCTTCTAAATAAATCATCGTGATACGTCACTGGTTCTCTAGCTATTATTATTATTATTGAAATAGGACATTACTATTACAACTAACAGACTACAACTAACTGATACACTACTTACTAAAGACTATAAGTAAGTATGCAGAGTATGTCGACAACCTACGCATTGTAATTGTGCTATTAGTAAAGTGGCGATAAAATATAATTGTCAGTTAACTACGTCATAATAAATTTTTACGTATTATTAAATTAACAGATTAGTAGCGTCGACAGAAAATTCGCTTTCAGATTTAGTTAATTTAGTCTTTTGAAGGTAAGATTGAGGGCCGTAGAAGGGTTGGAAGGAAGCGGCTTTCCTTGCTTCAGAATATTCGAGAGTGGACCGGGATGAAAGGTGTGGAGGAGTTGTTTCGCGCTGCCCAGAACAGACAAGATTTTCCCCAGGTTATCGTCAACGTCGGGCGGACCCGACAAGACACTTAAAGAAGAAGAATTCTTTTGACCAATGTACGATATTAACTGTTAGATTATTGGTATTAGTTAAAATTGTCAGTTACTTCCGTATACACTGTAATTTCGGATAAAAACGACATTGAGTAATGATTGATTTTAGTAAAAAAATATTACTTGTTCTACTAAACTACTATTGGGTTAGTTGGAAGATATCGCGTCCCTGCGATAAACTCGCCCATTGTGCAAAATTATTCGTTTATACCATGTAACCTTGTTGTTTGTATCCATATATTTTGTACAATAAAGTTTATTATTATTATACCATCACTGCTCATCTCACTAGTGAGGAAACCAGCAGACTAGTCATGTGCAATAAACATTAAAGCTGTCCTTTCCTTGTTATCAAAAAATCAGGATGAGTGGCAGACCTCATCGCTGAATTTGAGATGTATTTTTTCCGAATACCTACCTTTTACAGGGTATTCGAAAACTTACGATAGACCATTTCTTTACCGGGTGCTCGGTGGAATAATAAAAAATACTAGTAATTTTCTGTAAAAATTAATTTATCGTCCGTATTGAATCCAAAATGAGCTGGAGTTGCTATATTTTTTTTTTCTGTTCATCATAATTATATGCAATAGAATTATGTATAACAATTTGTAATTTATTTTGTCCAATTTCGATTACCATGAAGAAAAAGTTTGAATAAGAATAAGAAAAAAATGTTGAATAATGTGTTACAATCAATGTTAATTAATTGAAATAATTAGATCGTGCGTCCAAACTCATTAAATTTGTTAATATAAAATTTAACATTACCATATTGCTGTTATTTTTCATTTTGAAATTCATCGGCAACTTAAGTTTAACCATTTAGTGCGTTAATTTCAAACTTAACTGTTTTACCACTATAATGTTAGTACAGCGCTATATATTGTATTACATATTTTATCATTATTTCTATATTATCTTAATACTAGCTGTAAACCTGGTCTCAATCAGGAAACGAGCATCAAATAGACAAAATCCAGTAACGGATGGCATAAAGAAATAAATATAAATTAAGACTTTCCTAGAAATGCCGAATGTTGGAGAATTTTTTTCAAAAACTGGCAATATTAATAATAATAATAAAAATCTTTATTGCACAAAAAAACAAACATTATTAAAACACAAACATTGCAGAACCAGACAAATAAATTTGTGCAATGGGCGAGTTTATCGCAGAAGCGCGATATCTTCCAACTAACCCATACAATGATGCGAATACTTTAGTAAAATTGTGCCTTTTATTATTCCATGGTAATCTAGTTTTTATTATTTGTATTTGCAATTTTCTAAAGCAAATACAAATTTGAACATAACATATCAAGATAATTTTAAACATTTTTGCCTAATCTGCGATAATAACATTGAAGATAATAAAAAAAAGGTTTTGTTTTGTCAAAAATGCGGAACGATATACCTTTTAAATTCTCATTATATTATGAATGACCCGTGGAGCACCCGGTAAAGAATTGGTCTCCCACTCTTTCTCGTAAGTTTTCGAGTGTCCTGTAAAAGGCAGGTGTTCGAAAAAATTAAGACATTTTACATCTTAAATTCAGCGTTGAGGTTTGCCACCCATCCTGAATGTCTTGATTGTATGTTGGCACGAAGAGGACAGCATGCATGTTTGTCATATGCAGCTGGTCTGCTGGCTACCCCACTTGTGGGATATGCCGTGATGGTATAGATAGATAGATAGATATTATGAATTTTTTGACACAATTAGATGTCGGGAACTGGATTTTACTTACTAGAAGTGTAGATGTTCACATATGTATGTGTATAATTTATAACATACCTACCTAGTTAACACCTATTCAAATAGGTTGACTATCAGTGAGTGTGATCAATTGGAATGATTAATCTGTAGTAGTTCAAAATATAATTGTCTTCAAAATTTGTTTATTTATGTCAATATATACGATATTTACAATTTTTTAGCCTCAAACCCGCAGAAAAAGTTTTATAACATATAGAGTCTTATTTTTTTATTTGTTTTGCTCTAGTTACTTTATCCAGTAGGAACACACATACAAACACATTTACAGAGGGATATTTATATAATTATCTTAGTATTATTTTGTCTTATTAACTGGACGGGACTGGGTTTACTATAATACAATAATTATTAAACCTACTGACCTTCTAACTGAAACAACTTCTATTAGTAAGTTAATGTGTGTACTGTCACCGGTGCAACAGTAAACTAAGCTTAAAGTATGTACAACAACCCTTGCATTACAAATTTGAGTATAACGAAATATTCACATTTATGTTATTTATTTTATTTATTTTATTAATCACCTATTCTAGCAAAATAACGTATTTTGTAACTCTAAAAAGGGTAATCTAGCTCCAAGATCAAGATTGTCAAAATTCCAGTAATTACTCTAAAAATCTGGGTATATTTCCAAATCTAGAGGGAGAGATGAAAAGCTACGAGATAAAAAAACTTTTCATTTCATATTCATATAAAACTTTTTCTATCCTAACGGAGTTTGGCGACCATCTCTTAAAACTCCTCACGATCCTGGGCCAGTCTGATGAGGGTTGCTGCATCCGGTATTCCAAACCAATGCCACAGATTCTCTTTTACGCCTCAAATCCCGTCTATCCTCTATCTTTCCCTCTACTATAAGATGTAAAAGGGCATATTTTTCTACACGGAATATGTGGCCAAATGCGGCTTTTCGTTTTTTGACAGTGCTAAGTAGTTCTCTATCTTATTTCATTATATTTAGCACCCTTGCGTTGGACACTCGATTAGAAAAAAACTAATACAATGTATTGTAACATGTCATGTTATATCAACTTAACCAAATTTCATATATAAATGTTTTATTCAACTATTAGCACCTCCCAAATGCGTGGTAGCCAGCAGACTAAGTAAATGTACGAAATAAGCGAGTCATTGATATTTATTAAAGTATTATTATTATTGGACAACATTAAATGTTCTTATCCAATTCATGACTACAAATTTATTAGTTTCATGTTCACTTATACAAAATTTCAATATAACGAATTAATATTCATTCTTTATAAAAATTCATAATAACCAGACTTGACTGTATCAGCAATAAATGGTATGTAAGTTCATTAGTAGGTACCATATAACTAAACTATATGTACTTATATTGTTTTTGGTTTATGAAATCTAATAATAAATAATACATACACAGTTGCATATCCTGAATATAAAGGAAGTTGATTAATACGAGTACACAATGCCGACGTATTGTTTTAATCATTATCTTGATGACAGAAATACAAAAAGGTCATTAATTCAAGTTTTTTGTTTTATACGATGATTCATTACTTGAGAATTTATTGAACAACCCTCGTTATTAATGTAATTTGTTTGCTCATTCTCTTTTGATTGTAAGTAGTACTTTTTTTAAATAAGAGCATCGCCCAACACATACCTACCTACCTCGTGCCATACCTGTGGGCCTAGTCAAAACACATTGAAGCGTTACGTTCTCGTTTCGTTTTGAAAATTGACGCGTTCTCGCAACCTCGTCTTGTTTGAACGAAAACGAAACGAAAACATAACGCTTAAATGTGTTTTGACTAGGCATACTGTAGTTATGTTATCTCCTAAACGATACGCATGCACAAACAGTATTTAATATCTCATTGAAGCAAGAAATTCTGCCCCGAGGGTGCACTCTAGATTTAGCGGTTACACACCGAAAAAAATGGTGTAAAATGGATAGATATCATATAGGTATGAAATGAAATAGGTTTGCACTGAATATAATATTAATATACAGAGGGTGAGTTTAATTGAATGAACAAACAATTAAACTCACCCTCTTTGTTGACAAACCAACTTTGTTGAGTAAAAGAATCGACATGTATACAATTGAAACTGCATAAATGTGTAGAAGCCAAAAGAAGTGTGCAAAGACAGCTGTGGAATTGACGTTCCGTCATCACTACATACTCTAATAGGGATAAAGCTTGAGGAGCTAAATAGACAGAACGTTATATTAGAAAATAAGATATAATTATATAGAACAACCGCAAAACCCCATCACATTTTATAAGTATCTAAATTATTTTTATGTTTACCAATTATTTACAAAAATTATAGTAAAGTTGTAATGACCCATATATACATACCTATATCATGTCATATCAAAAGCATAATTATTTCATATAATGCGATGCGAAGAAATATGGATAATTTAAAATTTACTGTAAAGCGCGAACACATTATCAGTGTGGACACACGTAGTATGTAGGTACGCGGATACGATAATGGTCGCAAAAAGTACAATAAGAAATAATAATAGTAAAAAACATCTATCCAGTTATACAATATAGCCTCATTATGTTCCTACATGGAAGAGTATAGCAGTAATATTAAGGCTTTATACACTCTAATTTTTTTGAAGTGTCATTGTAGTGTTCGAGGAATATTATGATATCAACAATGGTTCTATCAACTCAAATTTTGAATGTGAGGAATGATAGTTTGCAACAATTAAACAATAAAAATAATACTTTATTTAATTAGTAATAATGAAAGTATAATATTGTTTACTAAATTTCAAATGAAAATACATATGCCGAAGTAAGATATCCAGGCATCCTGCATTGAATTAAGTATGTAAAATTTATTGATTGAGTTGATATTTATTTTTTAAAACTCCATATTAATTTAGGGAAATAAACGCAAACTGTTTTATTTTTCTATATTTAATAATAGGTACTATACTTAATATTCAACAGTAGGTGCCAAAAGAGTGTTTGAAAATGACTCTGTAATTTGAAATCAGGCTACCGTACCTGTAACCAAGTTTGTTTATTTATTTCCATTGTACGTGATATTTAAGAAAACATATATCTTGCTGGATATTGATACACTAATAGAAAATAGGGGGGAACAAATGACTCATTTCATTATTCCTGTTAAAAGTGTGTTCGCATTTTTCATAGAATAAAAAATTGTTTAAAAATCTATTATAAGAAGTTCACTCGTGGTTCGAATCCCCTTAGAGTATCATTACTGTGGTATGACTAGACTTGAACTGTTACTGGACATCATATGTGATAGATAGATAGATAGAAGTAACTCACTATACATATAGATAGATAATAACAACTAGTTGTCAGCCTCATTGCTAGTTCACTAGCTAGCTTACTCCAATAGTACCACTAAGATATATGTATATGTATAACTTAGCTGTTGACTAGAATAATAGTATCATATCTAGGTAGCAAGTACTGGACAATAATTATATTTTACCTACATATTATCTAAAACTGTAATATATTATATTATACAAGATCTTAACCTATATCTAGTAAAAATCACATGTACAAAAATGCATCAATTTTTTTTACCGTCTATACTTGGTGGAAGTTCATGTTTAGTTATAATAAATGAAATATCTATTAATATTTAATTAGTAGCCCCTTTGCAAGTCTGTGTGATTGTAAAAATTTTGGAAAAAACGTTTTCAATACATACAAAAAAAAACATCTTACCTATTTTAAATTAGTTTAACTTTCCTCTCAGAAGACATAGGACTCTTCCGTTGCCAAAGATTTTATTTTATTTATTCATTTATTTTTCACTGTACATTGATAACAAGGAAATTTACACAAAAATACATTAAATCAAATACAAGCATACAATCAATATACAGAGGGCGAGTTCAGTATTATTTATGCGAACTTTAATTCTTAAAATCCTTATACTTTAAAACTATCGTTGTCACTATCTGTGAACCTACTGTGAAATACTCAAAACCTTTCATAGTATTGAAAACATTTTTAAATACTTACAAAAAAACAACGCAAAAAATATAACGCATACCCAGTAATTAAATACATACTAATAACACATTATTTTAAAAATTGTCCACAACGTAGTTTCACAATGATCGTCCTATAAACATAATTAAATCCAAATGATAGTATTAAAAAGTATTCCCACCCACAAAGTGCGTATGTGCTTAAAATAATTTATTCAAAATCCATCAACATTATTTTTAACCTTGACATAAAAGCCATTTATGTAATTGATACGTTAGGCAAAAAACTGCTTATTTTTAATTAATGGATCAGAGTTAATTTTTATGATAATGATAAAGCTCAAGTTTCCTAGAATCACCACCGGGAAAAATAACTAGGTGTGTATTTTGATAGTTGGCTTTTTGTCTAATGACATCTACGTGGTAGGTCATGCCCACCCTAAATATAACAGCGTAGATTGTATTTAGGTACCGTAACAAATACACAATAACTACCCTTATACAAAACGGCACATTTCAATAAAAAAAATTAAGAAAATTCAACAACGTTTCTCGTTAAGTTGTATTTTTTTTAATGTCACACGAGTTCAGTTAGTTCTAGGGGCTTGAAATATGTAGGTATATAAAAAATATTTCTACCACTAAACGTCGGGTCAGGTGCTAAAAATAACAAAAATATCATTTGGAGCTCTAATAAACCCCAAAAAAACTATAAATTCCTGCTGTATTGGGAATCAGCTTTGTAAAGTATAACTGGGGAATTTCCCCTCAAAAATAGTATTTATCTATCTATATCGTCATATCTATCTATATCTATATCATCATATAGATAGATAGATTTGACGATATCATATCTATCTATATCGTCATGGTATCCCTCAGAAGTGGAGTAGCCGGCAGACTCATTGCATGTAAAAAAACATTCAAGTGTCCTCTTCGTATCAATAAAAATAAGACAATCAGGATGGTTGGCATACCTCATCCTTGAATTTCAGAAAAAATACGTACTTAATTTAATGAAACTTTAGAGTTCAAAAATAATATTAACTTATAGTTAACAGTTCATTACAAATTAAAGTGAAGTTAATGAACTCGTTAATCCGTTAATGTCCAGTTCTGGTAGTGAGTAGGTACAACAGATATACATAGTACAGATATTACATAGATTAAACTAAATAGATAAGGGATGGAATTATACAGGTGTGGTCACTTCTATTTTACTATTACTAGTCATGATGACGACCTGGAATGATTCTCAAACGATTGCAAGAGTAATAATACAATCAAAATAAACTAATACAAACTATGTTGCATAGTCGAAACTTATTGACTACGAGAGTTTTTCTCCGGAACTCTCCATTTTATGTTTGAAATGCTATCACCATACAGCTGACCACTAAATTGTGATAATATAATCATACTAACTGATATCCAATATCTCTCTGAAATACATGTAGGTACATAATTAAAAAAGGACGTCCAGGCCGTTGAAACCCTTATTAACGAAAGTACAGCGTTCTTTTTGGACAACTTTTGTTTTTTTGTTTGTTTTCTCTGGGTACGCATTGGCCGAAAGCTGTAATGGTTCTAGTAAAATATGTGCCACCCATCCTGAATATCTTGATTTCATATTGCTATGGAGAGGACAGCTTGCATGTTTTTAATATGCAGCTGGTCAGCTGGCTACCCCACTTGTGGGATATGCCGTGATATTATAGTAGTAGTAGAAGTAGAAAATGGTGTCATTTTAATTATGTCTAATAATCGCTATCATTGGACATTCTTAAAACACGACCCAACCAGGACCATCGTCTCTGCTGTGTTACAAAGACTACAGATCTTTGCTGCACCCTGAGTACCCTGGCGCACAGTATCATTTGTGACATGCGCATACTTCCAAACATCCAAAGTCCTTCTAAGACAATTTGTATTTTCAAAACTTTTTATCTTCCGCTCTTGAGCCTTGGTTAGGTTAGGTGCCGACTCACAATCCTATTATAGAAAGATCGAGTAACATACAGAGCCATAAAAATTAGGGATTCACGATAAGTACTATAATGTTAAAAATCTTATAAGTCTTAACATAAATCAAAATCTATGTGTCTCATGAATTATCTGCCTTTTACATAGCACTCTAAACAAATCTTCACAATACATTTATAAGTCAATGCTTCGTGTCGCATTGCGCGAATACAGAACATGAAACAAGTCTGTCTTCAAATTACCTAATTGTTTCAAAAACCTTTCACCAACATTTTTAGAATCACATCAGATTTGTTTACGTAACTGTGACTGTTTTGAGGATGAATGGGAACACCCACTATATCATTCATACAGTAATGATAATATTAAAGATAGATACCTGCAGACATGGGCGTACTCAGAGGTGGTAGAATTTTTATTTTTATTAATACAACAATCAAATGTGTGAACTTTTTTAAGTTTCAATTATCACGATTTAGTAATATAGTATACAATATACATGCATCCATTGCCAGGATTTTCATTTTTATATGAGAATTGGAAATTGAAAAATAATGATCTATACGTATATGTTAAGAATTTTAGAACGATCTTTTATTTCGTTTACCATATATCAAATGCGTGAATCTATTTTTTTTTAGTCTCAATTTTCACAATTTAGTAATTTGGTATACCTACACGTAAAATTTATACCCCCTCCCCCCCTCGTTGCTAGATTTACATTTTGATATAAGGATTGGAATGTCTAACGTTTTCTTCGTTTTTATAAAACAATTTTAGAACCAACTTACATTTATTCTGATTTTTAGGGGTGGACGACTTTCCACTTCAAGGCTGATTTCCTATATTTTCATTCTGATTTAGCTAACTAAAGTGCTAACTAAATCCCTTTACCCTCCCCACGTTGGGTACGTCCGTGCCAACATATCTACCCTTACTACAAGTAACCTCATCTACCCCAATTATTATTATGACCTATCTACTAGGTAGGTACTATCATTACGCCACTCCTTTAATTCTCCTACTCTTTTTCTCTGTGTGTGTGATGTCATTCTTTATTATACCTTTCCAACTTTTCTGCTGCGCCACTGGAAAATCACCTTTATTTTTATTAGAAATGGCCTTTTCACAGTATGAAATTTGTACTTTCAATGTCTGACTTATATAAAACTTATCGTGGCTTCTTCAGTGCAGTGTTGTGGACAGAAAATAATGGTTCAGAGCGATATATTTGTCATAAGATCATGACCCTCTATAATGAGGAAAGCTGCAAGAGAGAGAAGAATACATTTGATTCTTAGACTGTTTAACAGAGAATTGAGAAACAAAAAATGCTTTTTTACAAAACAATATGCATTTAATTTGAATTAAAAAAAAATATTAAGGAAATAAAAATGTAAAGGAGAGTTTTAAATTCTGAATAAAATAAGTAAGATGGTGGAAAGTAGCGCAGGCCTCCTAGAACCACGTGTCTTGATCATGTGAAATAAAATCTCAAGGACGGTCGTGTGTTGAATAAGAGAAATCGACGTGCGGGCATCAGAAATTGCATGAATGTAGAAATGAAAGAAGATACAATAATAGATATAAGTAGGTATATGGCGTTCCGTTCTTTCCGACTAACCCACTTGGATACGGTGTGAGGGTAAAGTAATAAAATAAAAGTACATTTCCTAGATCAATTATTTCTAGAAGAACTTTGAAATAACTTTATTTGTCGGATATTTCAGGAGTCCTTGGACTCCTATTTATCAACCTTGGCATTCCAGTCGGAAATCTCTCCATACCTAAACTTGGCTGTCTTGTGCATCATGTCTACTTCCACGCTCTTTGTCTTGGATGTGAAGAAGTCCTGTTTGTAAAAGAACTTTGCAACGATGATCAAGTTTAATATAAAAAGAAGATTTACACGGTCGATCGACAAGTTTCGTACGACTCAGCGATGCAAAAATCTGAAATGTGAAAAGAGTTTATATTATTTATCTGTACAGAAATCATACCTACATACACACCTACCTTGTACAATCAAGAGTAATTTTTATTATGAAGCGCAATTCACTTAGTTAAATGAATCTGAAGTAATAATTTTTCATTATGTTATCCATGCTCATGAAATATCGCGTGAAGAATTATTATTAACTTGAGTAACTAGTGTTGTGCTGAAAATTACTACCCCTTTTCTATAGATAATGAAAAATGTTATCAAATGAAATTAAAAATGCTTTGATAAAAGACAAATATGAACATATTTGATGGTGATGATGACGATATTTCTCTTTGTCGATGTCTTTTTGTGATTTTTTTCTCTGTCTTGCTTTTTTTTGGATTTTGCTTTGTTCTTTTTCCCTGCTGAGATCGCCTTGGCTTTGGCCAGTGGCTAGCTGTAATGGTCTCAGTGCAGAGGTAAGATAATAATAATTGTATATTTCTCAAATCGTTATTAACTGTAGAATGCCATGAATAATAATGTAAATGTTACTATTTTTCGTGGAGTCTCCTGCAAATAATATGTCTCTCTCATTTTTGTGTATGTTTTCGAGTATGTTACAAAAAGTGGATATCAGTGGAACACCACATGCCAAACATGTGACATATGCTTTATTGATTGAACACAACAAACAATACAGTTATAACAATATATAGATTATTTCATTTAAGCTTAAACATATATTTAATTCAAAAGTCATATTCAATTAAGTGATGAGTTTCGTCATCCATTCTTGACGTGTCTTATTTGTTATGTCACAGAGAAGTCGTACAGTATGCTCTTTACATACAGTTAGTCTACTAGTTATCCCACTTGTGGGAGTTATCGTGATAAAGATTTTGAATCTTTTTCAGAAAAAAGTTCGAGTCTTAACGGTGTCCCCGAAATATATTTAGTATCACGTATAAAATATTTGATGTTATAAAATCAGTAATAAGACACGATACCCATCTCAAATATCTGATATTTTTGGCAATAAGAGGAGTGCAATATATGTATATATTCATCAATTTAATGCGTTTCACTGTCCATATTAATGGAAAATTCTATGAAAATAAATTAAATAAGTAGATAATATGTTTTTTTTTACAAAATGCACTGTTTACAATGTGCAAGTAGTAGTACAAGTACTAAGCAATAATATCACATCGTTGTATACCTACTACTTATAATAAAATGTCACTAGGTTACGAGGAGCACTATAGCATGCCAGTAACTGTTATAGTCACTATTAGGCTGGTTTATACAGTATAGCTGGTTAATACTGCAGTACGAGAATGATATTATTATATTTTATATATGTATGTAACCCTCTGAATACCTAACAGTGGTGATAATAATATTCTAAATGTCAGTTAAAATAATAATGTCATTGTAAACCTACCTCCGTGTTGTTATACAGGGTGCAACGTAACTAATATGACGATGTAGTCAAGTTATAAATTCACGTTTATTTTTTTTTTATTTTTAATTTTTTTTTTTTTTATTTTTTGTTATAAACCCAAATACAACCTTATACACCTTTCACAGTAAGCTACTAAAAGCTTGTGTCGTGAAAAGGGGAGTTTGCCGGCACCTGGTATCGAACCAACGGGCCCCTCGTTCACGAGGCCGAGACTCAACCTCCAGGCTACCGACGACGAACAACTATTGTCAAGAATGCCTCAAAGCGTTTTATTTTGTGGGATAAACTAATCTTGGCATTAAAATATTACGTTCACCCTTTGCTTTAGTATTAAATTTAATTTCGCTTATGGAAAAGTGTATTTAGTATTTTAAAAAAATTCTAGGGAACAAAATGAAATATGAGAATCATATTGTATTTCAGAATCTGTAGCGTAGGTACATACTACATAGTACACCGCTTTTTTGAAGCAAGCGGAGATGATCATTGCGAACATTGCATTCGTGTTCTTACTACTCTACTACTACTATTATACCATCACGGCATATCCCACAAGTGGGGTAGCCAGCAGACCAGCTGCATATAATAAACATGCAAGCTGTCCTCTCCTTTCCATTATAAAATCAAGACATTCAGGATGGGTGGCAAACCTCATCGCTGAATTTAAGATGTAAAATGTCTTATTTTTAAAACACCTGCCTTTTACAGGACACTCGAAAACTTACGAATAAGAGTGGGAGACCAATTCTTTACCGGGTACTCCACGGGTTCTTATTTATACTATATACTCGTACAGTGTTCTATTTGTATGTTTTAAATTGAACATTATTTTGGTACTGATCTCTATCAAATCTATTCACTGTGTCGGTGTTTAGATAGTAGAATTCTTTATAAAATTTGTTTCTTTATATATCATTATCTTGAATTTTAAAGCCATTTATTATTGCAATTTTTCAAATTGTCAATCAAAACGCTCCTTAATTTGCGATGATAACCATCCATCTGAACCGTTTTCCTAGTTTCTATTTAATTTTCTAGATTTGTAAAATTCGTTAATATTTTATCATCTCGATATCACACGATGTATATTATACCCTGTTCATTCATTAGTACAAAATATGCATTGTATGTACGCAACTTATAACTTCGTTGTACAATCATACAAATAGTAGATAAACTATGATACGTTAGACAGACACAGACGAGTTAAACTTGTTTTAATTAAGGACCAGTTTATCATATTATTATTATTGTTATTATAAGTAGTACTAATAAAATTGCGCGTACAATGTAAAAAGATACAGAAAATAATACCGTCATAATGTTGCAAATATGTCACAATTTAGTATATGCTTGAACGCATTTTGAAAAGACTTTTCGCTAGCCTGATGATGAGAGCGAAAACTCTTGAAAGCCGTCTCACGTCCAATAAAAAGTCACAGTAGATATACTATAAAAAGTGTATTATTTATAATTGAGACCTGTAGTGTATGTGATAGGGAAGAAAAAATTAATCTTAGTTGGGTCATGCTAAAGAACCATACTGATCTTCTGAATAAGAATAAAATCTATTTTCCAATTCCATAGCTCAAAAAGTAGAAATGTCCTATATTCGAGAAATCGCTAATTTTTTAATCTTGGTTTATTTACGTTATGCTTTAAAAACACAACAGAAAGTGAAATGTATTATAAAAATTGCACTGTTTATGATATTATACGCTGTCTTTGTTCCTTTCAATGGTTATAAATTTGAAATATTTATTTATAGAATTGAAAAAAGGAAATTTTAAATATTTAATATATAAAGATAACCATGCATTTTTTAGAGTTATTTGTTTGCGGAATTAGACGAGTGACGTTGCTTGTGTAAAACAAATTGAATCAAAGTTTTCGAAATTTTTGACTTGTTGATTTGTGAAACTGGACAGTAGAAATATGTAGGAAAAAACAATCATGTCAAATTGTTAGTTTTTATTCGGAAACTTCTCCTAATATTAATGAAACCTGTGTTGCCATCTTTCGTATATAACATTGCATTTGTAATTAATTGATTCGGGCGTCATTACACCCTAGGTAGATCTTCTAGAGAGATAATTTCTTCTTTCTAGAGAGATAATTTCTTCTTTCTAGAGATATACTGTTCAGTGTTACTGCTTTTAGGATATCTGACTATCTACAAACCGAGCCTTATTGCTTATACCAGCTTGGCTCTCCCAGAACTTGCCAGTATGCTGTAATAATTAATGATGTGCGAAAATAATAAATAAAATATATTATCGAATCATAAACGTTACCTGTTTTTAATATTAGTATTGAACGGGCGGTACTTGTTAATATTATATTATTATACATCATATTTTTTCAGAACATAACCGCGAAATGATAGATAGCACACTGTGCCCACTTGAGTGCATATTATATACATAAGGATGCCTATGTATACTATAAGTACGGTATTGATATTGCATATGCATACAAAATGTAGATGTATATAGTGTGGAATACCGTGGGCCTGGATGTAAATTGTATTGGCTGCGAGTGCCTGTGTATATTTTGTTGATTTTGTGTAGAATGTAATAGGTATGTATTATTTGTATAGATGTACTACTTAAAGAATAGAATAAATGATTTAATGTGAGATTGGAGTAAGTTTTGAAGGTGTATAGAAATTGTCATAGAATGATTTAACATTGTAAAAGGCGAAAGCCGTTTATTATATGAATAAATAAATAAATAAATAAATAAAAATAAACAACCCATAAATATAAAAAGCATATTTGCGAATTTATATTTGAACACCCACGCCGAAGAAGATGCGCTATGTAAATGTAGGTAATGAAAAGTCATTTACCAGTATTATTGTTTGTAAATAGACAAAGACGTATTATATCATAGACTATAGATACCCAAACATAAAATTGGTATTGGGCCCAATCGAAATTTGCATCACGATATACCCCACAAATGGGGTAGCCAGCGGACTAACTTCAAGTGATAAACATGAAGATTGGCACAGATAGGACAAAAAATAAGACATTGTGGATGGGTGACATGCCTCATCGCTTAATTGTAGATGTTAATTCTTTTATACGCGAGGATTTGTGAACTTTTTGCAAGACGCTTGAAAACTTACAGGTAAAAGTGCGAGATCTATTCTTTATTGGGAACTTTACGACGTTTTATTATTACATTTTTTCATAATAATCTGAAAAAAGTGTAAGTCAGAAGTTGTTAATAAGTCTATTGTTATGAATGTACAATCTAATGTACAATCTTTACAAAAAGGGAAGTAAAAAAAGCAATGGTAGGTATATTAATATCATGGAGTGAAATTTGGAACCTATGTAAATGCTGAGAGAATTAATATTACGTTTCTAGATTATGTTTACATGTCGATGTCAATAAAGTGTATTGCACAATAATAATACGAGTATCAAGCAATAGTCTTCGATAGTTCTCTCTATTATATTATCTCTCACATTAATATATTATGTATGTCTTAGCATAGCATTTTTGCCAGGAGAGATAATATTGTAGGTACATATATTGTAGTGTACAAAGTGCATGAGATGGCACAAAGATCACTACAAATATCAATGGTTTGACTATAGAAAGGTTAGTGATGCACCTAGGAATTCCTTTGACTTAAGTAACTTCTCTGTTTATGGCAATACTATACCTACGGCTACATTTTTGCTGTTTATTTTGTTTTCATTTTATTTTTATTATACTTTCACGGCATATCCCACAAGTATGTTAGCCGCCAGCAGACCAGTTGCATGTAATAAACGTGCAAGCTGTCCTTTCCGTTCCAACAAAAATAAGACATTAAGGATGGGTGGCGAACCTTATCACTTAAATAAAGATTTCTTTATTTCTTCGAACACTATCCTCTTGTAGGACACTCGAAAACTTACGAAATGAATGGGAGATCAATTCTTTTGTTTTTTAACTAATTTATTTTTTACTGCTACTATCCTATCACGGCATATCCCACGAGTGGGGTTGCTAACAGACCAATGACTGCATACGAATATATTTTTTTAAAGATGATTTGAAGGCGAGGTGTACTAAAATAAGGGTGCAAATTGTGAGAAACTGCATGAATGTGTTGGGAGGAAAATCACTACGTAAGAAAAGATGGAATTGGCGTTTAATCCTCTCTGAAACCCCAACAGGGGTCCAGCATGAGAGAATGGTAGGTGATGATGGATGGATGTTCTTCTGGGGCCATTTTACGAATCTCTAACTGTCTCAGGTGAAATGGGCGATTTCTATTTTGTCATAGATAGATAAAGGAATCACACGTTAAGCAGACAATGGTATTTTGTTAATTAAAACATTATTTTATAAGTTCTTTTCTTTTTACTTTTTATCTCTTGGAAAAACAATCGAAATCGTTTGAATTATGAATTATGAACACCCGAGTTAATTTAAAATGACCATCGTTAGAACAAAAAACTTATCATATTGAGGTAGGTACCTTTATGGATACTTGGATATATAATATAGGATATATAATAATATTATTATACATATGCTTAGACATACATTTTTAAAATACTGAGTTTCATTCAAGTAGTTGCTTTTCCGTGTATAGACAAACCCAATAAATTACCATAGATGTCAGCTGTATTGTTCTGTCAGTGACTATGCTTGACTACCTATTGATTGAGATTTAAAATATATTTATTAGGAATAGGTATACATACTACCTAGCTGCGTACTTATAAAACCTATCATAATTTATTATTATATTAGGTACCTACCTATATTATGCATGAAACTATACTATGCATTCATAGCATGTACACATAAATGTTTGAGTTAGTCCATATGTATGTGTGTTTATGTGCTCTCATAGTATAGACTCAGAATATAAAAATAATAATAACTTCTAAACAAATTCTCATTCATTCAACATGTTTTTATGCAATAAAATTTGTTTCTTGTTAAATATACCTACCCTACGTAGTATGTCTCAAAATGTTTATTGAAATTGCTTCTAATACAATATTATTTTGAAGATAGGTATATTTTTGACATTATTTTCATGACATTTGATAATATTCTTATAAAAAATGATAAATTGGTTTTAATAATTTTTGCGTTAATTTGTTCCCTTTTTAATTAAATTGGAAAGTTCTGCAACAACATTGACATTCTGCATACTCCATTCTGCCACCTGCCACCCTGCCAACCCATTCATTATTCAATACTACCTATTTATATTTGTTCAAGCGATTGTCCTCTACCAATTTAACTATAAAACTTTCTCTTGTTAAACGCATAAAATTATTTCAAATCTACTTTAGTAGATCTTTAAAATATGACAACCCTATATGAATACACTCAATACTTTTTTTAATTAACTTTCTTTTGATAAGTCACTTTCTGAGCAATGCTGGGTATGTGCGAGAGCTGTTGTCAAATTGATATATTACAAGATTTGATATGTATCATTATTAATAGAGTATTAATATCATAACAATAACCTTTCAAAATGACATTTCATTATTATAATATGCCTACAGTACCTACGTAAATACTTATTATTATTATTGATTACAATTATATATCAGACATATTGTATTAAAGTTATGTTTATAACCAATATGTTCTTACACTAAGTACTTTACGTTCTCATACAATAATTGTATGAATTTGTGAACCAGGTAACTTTTTATTTTATTTATTTATTCATTCTTTAGTGTACATTGATTTAATCGTTGATTACTGTGTATGGACTAACCAGCGATTAATTTAATACTTCCTATATTATAGGGCATGTATCATTTGAAAAGAGAAATATTGTATAGAAATAATAATCATCGAATTCTTAATAATGTGAAGCATTCTTATATGATTGTATTTGGATGTGAATATGTAATGTGAAATAAAAAATAGAATATTCTTTCTACTTACATTGGTTTTATTCAATTACAATAAGATGTAACAATTATTACATTATAAAAATTAAGAGAAAATATTAAGTACTATAAAGTATGACTGCTAAAACGGAACTGGTCTCCGTTCAGTATTGGCTATATAATTCGATGCGACACAACCCCCTATCGGACGAAACTATAATTAAAAACTATCTATTCCTACTCTCGATAGATGTCGGTGGCTGTACCATTTTTTTGCATTTTGTTAAACATCTAATTTTAATTATATTGAACCGCCACATTGATAAAAAAACAATTACATAAACTTTTACTCACTTTCCATGTCTGGTTTAAACCTTTCCACTCCAGTTAGTGTTGACAGATTTAATAATATGACAATTGAACAGAACGGAAATTGTTGACATAATGTCGAATGCGATTTGGACACTGTAGACTGGAAGCCCATCTTTTTAAAAATTAACTTGTGGAAAGTCCATACTGCGAGTGCGGCCTAGACAAGGAGACGCTTGACCATGTTTTCCTGGGGTGTCCTATCAGGGACGCCTATTACATTTCCCTAGTTGCTCTTCAAAACAAATTCAAATTCAAATATTTTTATTAATCAAAAAAAAAAATACATGCAATAAAACAAACCAATAACATAAGACAAAGTAATAAATTCAAGTACTCCCCAATTTGAGCATAGCTCGTGTTTTGGGGAGGAGTAAACTACATACATATAAACATATTCTGTTTTATCTCAACCCTATATCTTAGGGTAGAAACAATTCATATATACCCAATCAGTCACACCTATAAGATATGCGACAAGATAATAAAAGAAAAAAAAAAAAAAACACATAAATACACACAAAAAATAAAAATAAAATAATAATATGATCAATATTTAACCCGAACCAGCCCAATGATGGCCCTAAGAGGTATCAGGCAATCAAGATAAGGCGCTCACACACACAATGCAAACATACTACTCTCTATACACACCATTGCATTCACACACACATATACACCCTCACGCATACATCTTATATACATAGTAAAAATAAAAAATACTCATATCTCTTTTAGGTATTTAGGTAAAACGATTGCCAATTCCCTCTGAATTCTTAATCATTACTGAGTATGACATCCGATACAATGTATTTGCCCCTTCTCAAATCGACAAAAACAAATTTTATTAGTCTCTAATGACTATCTTCTCTCTGACGATTTAATAATATTTAGAGACTGTTTTTGGCACTATTCATCCTTGTAGTATGCTATGCCATAAGTGTAGAAAAAAATTGTAATACGACAATTTACATAGCACCGTACTGTGATAATATCACTTCAAGGGCGCTTTACATTATTTAGGATCAACATCAATTTGAAATTATCGTCTAAAGGTTGAAAATCATAAAAATTTAACACAAATAATAATAAAAACAACGTATGTTCAGCAGATATTAAGTCTTTGTCCAAAAATAATTCGCCCAGTTATTTCCAGAATCAGGTTTTCAGTACTTGAGCCGTCTCTCATCAGTGGGTGTATTGATAGGTGACCATCGTATCGTGATTTACAAGAAATAAACATACTAATCATTCTCTGCTAAGTGCTATAAAAAAAATATATACCTACTCACAATCCAAATGAAAATATTAGTATTGAAGTTTAATGGTCACGTGATGTTTTACGAAGTCGTTTTTAACTTCTTCTCCTCCTTCTCGTGTCCTGCCGGGTACCCTCGACGCTGACAATCATTTAGGAGTAAGCTTCCCTGTCCTAGGCGACTCGAAACAACTCCCCCACGTTTCTAGCGCCGGTCCATTCTCGAATGTTTCGAAGCCAGGACAGCTGTCTTCTGACGACCCCTCAGCAGCCCTCGATTTTCCCCTTCATGACTAGCTGAAGTACGCTGTATTTATTCCCTCTCATAACATGGCCGAAATACGATATTTTACGCAGCATCAGAGTGAATAGTTCTCTATTTGCATTGGCTCTACGTAATACATCAATGCTTGTTATCATACATTAAGACAGGTAAATTTAAAGCAATGATATGTAATAAAATAAAAATAGTATAGTTTACCTTATGGATAAAAGCTTATTTCTATGCCAATCTAAGATATTATTGAAAATATTATCATCTCTTATAGTGAAAAGAAAACATAATTATTTTATATTTGGCACGAGTTCCGTTATCCGAATCTCTTATAAAACATCAATAGTAAGTTCTATCAATGTATGTTTCTATATTTTATTATTTGTATTCAATACAAAGATAGTTATATATTTTGATATCTCATTTGATCACTGTGTGGGCTATGATTAATTACACCATGTCATTATGAGGAGGGCAGCTTTAAAAATAACCAATAAATCTAACACATTTTTTTATTATCATAATTGCGTATGGGATAAATACTTTTCGTTTCAATGTTTGATAAAATTCTTAACGTGGGCGCCTCCTATGATTTGGCCGCTCTTCTATTGTTTGTTGTGAAAGGTTTTTGAGCCACATTATGTGTTCAATCTATCTAATGGATCTTTCTGAGATGATCTTGAGCAGATGCTTTCATTCTTCAATTCTGTAAAGAATTTTATTTGATATTCTTAGGATTCTTTAATAGAACCACATCTCCAGCGCCTCTAATCTCGTGTTGTCTCTTTGAGATAGGTTCTTTGTCTCGCAGCCACATGAAGAGACACATATGTCTTAACAAAGAGGTTGCGTAGTTTCAGATCTACATTTTTAAACTCGAATATTTTAATTTTTTTTTGTACAAAAATACATTTAATTCTCTTTTTATTAATAATCTATTAAATTGCTCCTCAACATTTTACATAGCATGAATACAAATCATTTCTAAGATAAGTCAGTCACAATAGCATTCAAATTCTTTGTCTAATATTCAAGTATCTAGCTGATCTAGCGTACGAGTATGTTTGGAACATATAAAAAAATACTGTACTTCACAATTTAGTAAAGGAATTTAAAAAATGACAACTAAACAAAACAACACTTTTATATAATGACGATGTGCAAAAATAATTAAATAAATAAAGCTTTCACCCCATCCGTCGCCTAATTATTAATTTGGCAAAGGAATTTGAAATATACCATGTAGTGTATGCACATTGGTAAACTATCCACAGATTGTACATCTGTGGTGTGTGGGACTGTCAATGTAAATTGACAGGTACATTGTCTCTGACACAGAACAGTATAAGAACTGGAGTATTGTGAAATAGCAAGCCAGTTGCTGTTTGGTGTGAGCCAGAGCCAGTGATCTTCGAGGGAGCAAACAGTACAAGTGGCGACGAGGATAAATTAATAGTAGGTACGAGAACTCTCCATCGGTTGGAAAAAAATATAGAAGAAAGAGGAGTAAGTGATATTGCATAATGCTTTTACTTCAAAGGCAACCCGTCTTTGAATTGTGCTTCAAAATATTGGACAGAGAGTAAGTTCTTTCTTGTTGTTTTATGTTCAAATTCACAAACTTCAATTGAAACAAATTCTTATAACTGTATGTGCAAGATATACCTGCAATGATTTAACTTTCGAGTAAATTGTGTATTATGAATCCTCCGCGATCCCGAAAGATTGGTATAAGCATGTACTTCATAATTTCTTAAGTGTTTCAAAATCCTTAAATCAGTAAATAGTCCTATTTGTGCAGGAAATTACACGAGATGCCAATCATTGATATGTTACATATTGCAAAATCATGTCTTCATATATAATGAAATTCATTATCTTTGCACGATGATGTACCTTTAAATTGAGCATTAAAAAGTTAAATTGCATTGGCAAAGTGATTTATGCGAGATATGTACCTAAATCGTTGATCTTTTAATGTATTGCACAATCGTGTATTCATATATAGAATTGTATAATATGATCTGATTTAGCCCAAATAGATTATTTTACAGATAGAATACATGTTTGCAGTGTTAAAGATAAAGAGGGTTTATATATAAGATAAAGAGGGTTGATTACATTATTATGGATCAAGGGGTTTATGTCTATGATTTTACAAAATAATTAATAATACCACTTTATTGGAAAAACATTTGCGAGTGATTAAGAGCTTGTTGCTTGGAGGCGGTATCTTCCAGCTAACCAATATAATGCATTGCCCAATTAAATGAAATTATATTAAGTATTCTATTTTTCGAAATGTGAAGTGAAGTATAGGATGCAAGGTGAAGTGAAGTGAAATGATTCACCAGTGGCTTGGGCGAATATCATCTTTCCTCATTTATTTTTATGATAAATTGTCAAAATGTACTTACACCGACGGCATTGTATGTGGCAAATATGCTGTGAAGAGAGAATGAGAGAGAGAGATAGATAACCCTAAAGTATTCCGGGACCATACAAATTGTGTCTGCATTTAAATATTGGTATAAATAGGAGTCTTAAACTTATGAAATATGCGAGTCTAAGATTGTCCCCTCCCCTGTTTATTTCTATTGGTGGTGACTCGGTTGGCCACAGTAGCTTACGATAGGGAAGGAGCTTGTTAAAAGAGCTCTGTGCTCCTGAAAAGAGCAATGAAGAGCGTACGGAGAAAAAGTGATATGTTACAAGGTAATAAATTAGAGATGCAACGAATAGTATAATTGCCGAATACCGAATATTTGACGAATATTCGTTGCATCTCTATAATAAATATAAAGGTAATAAGTAACTAATAATACGCTAAAAAATTATTATGAAAAATAGTGAAATTCATTAATAGAAAAAAATATATACAAGAAGAAGATGAGTAGTCATTGATTGATATACAGTGAAAAAAATATATTTATTATCGTGTTATTTTATGAACAAATTTATCGACTGTTAATATTAAATCATTAGTTGATGTACTGGGTTTCACAACTTGCTTAGTGTAACTTCATGAAGTGAAGAGAGATTGGAAGTGGTAAACTATAGATATCTCTCTCTACCTCATACTCCAAATACGGAGTGAGGAGATATAATGTTGATAAATATTGTGCAATAATCTATGAAAATAAATAAGAAATTTGATCACCGATAAAAGTGCAATCATATTAAAATTACACAGTATTTTTTACAAGCACAGTTGAAATTCATGAAATATCTTAAAAAATGTTGGTCTTGATGTGTTCAAATTGTGCATAATCTGATAAAATTAATACAGCATAAGCTACATTACACGAGGAAACATAATAATGTTATTCTCATCATTTAATCAATAAAATATTATATCTACCTAATACGTGGTACATTTTTTAATGGAATATTAAGAGTTGGGTGTATATATACACTCGTATATATAATTATATAATTTTTCCTTCACAAACACAAACATAATTATGTTTTAATGAATAAAATAGTGTTATCAAATAGCCATAATTCATTCAAAGGATGCCTTGCCAGTGAAAATGTAAAAAGTGAAATATATGTTTGCGTATTTGTCCACTGAATGAGTAACTCCAGGTGCTCAACAATATTGGGAGCATTTGAGGAAAATGGGCTATATGTTTGCAAGCTCAATGTATGATTTCAGGTGGTGGTATTTGGCGTCAATCACCCTTATAGGTTTCTTCTTTCCTAATCCTTCCAATTGCAAGGAAAACCCAACTGCCTCAGCTTGCAGCTCAAAGGAGCTTGAATAGATGGGTGGTAGACATCTCGAGCCGCGTGGTGCATGAGGGGCATTCCTCCTTGCATCCAGTGCATTAGGCGTCAACCACCCTTGCAGGTAACCTCTTCCCAAATCCTTCCAATTGCAAGGAAAACCCAACTGCCTCAGCTTGCAGCTCAAAGGAGCTTGAATAGATGGGTGGTAGACATCTCGAGCCGCGTGGTGCATGTGGGGCATTCCTCCTTGCATCCAGTGCATTAGGCGTCAACCACCCTTGCAGGTAACCTCTTCCCAAATCCTTCCAATTGCAAGGAAAACCCAACTGCCTCAGCTTGCAGCTCAAAGGAGCTTGAATAGATGGCTGGTAGACATCTCGAGCCGCGTGGTGCATGTGGGGCATTCCTCCTTGCATCCAGTGCATTAGGCGTCAACCACCCTTGCAAGTAACCTCGTCCCTAATCCTTCCAATTGTAAGGTAGATCAAACTTTCCTGTCCTGCAGCTCATGGGAGCTTGAATAGACGGGTGGTGGACATCTCGAGCCGCGTGGTGCATGTGGGGCATTCCTCCTTGCATCCAGTGCATTAGGCGTCAACCACCCTTGTAGGTTACCCCTTTCCCAACTCAAGGACCAGCTGCCCTTTCCTGGAGCCATGGAGACGCTGAGACATCATCGGCCTTGTGATCTGAGGGCTGTCAGCATCATCGGAAAGGGTATAATTCCAGCTGCTCTCGATATAGGTTGAGGGCAGTGGTGTCCCAGGGTATAATTCCAGCTGCTCCCGATGAAATTGGGAGCAGTGGTGTCCCAGTTGGTAAAAAGGGTATAATTCCAGCTGCTCTCGATATAGGTTGAGGGCAGTGGTGTCCCAGGGTATAATTCCAGCTGCTCCCGATGAAATTGGGAGCAGTGGTGTCCCAGTTGGTAAAAAGGGTATAATTCCAGCTGCTCCCGATGAAATTGGGAGCAGTGGTGTCCCAATTGGTAAAAAGGGTATAATTCCAGCTGCTTCCGATGAAATTGGGAGCAGTGGTGTCCCAGGGTATAATTCCAAAGAAGTGGTGTCCCAACTGGTAAAAAAAGTTTGAATTGAGAGCAGTGGTAGAGAGCAAAGTGAGCTCATGAGACATGCATATGTACCGACGGCCGGTGTGACGTGGAGGTAACGCTCTTGCCTGCGAGTCACGAGGTCCCAGGTTCGATTCCCGGCCAGAGCGAAAAATGGTTAACAACCATGTTCTGGGTCTGGGTGTGGTACATGTATATGCATGTTATGGATATGTATAAATACAGTGTCCCAACTGGTAAAAAAGTTTGAATTGAGAGAAGTGGTAGAGAACAAAGTGAGCTCATGAGACATGCATATGTACCGACGGCCGGTGTGACGTGGAGGTAACGCGCTTGCCTGCGAGTCACGAGGTCCCAGGTTCGATTCCCGGCCAGAGCGAAAAATGGTAAATTGCCATGTTCTGGGTCTGGGTGTGGTACATGTATATGTATGTTATTATATGTATAAATATATGGCAGTTGATGATGACCGGTCAAATCAATTGGAAAAGGAATATAATGGGTATGAAGAAAGTCTAGAATCAATCGGCAACAGAGAGATGAGGTGATGAGGTGTATCTGAGGGAAATATAACAAGATAAAATAACATGGAAAATGAGAGAGGAGACCAGAAGTAGAAAGGAGTGAACTAAAAAGATAAGTATAACATGTACATAAATAATAACTAATAAACTTGTGCAATAAATATGTGCAAAGGCGATAAACTCGCCCATTCCATAAGTTGTTTGTCTGATTTAAATTCTGCAATGTTTATTTGATAATGTTTGTTTTTGTGCAGTGAGGTTTTTGTTGTTATAATTATTTTTACATAAATGAGAGAAGGAAGGAGAGTACACAGTCATACACCGCAGTGTTAGTTACAATATATAATAATACACATAAGTTCATTGTGTCAATTCAGTGTAAATCATACAAGCATAATATTATTAGCTAATGTGATTGTGTTGATTGACAATTACCTATACTATACTGTGCTATGCCCTCGTGCCTTGTCCCGGACGGGGTGGGCAGAGAGAACAAAAATATATTTCATACTGGTTGTAAGCAAAAATTGTAATTATTTTGATAAGGGAGGGATGTAGTGTATGCACATTGGTAAACTATCCACAGATTGTACATCTGTGGTGTGTGGGACTGTCAATGTAAATTGACAGGTACATTGTCTCTGACACAGAACAGTATAAGAACTGGAGTATTGTGAAATAGCAAGCCAGTTGCTGTTTGGTGTGAGCCAGAGCCAGTGATCTTCGAGGGAGCAAACAGTACATACCACATTCTCATTATTTTTGCATGTAATTCCAATTTTGTATAGGTACATGTCACTTTTTCAAGTTGCTCAACAGTATCATTTCAATCCAATAATACTAGAAAATTTTAACATATACTCGTATGTTCCCGATGCATATGGACGTTCTCGGCATCACGATTTTTTTTTATCAGCCTCAAAGCAGAATTAACATATTGGCAAACTCCCCAGTAAAAAGGGCTATTCAAATGTTTAATGGTCTGGATAGATACATTGATATATTTGGCGTGACGTATGCGGAGTTTGTCAGGAAAATTGAAAGTGTGTTGTAGTTGTGTTATTGTCTAGATCTTGTTGGTTTTCTTCTGGGATCGCATTGTCCTTCAGCTGTAATGATCCTTGTAAGAATCGTCTCTTTGTCAGTAATAATAGAAATAAAAGGTGTTTAAAATCGATTCTGACGTGCGTTAGTATTTTGAATGTATAAGAAGCACGCTATATTGTAGGCATGCAGTATTTTTTTGCATGTGTGGTTAGCACGTCACTGCTACATACATCATATTGTGTAATCTGTCAAATTAATTCACATTGTTTGACTAATCAAGGATAATAAATTATTTTTGTTTGAAGAAATAATGTTTTCAAATTTATGTCAGTACTCGTCATAAGTTCAAAACCCGATATCTGTGTTTGGTATAGGTATATAAAATTATTGTCAATTGCCGATTTTTTTACTACCGAATTTCATATTTGAATTATGTAGTAGGTACATTGAATTTGGTCTCTACAAAAATGTTGGAACCAATTTATTTCATTGGGTATTTATATTGATATTTTATCAGTAAAAAATGTACAAATGTATGAAGAGAACATCTTTCTCTATTTTATTCTTTTTGCAAAGTCCTTTCAGACATTCACGGGTGATCAGGTTTAGAAATTTTTAAGCTACATATAAAAAATAAGACACTACACCATTCTAAGCAATATATCGGTAGATTCATGTTGTACATGTAAAAGGCCTTAGATACAAACTCCATAACTCACACAAGAATCATGCAGAAAATTACTCAGAAATTCTATAGCACAATCCATCTTCATTTTTTATACTATCGGTTTTCAACGTATAAATATCATTACGGCATGCCCGACAAATGGGGTAGCCAGCGGACTACAATAAAGTGCAAAATGTGCTCTTCTTGCCACTATAAAAGTTATGACATTCAGAATGATGAGTAGTACCTATATCTCATCATTGAATTGAAGGTGTTAAATTTCTTAAATATGATATTTTAAGAATATCCGATTTTTACAAAATAATCAAATAGAATTGAAGAGGAGACAAATATTTTTAGCCGATTCGTACTTTAGCTGCAATCTACATTCAATAACTCGATTCGATTCTATTTTTTGTCATTATTCAAATAACATAAACAAAAAACATTATGTCATTCTGTGTATTATTAATAAATAGATTAAATGCTAAATTAATAATATTTCCTTAATGAACCTAGGTTTTTTTTGCAAATTAGTAATATGTTTGTTTACCTTTATAATAAACACTATTTATTTGAACTCCCCCGCAGATTAAAATGATGTAAGATTAAGTATGCATGACATATTATTTGCATTCCATGTTGACTTGAAATTTTGGTTTATAATATTAACTTATTTGTAAAAGCTTTATCTTTATACTATTCTGAATGTAATAAATCAAATGTTTTTGTGTTAACACTTTGGAAATTCATTATAATTAAAATGATTTTAAAACACAGTATAATTTCCAAATTAAATTTATTCACCTCAAACGTTTTCGCCAAGGCTTCTACTTGGCATCATCAGGAGGACTAATTAGTTTAAGTTCATATGTATCAAACACCCTCAACTCCGCCCTTTCTCCCCCACCTTCAAACTTCTCCCACCCCTAGTATATAAGTTAGTAATAGAAAACAGACTCACCACACATGAACTTAAACTAATTAGTCCTCCTGATGATGACAAGTAGAAGCCTTGGCGAAAACGTTTGAGGTGAATAAATTTAATTTGGAAATTATACTGTGTTTTAAAATCATTTTAATTATCCTGAATGTCTTATAAATGAGTGGATGGCTCTATTTAAAAACAACTTCCTTAGAAGAATTTTTATGTAATTATAAATTCAAAATATCAACTGTTACTCCAAGAGAAGTCTTTCTCATAAAATGGATTACGTTGGTTAAGCGATTGTCTACCAATTAGTTTAAAAATATCATGTATTTTCTTTTTCGAAACCAAAAACAATGTGATTTTCTTTAGTCGATGGTTGTAAGTTCCCTAGTTTATGCCTAGTTTATGAATCTCAGAGTAACATCCGGAAATGTAAAATTAATATGGACCCATTCATAAAAACAAAATTGACTTGAACTGCTTGAGAATCTACATGATAACAATATTTTAATTAAATATGTTATTTACTTTTTAATTTAAAATGAATATTCACAAAGTTTTTCCTAACAATATAATCATTATTAACTGACAATATTCGGAAGCATTTTTTCAAGAATATAAATTTTATTTCTTAGATTTTAGAAGGAGAACACAGCCGGAGTTTTAACTTTCTTCTAAAAATTAATCCATGATATAAAAAAAAGTCTTTTCGTCCAACCGAAAGCATAAAATGCTAAAATGAGGCCACCAAACACCTTAAGCAATGATGTTTTCAAAACATCAATAAAATTTAATGATTTTAATTCAGCAACCTTTGAACCTAGGTCAAAATAATTTTCTAATGATTTCCTGGTGATTTTTGACATTTATAATGAGAACAATGATAGTTAAATGATAAATATAGATCATCTGCTATAATAATAATAATATTCATAATGATAATTGGATCATAAAGATTTATAAATAAAATTGAAATTTTGTTATATTTTTAGATTGATTGTCTATGATTGTGAAAACGAATTATATGCTACAAAAAAAGGCTAAAATATGCATGAAAATGCTATAATAATGTGCACATTATATTATGCAAATTACATTAACAAATTTAATGCTGAGACTAAGATGAGGTTTTTGGTGAAGAATGGTGGTAAATTGGGTTTCTCCTATATAATAATCCAAGTTCTTGGGTGTTTTGAATAGGCAGATATTTGTAAAACATCACACCATAAATAAGAGTTTTGACATCTTCGGCTCAGTAATGACAGATGCCAACTACCCTGAATATCTAATATTATATTATTAATGTGAAGAAAACTACTTTCATTATATATGCAGATCTTCTGCTAATCTCCACTTGTGAAAAAAATATGCATTACCTACATATATGCAAGTTAAGTATGATTATATGCAGTGTAAATTAGGTTTTGACTTTTTTATAATGAGGGTTTAAAAATATGAGTTCCAATTCCCAAGGAATTTCAAAAAAGTTTTGTAAAACTTATAACATAGTACAGGAGTTAGAAAAATAGTAGAAAAACACAAAACGTATAAAAATAGGCAAATGTTCATTTGCATATAGTTCGATCTATATTAATGATTATAATTCTTTAGGTATAGATCATTTTGTATCGATAGTATGATAATTATGATAATTGATCTAGATTCTGACAGAACAATGGAAATTTTAGTATACTGGGGCGGTGGTGGTGGTGACCTTTGCCATGCAATTTGTGGATTTATAATATTATATATCTATTATTGGAGTAGTGATCAATATATCTGTCAGTAATAATGGATGCATGGATCAATAATATATATTTTGTTGCAATACTATAATATACAGTAGCTACTGATTGTTATGTTTGAAGTTTATAATAAACTAGACATTTTTTTAAATGCAACGTTTTGCGGAAAAACCACCACAAGGCCCAATCAAGAATCATAACACCTCCTGAAAAATAGTTATGTATATTTTTGATTTCGTCATATTCATAGAATAAGCAAGGAATGTTAATATGAATGTGGAATTTCTCATTAGTATATTTGGCCATGTACACGTTTACCTACTAGTAGGTGGGTACGCGATACTTTTATATTCCCTGTAAACATATTTCTCAGAGAGTAACATACTCGTAGAATCTAATGCTCTCTATGTAAATTTCAATCTTTTTTGCGTGCTACTCAGTATATAATTAACCGATTAATAATAAGTATATGATTATATGTGTATCTGTTTGCATGTATACTATACTATACCCTCACGCCGTGTCCCAGGTGGGGAAGGCAGAGAGAACGGAACGCCATATACATTTAACCTTACATTTTTCTTTAGCTTCCTCTGCATTCGTACAATTTCTCATACACGCACGTCGATTCCTCTTTCTCAACACATGGCCGTTCTTGAGAACTTGATCTACGTGATCAAGCCACGTGGTTTTCAGACGTTTGCACTTCCTCACACCCCTTCTTTTAGACAAGTATATCCTCTTTGTCATTCTTTCTTCATCATTTATTCAATATGTCCAAACCATCATTACTTGTGTTACAGGTATCTTATTTATCAATAATGACCAAAAAATTCATTAACCACTAAGCTCCTGTATGAACACTCCTCAGGGTCTAATAAAAGCTTAGTGTAAGCTTAATTACCAACCATAACGTAAGTAGTTTCATGTATATTTAAAAAAAGCATTTTCAAGCAGACCCAGACCCAGGACAATTTGAAAAAGGTCATTCTTCACTTTGCCCTGGCCGGGAATCGAACCCGGGACCTCGTTACTCAAAGGCAAGAGCGTTACCTCCGCGCCACACTGGCTGACAAATTACTTTTATATCAATATATTGGGGTACATTATTTTCTTTTGACATATTCATTCCATTAAAAAATACAATCTAGATAAACAATCTTCCACTGTACTGCGAGCAGGTACCTACAATAGTTTTAATAGGAGTTTAATAGACTCAATCGAAGAGCAATAATAGTTAAATCTAATTGTCCGGAAGTACATTAATAATAATAGTAATAGAAATATAACAACAAAAATATAAATATTGAACTTTCAAATTTATTATTTATTCATTATTACTATTTATTACCTGGTTGTATATATTATTGTGATGGGATATCTCCATTTCATTACCTTTATTTGAAATAGATAATAAAATTGTAAGTACAAATGAATGGATTTGTTTTATTAAATAAAATATAAAAATATATTATTGAGCACTGTTTAATCTCCACTATGTTAGGTTAGATACCGAACGTTTTCGCCTATACTTGTAGGCATCTTCAGGGAAACTGGAGAAAGAAACCTAACATAGTGGAGATTAAACAGTGCTAAATAATATATTTTTATATTTTATTTAATAAAATAAAAAATGGATTTCCACAGCGCAAACACAAAAACTCTTGAATTATTAAATGGATTTGTATCCTCCTTTTCATTACTTTATTAAGTCTATGTAATTTAATTATTATTAAACATCTATGCATTATTTGGAATTAAATTGTTTTAGTTAAATTATTGGACATCTACTTAGAAGAACAAACAATTTCTAAAATGAGTGAAATCAGGTTAAGTTTGAGCACATATATACTTTGAAATTTTAATACATTTAAATACCGTTGAGAGCCTATTTTCACAATCACTTAGTTGACATTTCTAAATAATGCTTAATTCGGTGTAAGATAAATTTTGGGTTATGTCGTTAACGATCCAAATTATATTCTGAACACCAACACACTGAACAATAGCTTGAATTGTGATAGAACTGTAGATTAGTTAAGCAGAAGAATTGAACCATTGACTTTCGATATAAGTAGAAGATTCTATTATCATTCATCGATCATTTAGTATTTTATAAATGTTCATCAGTAAGAATATCAACCATTTATTTGACACTTAAAATTTATTTAAAAGAGTAAAAGTCCTATTCTTCGTTATAAGTTCACAAAAGTTGTTAATTCTATTATTTATTTATTTTTGAACACAATATCTGTATTGTTTTCGCTCTTCCTTTAATATTCTCCTCTTGAGTTCACGGGGCAAAGACCCCCCCCCCCCTTTATTCATAGCGAATCTGCGCACGATTGAATCATATTTATTCCTTCAAGATTCCTGACACTCTGATGTCGTTGTCATTGGAACGGTGTCTTGTTTTTCTGTGTATTATTTTATTCATATCATCACGACAAATCGTACAAGTGGAGTAGCCAGTAAAAAAACAAGCCAAGCGTCTTCTCCGTGACATTAAAAGATTAAGACGTTCATGATAGGTGACTCTTGGTAAATTATGGAAATTTATAATTATTGTCTATGGTTTATATATTTTATCTGTGGAAGAAAATTCTATGGTTCATATTCTGTCAAAAAAATAGAGTCGTGCTGAATACCTACACGTGTTTTTCATTTCATGCTCGTCAGCTTAATATATATAGTAAAAGTATTAACTAGTAGCAAACCTAATTGCTGAATTCAAGATGTTAAATGTCTTTAACTTGATTTTTAACAAATAAGTGTTCTTTACAGAACAAATGAAATCTCATAGAAAAGAGTGTTGGACATTTTTTCCGGGACTCCATAAGACATTGTGAAATAGTGTATTATTTTATCGATGATTTAATGATTGATGTAATATTTTTTCAGTACTCAATACTCATCAGATAAATATATTAAGTACAACATTCAGTCACAACGGAAATTCCTTGATGTCGTCGGATGACGGGTTTTATTAGGGATTGTTGTCGTAAATCACATTTCATTTATTATTATTATTATTATATTATGTATTGTAATGATGGTATCATGATGTTACCTGCACAACACTACTTATACTGACATGAAACATGTTTCATGATAGTAATGTCTGCGTGTAAAGATCACACGTTGCTACTTTCACAATGTGCACTTGTACAGTAATCACATACCGTACTGTTATTTTTACATTATAAAAATCAGGTACTATTTTTTTACATGTAATGTTGATTTTGATTTCAAGAGTGCTATTTCATCAAGTACAAATTAAAATTATATAATATTTTTCTATTTGATATTTGGGGACTGTTTTTCTTAAGGGCGATAAATTGGGGAGTTGACCTGAACAAATCAACGTGATTTTTTCTTTAAATGTATTTTTTTTCTGTAAATTAAATACACTTTCATTAAAGAATATAAGCATTTTGGTAAGCAGACCAAAATACTCACTAAGTATTTCACGACAAAGAATAATTATAATAAACTTTATTGCACAATAAGGAGTAGGTATACATAATTACAAAGTAAAAAGTAATGTGATACAAATAAATGATATTGTGCAATGGGCGAGTTTATCGCAGAAGCGATATCTTCCAACTTACCCAAGAATCGTATGTTAGGTTACCTAAGTATGGAATTGGTTTTAAGAAAACTCTAAATGCCTTTGCAAAAAAAAACAATTTTTTTATTAAAGAGTTAAAGCGATATTAAAACGATTAATTTCCTACTCATTTTTTTTTAAATTTTACATCTCTGTTTGTAAGTCTTGAACAAAAAATAATGATTTGTCAGAAAATAACATTTTTTCATATTTACAACTGTTCTTGCACGTTTTGTAGCAGGCCATGGTCCTCACATGGTCCATCTATGTAACTATATAGTGGTGTCTGCATAATACGTAATACCTACATATAATAATGAATATGAAATAGCTATACGTACGTGTGTAACTTATACAATATACATATTATACTAGAAGAGCTAGTAGAGTAGCAGTGATGTGCTTTCTATACATGCAAAAAACCAACGTATGCCTAAACAATAACATTAATGTCTAAGTCCCTTACGCTTGATAAAACTACTTCTCAATTTTCTACATTTTCGTCGCAAATTTCCCGGACCCAAATTACTTTGGATGGAGAAACGTTCAATGTTTCTCCCCTCATCTCATTGTATAACACGAAAAACTATCTATATCTGATACCATTACGACATACCCCACAAGTGAAGCATCCAGCAGACTAGCTTCAATGTGATGTACAGGCAAGTCGTCCTCTCTGTGCCGATAAAAAGTAAGATACCTCTTCATAATAAGGAGCATATCTCATCACCGACTTGAAGATCTGAAATGTCTCACTCGTAATGTTTAACAGATATCTGAATTTTGCAGGGCAATAGAACATTTACGAAAATGATGATAAACTTATTCTCTAAAGACAACTCCACGGAATACGAGATATGAATGACTTTATTATGTGATGTCTAATTTATCATGTATTGTAAAAGGCAACTGCAGTTTGTTGTTCAAATAAATAATTATAAATAAATTACGAAAGCATGACCGACGTAAAAAGTTTAGACCCGCCACTGTAGTGTACATAGTGTGTACAATGTGTGTACTCTAAACCTACCCGAGAAGGAATGTGACCGGATTGCCTGATGGATTCCTGAAACAGCTCACAACACAACACAACCTCTCGATATATGGGATTGGAATAATAAGTAATCATGATGTGATTGTCCTTTACTATTATTTAGAATTCTCGCTATAACGAATGTTTTTTTTTGTTAATGCGTTTAAAGCGATGCACTGATTATAGTAATGTATCTTCGTCTTCGTTTGCACAAGGTGAAGTAAAACTTTCTCGTTTCAAGTAATTGCGCGCTTATTGAGTCACGTCTTCCTACAACATTCCCAATCATATGATAGATTTAATTATTAGGTTTGTCCAGGTATTAAGAATATTCTAGAGCGTTTAAGGATCTGCCTTGTTATTCGGAAATAGCGAACCACCGTTTTGATCATTAAAACGTTCGAATCTAGAAATTATTCTAAAATTATTTGAAATAAATTTTCACAGTGTGCACACTAATACCCTACTATAAGTTTGTTGTAAATCCAAAAACATTTTATAAATACCGTCTTTTTAAGCAATAAGCTTATGTCGTGATATTAGAGTAGGCTTACAAAGGCAATGAACTCAGATTAATTTGAATGCGAACTTTCAATCCAAAACCCATCTTCCAAATAAAAACTGTTTCAAATCAGGCAACTGACCATCTTTTACTGACAAAGATAAATTGTGATAATTTAAAATAGTTTTAGATGCACACATATAACTTATGAACAAATAATAAACTGCAGAGTAAACATAATAAAAAATATGCCTCAAGTGCATCTGTGATTATATTTGTTTAATATGTATGCTTTGCGTTATATCCAAACACTTAATAAGAGACATTTAAGCATAATGTAAGTGTATCACGTGCCTTACTATTATATAATACGGGATTGTTAAGCTGGAACCACGGACAATCAGAAAACATGCAACATCGTGGTTGGACACACAAACAAACAAATAATATACCTACCCACGCCACGTAAGAAAATAGTTCTTAGGAACAATACGAACATCTAACTAACTTGGAAGATCAATGTCCAGTAACTTCTATATTATAAAACTTTAAGTTCGTTCACTTATATTGACGAGTGTAGCTTTGAAATATTAACGTGACAAGTAACATGAAAATCAAAGCTTTCTATGCAAATTTGGATCCATTAAACGTATTCCTTTAGGCATAATTTATTAAATTTATAAGATTAAAACTGGAATCCCAGATGAGAATTAATCTCCCAAATTAATCTCTTAATCTTTCCCAAAATAAAACTTGCATTGTATAAAATCGTATTTTTAAGAACATATTATTTATGTAAATACATAGTATTTAAGCCTTTACATATATAATATATAATATGTTCTTAAAAATACGATTTTATACAATGCAAGACATAGTATTTAAGTTAGATCGACATGGCGTTCCGTTCTTTCTGCCTACCCCACCGGGAACACGGCGTGAGGGTATAATATAGTAGGTATAGTATTTAAGCAACAACACGGCATGTAATAGCATTAGTTTGACAATGACATTATAAGTCGAAATCAGGTAACTCTTTAATATTTTTGAAGTAAAACTAAAACCAATTGTGTTTTTTTCCATACGTAAATAAATCTCTCACTCTTCTTTGTTTGGCTTTTGCAGCAAGTTTTCATGCTGTAAAAGGCAAATTTTCATTTACAAAAATATGTAAAAGACATTTAACATCTTCAATTTGAGTTCATCGGTAGCCTGGAGGTAGAGTCTCGGCTTCGTGAACAAGGGGTCCGTGGTTCGATACCAGGTGCCGGCAAACTTCCCTTTCACGGCACAAGCTTTTATAGTAGCTTACTGTGAAAGGTGTATGAGGTTGTATTTGGGTTTATAACAATAATTCAGATATATCTTTTTAAAAAAAAAGAAAATTTCAGTGGTGAGATGTACTAGAGACGACAGCACACTAATTTGATGTTATTATGCAACATAGAGAGGGGCGATAGCCAGATGATGAATCCTATACGATTTCTCCCACCACCAATCTACATCACCGTTACAACACATACATATTGCTTCGTGTGAAGCTGTTCAGGTACTCAGATTAATCTTTAAAGAAAACATCTTTCTCTACCTCTGTATTCAAAGTTCCTACTTATTAAATATATTGGTACTATTAATTACATAGGTAGTTTCTATCAAAGACGAAACAGTAGACCAATAAAAACAAACAAACGACTAGACGCATCGATATAATTAAATGTTATAAGTACATAGTACAGGTATCTTAATTATTACAGAAGGTGTTTGTTGCTATTAATAAAAATTATTAACTAAAAGAACAGGTTTCCTCCTACTTTTGATTGTACCTATAAAAAGGAGAGCCCTTTTTACACAATGATGTAATTATGTCGTTGATTAATATAAGACTTGTCGACGACAATAATTATGTTGCTTTCTTTTATTTCTTCACTTAGTTCCTATTTCATTATTTCTGCTCTTGAGAATATGATTGTATAAAAAATAATTTTAGAGACATAAAAAGTTCAGTGGAGGCGATTTTTAGCCACTTATTCCGTCAAGCTACCCTGTAGTTACTCGTAGAATATATTACATAATGGTTAAGAATTTAAAAAGTTAATATAGGAAAAATATAATAATAACTATATGAGTTAGTCGGTAGCCTGGAGGTAGGTAGAGTCTCGGCCTCCAGAACAAGGGGTCCGTGGTTCGATCCCAGGTGCCGGCAAACTCCCCTTTCACGGCACAAGCTTTAAGCTTAGTGTGAAAAGTGTAAAAGGTTGTATTTGGGTTTATAACAAAACCCAGATATATCTTTTTTAAAAAAAAAAAACTAGACAACTTATTTATGATGCGCCGTTTTGTGGAAAAACTACCGCATGGGCAATATCTCTATTTAATGTAAATAAGTTTAAATCGTGTTTTTTTTACAATTTACCTTGTGATACATTAAAAGACTGTAGGTGCGTTTTATCATTTAAGCATTTTCGGCGGATTTTATTTAATAAGATGCAAATGCCTTCACTATCAAAATACTCGTACGTTCTAAGACTGACGCTATTTATCGGAATCAAAATTTAGTCAAATAGAACTACATGTACTAAGTATATCTTAGTACAGTCGATTCCGCTTAATTGGGACACCGCTTAATTGGGACAGCCGCTTATTTGGGACAAATCTCAAAGAACAGAAACCAAACCAAGAAATCAATAGTAAATTTATATGTTTAATTGGGACAACATTCCGCTTAATTGGGACAGTAAATTTAAGAGCACATAATTAAAGAATTCTCATTTTGGCATTGAATTAAATTGTATGTACCCATTTATTATTTCAATTAGAATTTTTTTTTTCTGAAAAGCTTATATTATATTACATATTTTTAATTTATATGATAATTTATATTACCTATATGTAATTTACAGCTTCTAAGAGTTTATAAAATAAAATTATTGACAAAAATATAGGTACATTGTTTAATTTTTTGTGTGTTTTACTGGTTAATGGCCTTAGTTTCCAAAACCAAATAAATGAATTTATCAAAAATGTGAAATCCGCTTAGTTGGGACAGTCGCTTAATTGGGACAAAACGCCCAAGTCCCGATGTGTCCCAATTAAGCGGAATCGACTGTATTTGTTTATTTATTTATAACATAGACACACACACAGTAGGTTAACAAAACATAACATAGTATAGCGAACATATCTTTATATCAGTCATCATAAAAGTTCCATATTTATTTTTTATTGCGTGCTGTGAAAGCACTCATATAAACCTGTTGACAGAGATACGAAGACATTTAAGTATCCAATTCGTATCTCATATATATGTGAAACAGTCCAAAATGATCTATTATTAACTTGCAGGAAAAATCGTGGATCTAGATAGAGATTCTAATAGTATTTTTTTAAAAATTATTAATATAGATCAAAACACATTAATACTACTCGAGTACACCCACTTTGAAACACTGACTGACTTACTTATTCAGTTTAATAAGTCTAGACATTGAGATCTACGCGATCGATCATTTCATTATTTTAATGATCAATATTGCTATGGTGTTGTTATGAGATCCTATTTAAAATACGTTTTAAATTTATGGTTGTACTTTGTTTTATGTTTCTTCGGTTAACAATTATTTGTATTTTATTTTAACTCCTACACTGTTATGATGGTTAACATAACATACGTTTTAAATCGAACAAGCCAGATTCATTGCTATAGTGTAACGATTAATTTTTTATTTTGTATTTATAATAATATTAATGAAAAATGAACACATTCATTTCTAAATATCTTTGATTTTACATCTAGCACGACATCTGGCTACTCTTAATATGAAAACTTTAAAAATATACGAGTGTACCATTATACTGTTATTAATTTAAGTAATTTTTCGTCATCGAGATATCCTAGTTCCCACTTAATACAAATAGTACTTGATAAACAAAAGCTAGTTTTTCAGTTGATGTGCTTCGTAGACGTAACATCTACTGTACATATATTCCTGACAAGCCACAATAGCTACAATATTTTACAATAATATTTCCATTTGACAACCTATCATCCATAATTACTTTTAATAATATAACTCATTTAGTGCAGTTTTGGTCTAAATTTTATAACGCAAATCATGTTTGAACTGTTTTATTAAGACAGGTAACCACTATGTCGATTTGATATATACCTACTAACGTTTCAATAATAGTTATGTGATATAATATATAAATACGTAGAGCTTAGATCAAATATGTAGATCTTTCAACGAAATCACTGGAGCTGTTGTTATGTTATACCACTAGCAAAACAGATAGATAAATCATTGAGTACCTATACTTATATCATTCCGTAGTAAGCAAGCAATAATTATTATGAATTTCCCGAGGTGAAAAAAAATGATATATTACTTATTGTTCTTAATATATTCATTTGCCGAAATTACATGTCACTAACGTGTGTAAAGCAGAATTAATTTATGATTTGTCAGAAGCTTATTATGACATTGAACTCAAATTATTTGTTTTTTATTTTATTTTATAAGTAGGTACAAAATAATTTCTCTGTTGTTTAAAACAAAAATATGGTATTAATTGTTGATTTTTGTACTCGTATTCTGTTCTATTCTTTGTGAGGCCATCTTCACAGTTTATTGGACGTTAAAGCAAAATTTACCGAATCAAGGACTACATCAGAATAAGCCTCACAATAAGATATTGGGCCTAATTTTTTCGTAATAATATTAAAATTAAATCCATTTCTTTTTCAAGTATGCAGCATAAAACAATAACGTTTGTTTTGAACAGTTTTGAGGAAGGTGCTTATTTATCTTCCGTGGTATCAGTATGAGTGCTGTTTGAAATTTTTCTTATTTTTTTCATACATAGAATATAATTAACAATTTTAAAACACTCTGATTGGTAGTAACCTCAAAAATTGTAAAAATGTTTGTTTAAGTAACACTTTAATAATTATATTTTTCATTGTTTCAGGTTCATCATCTGCGAGTTAGATGTGATTCTGAGGATTGTCAACACACGAAGGAAATCTGTGGATGTGTTATTACTTTTAATATTATAAAAGTCATCAATTTTAGGTTATTAATATTATTATTAATTTTCAATGGTATGTGTATTGAAAATATGTATTGTTGTTTTTTTTTTTACTTTTTCGTTATAATCTTTACAGCTACTAAGATCATGAAGAAATACTACTTGAATATACTCTAAAAAATGATTTTTTTAAATCATCTCAATAAACTATAATTCATTCTATCTGGCTGGTTGACAAATAAAAATTATATGAAATACGAGTAGGTAATACACATATCTATAACTCATAACAAACGTAATGTGACAGTGAGAATCAAACGTTCAATCAAATAATGTGACAGTGAGAATGGCGGAATTGGTGAACGTTGTCCATGTACACGGAAAGTGATCACTTAAGTTTCACACACGACACAAGCTTTTAGCTAACTGTGAAAGGTGTATAAGGTTGTATTTGGGTTTATAACAAAAACCCAGATACATTTTTTTTTTAACAAAAGCCAGCCTAGAGCCAATTCATAAACGTGAAGAAGCCTTTCTCACTTCTTCCGATTAGATTTTGCACAATATTACATTGTGTAAGCAGTAATTTTCCAATCGATATGTCTGATTGGTTTTGTCATCTGCATGTTGTTCCCGAATCCGGTTAAACAGTCAAAAATAAGCATTTCGTTTTCAATCAATATGAGATCACAAAAATTATTCAATTGTCACCCTTGAGTAACTATATTGTCGCCCGAAATATTCAAACTGCTCCCATAATCTATATTATTATAATATGTATTAAATCCATACTGTTCAGTTTTTGTAACCTGATTTTGTATTTTATTCTATAGTTTTATGGTGACAATTTGATAAAATCAAATCATAAGTAGGTACTCAAAGAGTATGTAGGTATATTTTCATTCTTGAGTAATGAAATTGTCATCCGATTTGTTGAAATTGTCGCCCATGAGACGCCTTTAATTTTTCACATTATTTTTCTTACGTTTATATATTAATTAATTAAGATTAATTAAAATTATTTTATATCGTTGATCTCGTTCTTAATTAAAATTGGCTGTTTAAGATTGCCATATATAGAAAACTGAATATAATTTTTAGATATAAAACTTATTTTTATATCCGATTATAAAATAATACTTAAAAATAATTATCAAATATTTCTTATTGTATACACACTGCTGTTTTATTACTTTGTAATTGTAGTCATTGCATTTATATACGTCTTTTCAATACAAATAATTAAATATATATATTCCATACTTAAATAATGGTCACACCATGTTCTACTGTTTTTTAATTGCATTTCATTTGTTCGATTCTAGCACTTCAATTGTTATTGTAAAAGTAATAATCACTTGTTTTATTAATATTAAATTATATTTTTTAAATTTTGAATTCCACTAGTTACAAATCGCATTCCTTTTTTATTTTGGAAATTACTACTTATCAGTAAATACACAGAAACAAATAATTATATTACTTATCGTCGCTGCATAATATTCCTAGTATCGAGCATTCTTTATCATATATATCATTTGTTTTCTGTGGCATTTAATGTAATTTGTTTATTTTATTATAGGAATTGTTATTACTATTGTGATCTGCATTTATCATTTGTTTTTTCTGCACTTAAAGACACACGCACATTGAAATCAAAAGTGGCAGTATACAAAAAATGACAATTTTGAGTTTAAACGATGTTTAAAACGCTCAAATTAAAACGCATCCTATTCAAGAACACCTATTCCAATAGCTTGTTTAGTTTTCCCTAGAGGTCACTGGAATCGGTTTGTACTTTTTGTATAAGCTTCAAGTTGCTAATTAATAAAGTGACACTATACCAGTTGGAGTCAAACGGCCGCAGTGGTTGTACATTAATTTAAGGAAAGACTAAATGCATAAATGACATTTTAAGTATAGTGTCATTTTTATGTATGACTTTGTATAAATAATGTATTCCAGAAACAAGTAGCGGTGTAAACTATAGAACTATACCAAAAACTTTAAACGGCCATACTGAAAAATCATGTTTTTTGTATGATGCCACTTTTGTTTTCAATGTGCGACATAATAAAAATAAACGATTTATTAAATATTCTAAAAGAATATTATAATTCTAACTCTACGTGGTGCCTTTATATTCTATAAAATTTCTGTACTTGTGTATTTTATAATAGAATATTATTCTTATAATTGTACTTATTACTCATAGTGGATATTATTTGTATTTTTTAAATAAATATATCGAAAAAACAAACATTCTTGGAGACTCGAAAGTCCACTTTGCTTAAAATATAGTTTGCTTGGACTTAATATTTTTTATTTAGATATTTTTACCAGGTAGCATATTATTTTTCAAAACTTTCATTGCAGTGATCAAATTCTTATTTATATAGGTAGGTACTTACAAGAACACTTGCACAAATTATTTGCGCAATGAAAAAATATCAGACAAACCAAAATTACACTGAATTTTTCAAGTTTATTCGTCATTTATACCATCACGACATTTCCTACAGGTGGGGGTAACTAGCGGGTTGACTACGTGTGATTAACATGAAAGTCATCCTCCCCGTGCCAATAAAATTGGAAACATTTAGGATGGAAGGCATACCTCATCGGTGAACTGAAGGTGTTAAATTTCTGAAAAGTGTCCACTCGAAAACTAACAAAAAAATAAGAAACCTATATTTTTGAAGACAAAAATGTTCATTTTGATAATTATTGCAATTGTGCTTGAGTAAATTTTATTTCGTTTTTATTGTATGTTTCAAATGTAGTAAATTTCAATATAGAATATGTTAATAGATACATATTGAATAAAATAGCAAAATAATGTATTTATTTATTTTATGTTCACTTGGTAAATTATGTGAATTTCGATGTTTTCCTTTACTTTTTTCTAATATTCGATGATATAAATAACACAGACCATAAACAATGACATAAGAATATAAAATTTGGCAGTATATTGCACAAAAATAAATGCAGGATGTACACTTTTAAACTTGAATATTTTGTGCAAAACACATATTGCATACATATTAAATTGCACAATAAGGTAATGGTTAAAAGAAGATTTTTGCGATTCATGCAATATATTTTTGTGAATACGAGTATATTGCACAAATTCAATAAAAGTAGCAAGACGGAAGGCTTGCACAAAGTATTAGAATCTTTATTCTAATATATTGCGCAAACCAGATAATGAAATTAACTGTAAAATGTTTGTGCAATATAGGTATTTGGATTTTGTATTGTTATTTGCAAACAATGTAATCGCTTACATATGTACACATTTTTAATTAATATGTTTTATAAATAAAACCGTCATCTATATTTTTATAATTCTGCACATGTGTGATTTTCTGGTCTTCGACAATGTATATACATAATAAATAATCATTATAAAAATACATAGAATATAATTTCAAAGAATATTTTAAATATAGTTAATTTTTCAAATAATCTAAAATAATAGAAAATATTATTTTTATTCGTAAGTATCTACTATAAATATTACTCGCTTACTCTAAGATTTATTATTGTCGTCATTTTCTTATTTCATTTATAAAATGATTTTTATAAATAAATAATTAATAAATTTAAGCCCTCCCCCCCTTCTCCCCAATTTAGTGAATAAGTACCTACCTATGTTTAATTTCAATTACTATATTATATATATTATGTGTAGTTATGTGTTAGCATTTGTATGCATATTCTTATTACGAATATAATTAATATGAAATAGATATTATTATTATTTACCTTTTTGAATTGCTAAATAAATAATCAAATTGAATAATTTTGTTTAATTTATGTATGGATGTGACAAAATTTAGCCTTATTATTTCTTCGCATTGCTTTGTGGGATGAGGTCTCTATATTTCTGAAATTACAACGCCCGAACAACCCTCTTATATGTACCTATGACAAATATATCAGAACTCCTATGACAAAATTATTAGAAAATCTATGACAAATGACAGATACATACACATATCAGATTTCTTGTGTATAAGGTACTTTCTTATTGTAAAGATAAGATTTGCTTTGATAACTTCCCATTTATCGATGCCACCGCTGCATCTCACATACCTAAATGTGGTCAACAACAGTGGATAAATTGCAAGTAATAAATATGCATATCGTCTTCTTTTTGGCATTAAAAAATTTAAAAAAAAGATGCCACTCTTCATCACTGTTGAACTGAAGGTATTAAATATGCCTGCTGTTTTCTCTTCAAAGTGCTAGGAATACCGAAAAAGTTAGAAGAGATCAAAATCCCAATCCAGTTTTTATGAATTGTAATTCTATAATGAAATTGGGCAAACTAACATTCGACCATATTGACATCAACAGTTTGCAGACTGTGACTACCTTCAGAGGAGAGTTATAACCTAAAAAAATTACCTCACCATGTATACGCACACAACAATAAGGATAAAATGGTGTAGGTACATATTATGAAACTAATTGACTTTTAAGAGGAAGACCTACTCAAATAAAATATCATGATTAGGTAAAATGTCGTTTAGTATATAATAAAAAAATTCCGCCAAATTATCCAATAGGAGAACACCTTTATTGCTTAGATGTGTGTATTAAGACAAATGGTATATTTGAATGTGTTAGTGCAATACGACACGACGGTATAAATAATAATAATAATAGTGCATCTCAATACGAGTATCGAAGTTCCGCTGATAATATTATTATTTTCTCAGCTCATAGTCAGGACCAAGGATTAATAATAATAATGCTTAGTCCAAAATATTCAACCAAAGTTTTTTGCGTTTATAATAATATTACTAGCTCAGTATCCGGCTTTACCCTGAGAATATTGTCAAATAAAAAGTATGATTAGAACAATTCTTGACAAAGAAAGAAAAAATATTTTATAAATAAAAATTTTGATATTATTATGTTGGTTTCTGAAAATTGTAAATTTAAGGTTAGACGATTTCTTTGCATTGTTCAATAAAGCCCTATATTCACGAGCAAATACGACAAAACCAAACCAAATGTCGTTAACAAATTGAAATGATGCCATTATCATAATATTATGTATGGAGGAATTAGAAAATAAAAATGTATCCACAGTAATAATCGTCTGTCCAGTTCCATTGTTCAACAAGTCGAAAATTTAAATTTTTTAAAATTTAATTAGTAATACACAATTCACGTAACTCGTCTAACTCCACAAACAAATAACTGTCCATAATACACGGTTCCCTTTATAAAATAAATATTTAGTTTTGGAAAAAAAATATATTAGGTACATTTTTTCAATTCCACGATGAAATATTTCGAAATGTTTAATTCACAAAGACAAATCTATATATCTTTAACAGTGAGATTATTATAGAATATAATTATTTCACTCAGAGTTCTGTTTTTAAAGTGTAATAAGATTATGTAATTTGAAACAAGTGTTTCTTTCTACTATAGATTATTGATTCCGAGAGTGACGTCTTTCGACTTGTCAGATTGATAATGACCTGATAAGTCGAAAGACGTCTCTCTCGGAATCAATAATCTATAGTTGAAAGAAACACTTGTTTCAAATTACATAATTATGGAATTCTACTACGTGTGCACCGACACAATTAATAAATTTATTGTAATAAGGTATACCAAAATTACAAAAATGACGATTTCTCGACGAATATTCGACATTTCTACTAGTTGAGCTATGGGAATGGACTGTTGTATAATTATTAACTTCTTCACAACTTCACTGTAACTTGCATTCATTGAGTACACGTGCTGTGCTGCAGCAGTACTCACTAAGTACCTACTTTTGTTAGCACCAGGTACTAAGGTACTTTGAGTTGAATACCTTTTTTGGATGTAAGATACATTTCATTAGTAAAATGTGCACACTCATCCAAACATTTGCTATTCACTGAGCTGCTTCACAGAGGTCGACAACATTTTTGTAACATTTTTAAAAATATGTACTCTATTAAATTATTGCTGCTTAGATTTGCTATAGGATATATAGGTACAGTCTTCTATTCAATCTGGTCAATTGATTTCCATTTTCAAATCATTTTCAATTTCAATAACGGTGAAAGTTAAATAATTTACATAATTATAGTTTATTTAGGTGTTATAAGATCTTATATTTTGAAATTTAAGAGAGAGAATTACTTATTTTTTTACAGTTCTGCAAAATCCTTTTAAAAATTTGGACCGAAAAATAGTAACATTCTGCTTTTTGTGATGCTGGTTTTGGATCTCCAAAAAAAATCTTTGTGAATCATCAACGTGTCCCTTCTAAACCGCGCTGTTTCTCACAACAAAAGGTTTCTACGCTATTTTTTTTTCTCATTAACTAAATCAGTAAAATCAATTCAGGGAAGATATTTTCTCCGTGTATTTCCAAGAAAACTTTAATATTAATAGACAATAATAGTAATAATCACTCGTTACGGGTGGATTTCTGGAAACGAAGAAGAGAAAAATAATGATAATATTTTGGAACTAGTACCACTTGTTGTGTGCATCTTTTTTAAGCGGAAATAAAAGTACAGTGAAGAATAATAAATAAATTATCAGGGATTGTGTAACAATAAAACGTAATAACAAAGAAATAAAGTCGTAGAAAAAATACCGATACAGTTCTAATTCAAAATACCTACCATGTATCAAAGCACTATATTGAATAATATAGTTTTCTTAAAAGACAGAATACTTACCTAAGTTTAAAAACAAGTATCTTAGAAGGATTTTGGATGTCAAATGGTATGAACATGTCACAAATGATGCAGTGACAGAGATCTGTAATCTCCGTAATACAGGAGAGACGATGGTCCTGGCTGGGACATGTTCTGAAAATGCCCAATGATAGTTGGCCAAAAAGAGCGCTGTTCTTCCGTCCGCAAGGGTTCCGTCGGCCCGGGCGTTCTTCTTTCACAAAACACCCTTCCTTTGACAACGACATCAGAGCGCAGGGAATGTCGTGGGAAGAGGTGACGCGATTGGCCCAGAGACGCTCTGAATGTAGGAAGTTGGTTTCTTCCCTGTGCTCCCGAGAGGAGCGTTGAGGGCGATGATGAAGTTTATTATAAACTTAAACGCAACCATCAATTAACCCCTTTGGCTTCTAAACTCGGCAAATCTATCATGAAATCCCTCACATTTTAGGCAACCAGGGGGAGACTTGATACCACAATTCATAAAATAATCAAGTGCACAATATGCGCAAGCTGAATTAAACAAGCAGCAAGATAAAATAATATGTAACTATATAGATTTGAGTGAAGGAGCAAGAACGCAGCCAATTTGGTATTAATAATATCCATGTTCAGAAGCAGCGGTACTTAATAGGTTAGCAAGACATTATGATATATTACCTGAACTAATACTGTTACAAGATGTTAACCTCTTGATGCCTAATTGGGAAAATTGGATGATCACTAATTTTGTGTAAGGAGCGAAACTAATTTCGCATAATATGCCAAAATTACTGAATTATCGTTACTTGTACGGTGTTTTCTTTTATTGTTATCTGCAAAGATACAGCGAATAAAAGAAAAAAAGAAAAAAAAATTGATGTAATCACGATGTTATTATTAAACTACCAATCAAGAGTTCAATGTTCAAATAGGAATATTGAATTATAAATAATGTATCTGATATTCAAGACTTTTTTTAGAAATTAATCTAAGAGTGAAAAGTGGATGGTAGTCTGATATTGTTGGAAAACTCCCCAAAGTCCTCAAACCTTATGGGCCTCCATTATTGGACCCATGCCCTAACATTTATTACGTACACAAGGTTTCAATTTATAATCCCGATATTTTTTTAACTGTTACACCATATAAAAAATCCCATTCAAAGTTTTGAAGTGGCTCCCCAAATGTATAGCTACGCTGTTGTTTATGGTATACTTTCGAAAATTTAAATGGAAGACTATGGACCCGAGTCCCACTACTAACCCACTCCGCTACACAATTCAGTCGTATATTTGAGTTTATGACACACCCAGATTCACTTTATACTATACTTTACCATACCATCACGACAAATCCCACAAGTGGGGTATCCACCAGAACAGCTGCATGTCATCACTTTAAGCACTTGACTCGTAACACAGAGGTGCTGGGTTGGATTCCTAGTAGGTGCGGTTGGCTGGACGCTAAACATGAGATGAGTGCAGTCACCCGCTCTGAAAGGATTTACATGAGAGAAGCAAAAGAGAGATGGGCGGAATTGGTGAACGTTGCCATAGTATAAAGCGCTTAAGCCAGCCAAAGCCGATTCGTGAGCGTCGACACACTTAATACTCTTTCTCTATCCTGCAAGAGATGCATTATAATCTTTTTTTTTATCAGACAAATTTCGACACATTCCCAAAGATACCTACTAAAATTTGATAACATAACATAACATGCATAGACAATTCACATAGATCGCGCTAGTCCCAAACTACTATGAATCTTGTATTATGGGTACCAACACGACGATACACATATATACAATGCACTAAACACAAATATATGTAACACCCAGAACCAGGACAATTTGAAAAAAGTCATTTTTTATTTTGCCTCAATAAAAAAATCAAGACTCTACCACCAGGCTTCCGATTCCTATATTAATTAATTTTCACTCAGTAACATATTCTCTCTACCTACTTATTAAATACATAATTAATTGGTACATATTATATACAGGTTGATGTCTGACATATGGTCCATGGTCTGATGGTCTTTACAGAGGATGTTGTGGGTCGTTACCACCCGGCAACTACCTTCCTACCTACCTACCTGCCAAAACATCATCATTATAATTGAATGCTGCCTCATACAGAACACTCATCACAATGATATTATATATTTTATGTATTAGGTATGTGTTTATTATTGTTGTTGTTAAGAGGGGAATAAAAATGTTGCCTACATTAAAAATTGTATAGAATTATATTATTATGAAACACTAAATTTAAACCCGGTATCAATATCTATTTGAAAAAGTTTCTATCTACTTTGATACTTATTTTTTTCTCTATACCATCACAGCATATTTGGTAGCTTTAGGAGTCTCGGCTTCATGAATAAGGGGTCTTTCGTTCGATCCCAGGTGTCGACAAATTCCCCTTTCACGACACAAGCTTTTAGCTTACTGTGAAAGGTGTACAAGGTTGTATTTGGGTTTATAACAAAAAAAATCTCAAGTAACCGACGTGCGTGCATGAGAAATTGAGAAAATGAGGAAGCGAAAGAAAAGTGTAAAAATAGATATATTTGGCGTTCCGTTCTCTCTGCCTACTCCACTTGGGACGCGGCGTGAAGGTATAGTATATTCTATTCTATTCTATTCTTCTCAAGACCATCTATAGTATAGTATAGTGATAGCCAGCAGATCATGAATATACAAATTGTCCTCTCTGTGTCACAAAAATAAGATGGGTGGTATACACATGTACGTCATCGCTCAACTGACTGAACTGAAGATGTTAAATGTCTTTAAACGTGATTTTTTTTCAAATATCTATCATTGACAGGACACTCGAAAACTTACAAGTAAGAGTGAGAGAGTTTTTCTTTACCGAGAACTCCACGAAACAAAACACGTGTAAAAACATATAAAAATATGCATCAATGCGAGGGTACATACACCTAAATAGTTAGGAATAATAATAATTATAAAGTAAGAACTTACGCTCAGGGCCTGATCTAGGGGGGGACTAGCCGGGTAAATGCCCAGAGCGGCAAAAATCTATTCCTGGGATCGTGGAAATATTCTTTGATAGAAACGAAGAGGTTGTGAAATATTTCAAATTCCTTCACTTAGAAGTTTTAAATGTAAGGGAAATTTTTACATTGTGAAACTCGAGACCTAAAAAAGGGTACTCAGTTTTGCGAAAAACATTAGAAAATATGAGATTTTTTTTTAGAAATTATAGTCATTAACAAAACTGAGGAGATTGTAAACCTAAAAAAAGGTCCTTATAATACCAAATTAGGGAAATTGGAACAGCATACTCATGACCTAAAAGGTGTCACTAAAGGGCGGCAAATATTATCAAATGTACCTAAAGATTTTGGCTCACGTTTTCTTTCTATCCAATTCGTTCGGACAATCATAGTCTCTATGATTTCATGGATGATGTTAAACGACCTTTAGATATGACTCACTTTTTATCTCTGAACTCTCACAAAATATACAAAAAAAAAATTTAAAGATCGAACAAAATAATGTTTGTATTATGAAATTATTTTAGTTTTATTTATTATGTTTTGTGCATTCTATAGAGTTTTTTTAGGTTTCTAATTTGGCTCAAGTTACCCAGTATTTTAATACAAATTACCTTACAAAAAAATAATATTATTTTTGCCCGGAGCGGGTAAATATGCGACTAGATCAGGTCCAGCCAACGCGTGCACTTGATCATAAATAGGTAGAAGTACATAAATAATACAACATATGCATTAACATGTGTGCATATAGCATAACCAAAAGGCTCTTTACCTCTACAATTAAATGTCAGCTGGAGACGTTAAATAATTATAATTATATATACCTACCTATTGTAATGATATGAATAACAATCAATAAACAAGATGTCAAGAACTATTTTATTGAAAATTATACCAACTTCAGTCGTGCACGTTGACTAAGATGGATAAGTCTTGTCATGGTCAGAACGGCAATGGGCAGGTTATATTGTGACTAGAATAGAATTGACACCTATAGATACTCAGAATCTCAAAATAGAGACAAATATGTACAATTTTTGTTTACTTTTCTACATTTTCAAGATCCTGGGGGGGGGGGTACAATTACTGTTCTAGTTTGCCCTTACCTGCATACGCTCTTCGTCGTAATCTAAAAATAATATTGAAGGACGAAAAAGGTAAAACTGAACTACATTATGGGAATCGTAAAGAGCAGCTGATTCCCCTTAGAAAGCAGGGGTAGGATAAAACATCATCTTGGACCCCATTGCGAACCCTTCCCAACCTAAAAAGTATGGGTATCCCTTTGTTTTCCTAGAAACAAGAACGGAGAAATATTAATTGTGGATGAACCCCAGTGGAAAGATGAATGAAGTAGAAAGACTCATAAATTTATAAGTAGGTACTTATAGAAGGTCCTGAATCCTGTGTTCCACAACCAACCGACTGTTTAATAAGGTTTTTGAATTTTGTTAGATGGATGTGATGTGTAGCTGTAGATCCATGAGTTGTCGACTCCACCAACACAATACAAAAGTTACCTAATTGCTTCATGTGAGGATGTTCGAAGTACATTTGAGGTTGATAACATGAATTTTATAAAAATACCAACCAGCCTATTTGACACATTAAAATTACACTTAAACCAGCCAATGCCGATTCCTAAGCATCGAACACATTTTCTGTTTCTTATTAAAGGGAGTTCGCACAATATGTTGGTTGTCTAAATCATGTGTTTTTTGAATTGATATTTTTAATATTTTCACTCTCACAGGTGTGAAAAATTTAATAAAAATCGAAAACTACGTTAAACATATATAATATTATATATATTACCCAAGATCGTGCTCAAATCCTTGTATGAGATAAATGTGAAATCATCACTAGAAGTTTAATCTGAGTCATTTCATCTGAAACGTCTAGGGATTTCTTATTGGTAATCTGAAATCGTTAATAGACTTGTAATATCTATTTATCTGCTTAATAAACATTCTATCTATTAATTATGAATATCAAAGGAAACATGAAATATGAAACGGTGATAAATAATTTATTATCATCACCTATGTATTTCATAGAAATTGGGTTTTTAAGTGACACTATCTACATCTATGGACAGTTTTAGATAACATTTCAATTATATTGGTTTGAGTATTAGATATAACATGAAATTATTCTTTTGATATGATTAGATAGATGTCAGTCACAGTTCATTGTAATACTGAACTGTAGAATTAAAATTAATTATTCATTTTGTTGAATAGTTTTCCGAATTAATATGTCTCGTTTAACCAAAAATTATATTGTTATATTTTGGATGAAAATAAGTAAATGATGAATGATCTGCATCGCTAAGCTTAGCGATAATAAAATATTTTATTGATCAAACAAACGAAAATCTCCAAGAGAACATAACACGTCGTCTTCCTCGGGAAAAAAACTTACTGAGATAACACTATAATCGCTCATTAATAAATTGCTCATTGGTTCAAACGATTAGATTTATATTTTTGTAAACTTTTTGCCAATTTGTGCTGTGCCAAAATGATTCACGATTCAGGATCCACTCCATCTGTTGACTCACCAAAAACCGATCAACTTTCAAACAGTGATTCATGGAAAAGGTTGGTATAAAAAAAATTACTTGAAATTTTTGCTTCTTCTTCGATGGCCCTACAGTTCATATCGAGCCTTGGCCTCCATCAGCCCTCGCCTCCAACTCCTCCTGTCTCCCGCAACAGTTTTCCAGTCTAAATTTATGCAGGCCTACGTTTTTTTTTCAAGAATATGTAATGTAGGTATAGGTACCTATTATGTAAAATTTAGGATAGTGAGTCCTTTTAGGGGAAAGTTTTCCGAAGTTCACCATCTTTTGAATAAAGCCTATGTATCCTAGTATCAAAATTCCTACCTAAGCCCTATCTTTTTTTAGCCTTCTTCCTATTTGTTCATATAATGACGATGAATATTTTGAGTGTCATGAAAAACCTAGAGAAATGAAGAACAATTCTGGCTGACGACCATTCTGTAAAATTAATTGTTTCACTTTTACTTTTAAGAAACTCCGACGAAAATGTCATGGCTAGACTTTTGTGGAATCTTGATACTTCGTCGCTTTTAAAATTGAAGCAATTCTTCCATAAGCTGGATGACGATTCCATATCAGAAGATGGTCCCAGACAAAATTTACAGAAGCACAGAGAGAAAAGAACCATGTATATCAGCAAAAAAGACTTTGAAAATGCCGTGAACTCCGTTTTCGGTAAATATGGTCAACGTTTTCTGAACATTTTATGAAATATGCCTACCCAAACTGAACAAACACCTAAATAATAATAAAAAAATACTTATTCAAGGAAATACAGACTTCAAAAGCGAATCCGGGAAACTTTTTGATAGTCTTGATGACGAAAAAACAGGCTTCATTTGGTGGGAACATTTCTTAGATCAACTGATAGAATGTGGAGAGAAAAGGACAAGAAGGAATTTGGAAGGATGGAGCCCAATCAAAAAGGACAAAATTAAGATAATTGATGTGCCACATTGCAAGGTGAGTCTTAAATGTAAAGCAGAAATTAGAAAATATTTGTATTTTCAATGAAGTTGTAAAATAATATCTTCGAATTTATTAATGTTCTCAGAAAGAATGCGTCTCTTTCGTTGTACCAATCGAAACGGAATCCACTTTTTGCTACGTGATGGTATCTAAACATGGAAAAGTTGGTGTATACGATGGTAAACTCAAAATATTGGCAGAGTATGACGTATTTTTCATGAGGACTGGGATAAATAGGAGAGTTAGAGATGTTTGGATCACTTCTGTGATTAATCTTGAGGCACGTATCATATCATAATCACAAGTAACGTTGTATTTACTGCAACGACGCACAGACTTTAACCAATACTTTTGCATTACAGGATTCTAAGACTTTGGTTTTGGCTGCTTCCGACAGAACATTGATGATCTATGATTCGTCTACTCTTTACCATGTTCCTTTGTTCTTAATAACTGGAATTCCTTATATTCCAACAGTATGTAATTATGAATTAAATTCACGATCCAATTAACATTGTAAATCGAATCACCAAGAATCATAACATTGTCATGCTTTTACAGTTTATGGCGTACAACCCTTCGAAAGACAAGTTTGATTCTTCGTGCCTGGTAATGGGTGATGACCACGGAGGAATTACCCTTGTGACATTCAAACAGCCAAGAGTTGGTCTATTCTTCAAACAAATTCAAGATAAAATGAACACTATTTTATGGATTGTAAGAAACCTTTTTTTTCCTTCCTTTTCTGTTCTCTGTTTCCTAAAAAAGACAACTTCCTACCCTATGTCCTTTATGTCTTATATTTTTAGGATCTTCAATGTATTCTTCAAGAACCTTACTGCGAAATTAGAGTACAACGAAGGATTCACACTCGTCCTGTTAAAAAGTTGGTGTACATCAAATCAAACGATTCTATTGTCTCGTGTTCCAGTGATCCAAATGTTTCATTAATTATTAGACATCGGAAAGGCACCAGGGAGTCCTATATATTTAAAGTCACAAAGGTAAGAAAAAATAAACAAATTTACCCAAAATTGGTCCATCAAATGACTCAATATTTTTGTATATTATAATTTATTCACTTTTCAGGGAATCTCCTGTTTTCATTATTCAGTATACATGAATGTTCTGATCACGGGTAGCAGTGATGGTAAAGTAAGGATATGGGATCCCATCATCACACATAAACCAACAGCGATTCTTCCAGCACAGAGTGCTTCTATCATGGATGTAATGGTTATGTCACACATGTCTGCTGCGATTACTTTCAATAAAAATGGGGTAACTGGCTTATCAATTAATTGATTTATAGATTACGAAAGCAAAAATTTATAAACATAAGTTATAGCATGAAAAGTGCCTATCCAATTCAACTAACCACGTTTTGAGCTTGTTTACGCGCACAAACCACAAAAGTAGGTATATCATCAGAGGTTTTTAAACCCTTAGCAAAGCTCTTGAAAGCAGAGCTATTCTTACCATTTTGACTTACATAGATTGCCATTTTTTTTTATTCTAGGAGCTCAAAGTCTGGGATATCTTGAACACAGTGTGCACGCAATCTCTTCACATCTTGTATCCTTCATTTGGTATACTTGGACGGTTGATACAATTTGGACCAGTGTCAATATTCAATGGACCTGGCAGAAAAGAAGCACCCAAAGACTTGAAAGTAAAAATGACCAAGAAACCAAATAAAAAAGTCTTTGGAGTGGACGACTACCAAGGAAATGGAGATGCACAAAAATTAAATTCTTTGGATGACGTGAAGGATGTGGCTTATGAGAAAATGATAGAAGATGAAAAGGCTGCGTGAGGATAATTTTATGAGCTGACTGATTTTTCACAACTAAGGGTTATCAGTTAAACTTTTAAATTTCATGTAATTATTGATGCCCGATCTAATATTTTTAGGGAACTGTTTCAATGGGACCGATCAGAAATCTTAGTAGCATGTTGTAACCACATTGCTACTGTGCCAATCCAAGATCTGCAAGGCTTGAAACATGACAAAGAGTATGCAGATGATTGCAAACATTCTTCACCAGATGTCAGACCACTTCTTCCACCACCTGAAAAGTCTCACAAACCTAGGAAACCCTCAATTTGGGATGACGATCAGTTCAACCTAGGTATGTAATATTTTAAGAATACTCTAAAACAACGATTACTTCAATAATATTACTAATAACTGAGTGACTTAATTTTAGAGCAAACACCAACTCAGGCTTCTTTTACATCAAATGGAATAACAACGGCATCAAATGATGTAAAGACCCATCACATTATGGATATTCGTCAACTTCTAACATCGCCAGATCCAAAACCCGATGAGGAGTTGAAATGTAGAACTATTGTAGACACGGATGATATGAGCCTTGACGATTTATTGGAAAGAGCTGGTATTGTAGCCAATATTATTCAGTTTACTATTCTATTCATTGATGAGGTATCATCAATTACTTGTCTATTCATTCTTTTTTGTTACTTTTTAATTCTGTTTTTATTTTCAATTAGTCATTGAATTACTCGTATATTTATTTTTCGAGTTTCAGCGACTGATTATTTTCCATTTTAGGTTTAACTGGGATTTTGGAGAAAGATTTCGTGAAGAAATTTGGCATCATACACGATATGAATGCGAGATTGGCTTTACAAAAAACCAAGTTGGAGAAAGTAAGTGAATCATTCAGCAGAAACAGACATTTCTTCTCAATTCAAAATTTTACCGATATTACAGTATTTTATACACATATAACATAGAAGAAGTTAAGGATTTATTCAATTTCTTTTACATTTCATGAACATCGTAGATGAGGTTACAAGTTGCTCAAGGAGCTCCTTATTCCACATTAGAACTTCAAGAACCACAAGAGATCAAATTCTCAGTACCCCTGCCGCTCAGTACAAGGATGCAGAAGAAAACTGGACTAGAATTTTTCACTGACCCACAACAGATTCTTCGACACAATAGGTTTACAGTTCTTTTTATTCGTCTCTTAGTTCTTTAAAAAAATATTATATTTTAATGGGTTTTGGCACCAGATATTTCTTTTTTAATTTAGTTAATTTTGGAAAGATTTGAGTAAGAACTAGTTTTTAATTTGTCCATTATTTTAATACAAATCAATGCCATTTATTTTAATTCCAGTTGCTTCTCAATGAGTACTCCTAGATCCAGTTACACAATTTCTTCTTCAAATAACTCCAAGAAATCTAACAACACGTCTTTAGATAACATAAGCAAGTAACATAACTCATCAAGCATCTATACCATGACATTGATTGGAATGTGGGTTGACCAAAGACCTTACAAAGAAGACCAATGACGAACGATTATTTGACGAATTTATCTACGAGGATATTCGATCAATTTGAGTAGAGCTTTAGAAAGTACTATTAATCGCATCAAATTAGCGTCCTTATTCCAAATGTCATAAAAAAAGTACTTAAACGTTACGTACTTTTAGGTTACTGAAGAAGTTACTAAAAAAGTTACTGAAGGCTGCATAGTTTATTTTTAAGAATATAATATTAACTTAAAGTTTCTAAAATGCTGATAGATTAAGATTCTGTATAAGGTCCAACAACAACAACAACAATTATTGCTCTACAATTCAAGACGGGTCTTCACACTTCCATGACAGGCTTCACCAGTTCTAAATAAAACACTTTATATTTAGTACGAGCACAATGACATTTATAGATTGCGAGCCGACTTTCAAGATCTTCTAATTCACATCATCAAACTAATGAAAAGTGGCCTATATGCCAATTAGATTACCAATATCACAGCACTTTATGTAAGCCCGATAATGAGAGCGGAAACTCTTGAAACCCGGCTCGCGATCACTACAGAAGTGTAGAGGTAGGGGAGAGTCCCTATGAAACGGACGTCCCATGAAGCAGACAGAAGCTGGTATTCGGCTCCTGTTGGAACTACCATGATGTTGTTAGATGTTTATTGAAGATGCTTACTAACACATTATACCACGGAAGTGTGACAGTTCTGCTCCTGCATTTGACCTTGATAAACAAGTTTGATTTTTTCATTGGACAAAAGTAAATTTTTATACCACAGTTCCAAGTTCATTAAATTTTAATATTATTATTAATTCAATTTTTGTTTTAAAATTCAGATAACTCATTATCTTAAGTACCTAAATAAAAATGTTGAAATAATTTTAATAGTAGGTATATGGATTTATAAAATTTCACGCCTTTATTTAAAATTTCATAGAGTCCCATGAAGCGGACACCAAAAGTACAATGAAACGGACGTCCGATTCATATCAAAGAAAATATTAAAGAAAAGAAAAACGAATCTTCAATATCCAGAGCATCGGAAGGAAGCAGCACATGTCCTGGTAGTCGTAAATCATATGTGGCCAGTGAAAAAGATTGGTTGAAGTGCAAGGAATTGCAGATATGGGCACATGAAACATGAGATGTAAAAAGAACACTGAACATGTTGTAAAAAAAAAAAATTTCACGTCATAACATTTCTGCTGTCCGGAAACCGGAATAATAAAATAATAATATAATTTCAATAAATTCGTAAACAGTCATTTCATTACTATGTCCGCTCCATGGGACCCCATGTCCGTTTCATAGTTATCGTTCCATGAAACGGACATATTTTCAATTTTAGAATTTTACATGTAAAAGTATCTAAAAGATTTTTTAATATTTCTTCTTTAGTGCATAACAAAGGTGAAAACTTCGTAGTTTGTGGGTATATGATTATCTTTCGTGAACAACTAAATGCAACCGAGATATAAAACTTTCCTCAAAAATGTCCGTTTTATAGGGACTCTCCCCTACTAACTATAAATGCTTCATAAAAATATAATAAGTTGTACATATGCCAACGACTGTGGTCGGTTTTAATAATCTATCTATCCGTTACTATCAGTTCAAATCTATTGCATAAATTATACTATAATCATACAATAGATTTTAACTGGTAATAAAAGATAGATTATTCAAACCGACCGTAGCTTGTGTATCCTTGTATACAACATCATCACCCATCAAAGTTTCAGCTTTCTAAGTTTACCTCAAAGCTGTGTACCATTCAAAAGCCTTCATGGAATTGTGTCGGGATTAACCTCTTATTTTATTCTGAATTAGACAGAAGAGGCGACTAAGAATGAGAATCCATGGCTTGGCAACAAAAGCTAAACTGCAGGTGGTCATGATCAATAAAAATGTTATCTACAGTGAAGAATATCCATATTGTTTTAGCATTTTATACGTACTGTACAAAAACAAAAATTGGACGTTATCACTGATTAACCACCTGCGTTGACAAAATAATTTAATCATTTTGATTCCGTATACTGATTTTAACAACAAATTATATAATAAATAAATATTATCAATATCATTACGGATTTGTTATCAAATAGATAATGTTTATATTTTTTTATGAAACAATCATAAATAAATTATCATTGTATAATTATTGTGATTATTATTTCTACCCAGGAGCGTACCAAGATTTTTTCTAGGAGGAGCAGTAGCTTAGCAAAATTTGATCTAGCACGACTTTTTCTCGACGGATTTAGTAAAATTTCCATTATTTTTACAAACTTAAAACTTTTTCAGCTCCCGGCATTCACAACTTTCAACTTTATAATTTTTATTCAGTACACCTATGTTGAGTCTTTTAGGGAGAAGCGTCTGGCCCTTGGCATGGCTTGGTGCTATTTACACATAGTTTTATGGGTCCCAGAGGAGGGGCAAAGGGGGCAGCTGCCTATCCCCTAGGATTTTGTTAACACTGTAATGTAATGATGATGTGCAAAAAGAATAAATAAATAAATAAATAAATAAATCTAAAATATAGTAGAAAAGTAAGCAAAGTTATTATAAAAGTAGGTATAAAAATAGCAGGGAATATTAGCATCAAAATGACAAGCCGCCCCCTCTAGAAGTCAGACTAAACATAAAGTGGCTCTAAAATTGTTGAACAAAAACATGAAATTATTACATACCTATACCAATTTGCTATGATGCTCTTCCCCCTCCTTTCTCCCATTAGAAAAATCCTGGGTACCCCTATGTATTATACTTAAGTAGGTACTATTTTAACATTCGACTGTGCTCAGGACAAAGGCATCAAACCACAATTTTGACAAAAGTCATTTTATGTTTTAAAGTCAATCATTTGTGTCTTTTACACATTCTGGCAAAAGCATTCAATTCCCAAATGTCTAGTTTTTATAAAAAATGCAAAATATTTATTTTTAGCTAGGGCTTAATTGCAAATATCCAATAGGACAAAGGACTCAAACAGCATGAGTTTCATTATTAACACCAAAAAAAATCACCCAGACATAATTTTACGGCGAGGTAAAAGGCATCAAACCACATAACCCCAAACATGTGAAATACATATCTCTTTAACATGTTGCTAAAGTTTGTCAGGACAAAGGATTTAATCCACATTTTTTGCTTATAACTTGTTAATTTCTGAATATTTTCTCTTAAATTTTCATGACATAATAAAAAAACTACATTACAAAAAGTTGGTAAAATAATAATGACAATAATTTGAAATTTTCTTTATCCTACAGTTTTTTGCTTCTCCTATAAAATTTGACCAATGTGGTTTGAATCCTTTGTCCTGAGCACAGTCGATATTTTGATATTATTTATGAGATTTTAAGGGCGATAGCTGTCCCCTCCCCACCGGTTATGTCCATCTATTATTTCTACCAACTACAAACTGATTAGTAATAATTACATAACCATACATACCTAGATTAATATTTAAATACTCAACAATGATTATCATTTAATTTATAAAAAAATAAGTAGTAAGTATTTGATAAGATTTTTACGATAAGGTAATTTAAGGTACGATAAGGTAATTTCATAAGACTCTGTGGTGATTTCCTCAATGTTATTTAAGTAAAGAGTTCAGGTGATTCCATTGGACAGCACCATAACACCAATTTCTACTCTATGTGGTGCTCGTTGCTGGAATAACCTCCCTTCTATTCGAAGAATAGCTCAATCTTTTAATTAGGTCAATTGAAACAAGTGTTTCTTTCTACTATAAATTATTGATTGCGAGAGTGACGTCTTTCGACTTATCAGGTTGATTGATAATGACCTGATAAGTCGAAAGACGTCTCTCTCACGATTTTGATTATTTATCAAATTATTTATAGTAAAAAGAAACACTTGTTTGAATTGAACTAATTGTGGAATTATACTAGACGTGCACCGACACAATTAATTTATTAATCTTGAAATGTATTTAAATACTCCGTCAAGAAAATATATTAATTAACAACATTCGTCCCTTAAGCTCTTCCTATAGTTCCCAGTCCCTTTGGTGTGTTGGCTGTGAGCGTTGTAGCTTTTTTCACTTTTTGGTTTACATGGCAACATTTCTACTTTTTTGCGCTTTGTTTATTTTGAAGAAATCACTGATAACGCAACGCAGCTATGATCTCGCCACTGCGTAGCATCACATTTTATACGTAAATTTGTTGATTTTATTATGCAAATGATGATGTGCAAAAAATTTTACCTAAGTTTATTATACATGCAGTAGTTAGTCTAGTGGTTACGCCAACCCCAAAAGTATGAATAGATACTTGTAGGTATTTTCATAATATATTAAATATTTTTTAATATACCTACAGTCGATTCCGCTTAATTGGGACAGCTGCTTATTTGGGACAAATCTCAACGAACAGAAATCAAACGAAGAAACCCATAATAAATTTATATGTTTGATTGGGACTGTAAGATTTTGTAGAAGTGAAATGTTACAAAAACAAAAGACAGACTACACTTGACTCATTTTTACATTGAATTAAATTGTATGTACCTAGGTACCCATTTATTATTTAAATTAGGATTTTTTTCTTAAAAGTTTATATTACATATTTGTTATTTACATGATAATTTATATAACCTATATGTAATTTACAGTTTCCAAGAGTTTATAAAATAAAATTTTTGAAAAAAATATGCATTGTTTAATAATGTGTGTATTATTGGTTATTGGCCTTAGTTGCCAAAACCAAATAAGTGAATTAAAAAAAAAGAAGTGAAACTCGCTTAATTGGTACAGCCGCTTAATTGAGACAAAATGCCCAAGTCCCGATGTGACTCAATTAAGCGGAATCGACTGTATTTAATAATTAAAAAAGAATTATTCATTGTGAATAAAATATGCATGACAGACAAGAACACATTTAATAGAACAAACCTTTTTACGTACATATCTACTTATTTTTTTTATTTTTTTACTTAACTGTTTAAAAATTATGTAAAAGATAATTATTTTTTGGTATAGATATGTCTATCAATAGTGATACCTATAGATAGAGTATAGGGCGATTGGCCGGTTAGTACTTGGGCATGAACATACCAATTATATAATACAATGGTGATGATAAAAATTGTTTGGTTTACACACGTGCTAGTGTTATTGCACAGTTCTTGCATGTATCAGTTGCTGGTCGGATAGTGAAAGTAAACAGCGTGTGTGCCGTAAATGTTGAATAATAATAAAGTTAACTATACAAATTAATTCAATGTTCGGACAATCGAAAAGGTCTTGACTGCCTACTTAATTGCGATGTAAGTAAAATATATCAAAATTCATTGCGCACAGTTCCGTAGAGTTCCCAGAACAGAATCCCTCCCACTCTTTTCGAGTGTCCACGTAAAGGCAAGTAATTTTATTTGCACGAGAGTTTTTATCATTTATGAGCTAACTTGACGAAAGTACTCGAGTAATAAATCAATAGTGAAAATTAAACAGTGTTTTTTTGTTAAAATCAAATATTATGGTTTAAACGTTTTTTCACACTGTGAACGCACAAATTCTAGATCATTAGATATTAATAAGTTTTATTTTCATAAAACGGTGCGAAAAAAGTTGTCTAGAATATTACCTATTAGGTATGTTTATTTAATGTTAATCTCCTGATTTGAAAACAACGACTATCTCAATTTGAGGTGGGTGAGGTTTGAAACATGAGCATCGTTACATAACACAAGTCAATTCAGAGGGCCTGATAATAATATTGCATTCTGCGATGGCGAGTAACTACCATTTATAATGTGTAGGTACCTACATGAATTATAAATGAGTGAACTTAACTATGTGTGTCAAGTTGAGGCTAGTCAACTATATACTTGTTACTAGTTACGCGTAAACTATGCCACTGGTCGCGCGTTTTTACGTCTATTTGAAGAGTGATATTATAATTTTTCTCCATCTATCTATCAATAACATCATAGCATATCCCACTAATGGGGCAGTAAGCGGATAAATTGCATTAAATGAAGATATATCGGTTAGTAAAAAACCTCAATAGACGGTGTTGCAAATAACAAATTACGGATATTCTCTGGCAGTAAACCTCAACGATAGTGGAATCGAAGATATCCAATATGTTTTTCGAACATCTTCTATATGATACCTACTCTAAAATTTACAGAAAATAGTTGGAAAGCTATTCTTCATCTTATATTTAAAATACTGTATATAATATCATATCTACCTACATATTATGTTAGATTTGAGCCTCATACACTTCTATCAATGCCCAATTCACTCAGAATTGCCAAATTCATACAGTGTGTAAGAATCAGGTAAACAATGACGCTTAGTTCTCTGATCTCTCTGTCAACTTAAAACGGGACTTACACTAAAGTAACCAGATAAGATTTTTTTCTAAAATCTACAAAGTTTTTTTTATCTGAGCTACACCGAGTTGTCAACACTGACGCCGCGGGATGCGGGACAAATTGTAAAAAATCCTCGCGTTTTGTCACTATAGTTTTCAATGAGGGTATGAATTATAGATTAAAAAACAATATATTTTGATTTTGAAAGTGATACGAGTCAAATTTTAAAGGGTAGAAACTGACGGGGCGATAGGGGTAACTTATGCGGGTGTACTCGACTTATAGATAGATACCTACAGTATGCATGTATGAAAATAAAATAACAATACAACTGATAATAAGGAGAAACAAGTCAGTTTTAAATAAGTTATAAAATAATGATTATCAGCTTACAGGCAACATACATAAAATTTTATCAGAATAAGAGCAAACGCTACATGCAATATAGGTAGGGTAGAGTGAGGTTAACTGGGTACAGGTATTAACTGGGCCACACATTGTTTTACACTTTTGCAGTTTAAATATCCCGCATTTGTGAGTGTTTTGCTAATGATCGGTAGATGCCACTGCTTATTGCTAATTTGCGAGGCAAAAGGCAGCCATTGTAAAATATTGTGACAGTTTTGTTGTGTGGGGTAGTGACATGTTTTTGTTTACTGCTGCATGATAAAGGTGATTGAATCTGTGTTTCTTAAGTTACCTAAGATTAAATAATTGATTTATGTATTCAAATATTGTGTTCATTTGAGTAAATATAAAAAAATAATCAACTATTTAAAATACTGGTAAGTTTTTGTTATAATATTTATTATAATGTGTTGGGGTTAAGTGGCCCGGCTATACTTGTGGTTATCTGGGACGGCCCAGTTAACCCCAACCATAGAACAAAATATAAAATAGCGAATCATTTAACTTATTTGAGTCGATTTAATTCTATTTTTTTTATTTTTAGTTGATAAGCAAATTAGAAGAAAATGCCACGTCAACGTCAACGAACTACAACAAATAGATCTTATTCTATAGAGTCTTTAAAAATTGCTACCGAAAGAATTATCGAAGGTGAACTTTCAGTTAGAAAAGCAGCGGCTACTCATCAAATTCCGAAAAATACATTAGCTAGATATGTAAATAAAGTGAGAAACACACCTGCGGGAGTGGAGGTCAATTTTCGACCATCCAATGAGCATTTACTTATTTTCAAAACAAACGAAGAATTGATATTAAAAAAATATATTGAGGATGCTGTTAACATGCATCATGGGCTAACATTTGCTCAAGCTCGAAGCTTGGCTTACGAGTTTGCTTTCGTAAATAATATAAAAGTTAAAGCAAATTGGACAGAAGAAAAGATGGCTGGGATAGAATGGCTACATTCATTCATGAAACGACAAAAATTGACATTAAGAACACCAGAACAAACAAAAATAAAACTAATGTTGAAGCATTCTTAAAAAAATTGGAAGATGTTATAAACAGATTTAATGTAAAAGCGTATGATATTTTTAACTTGGATGAAACTGGCTTAACAAGTGTGCATAAACCACCAAAAGTATTAGCTTTAAAAGGTCAAAAACAAGTTGGACAGGCAACATCGGCAGAAAGAGGTGTCTTAGTTACAGCGTGTTGCATTGTTGGAGCTGCAGGAACTGCATTACCTCCTTTTCTAATATTTCCCAGAGTATTCTTTAAGGAACATATGATCAAAGGTGCTCCGGTTGGTACTAAAGGTGCTGCTACAAAATCTGGATGGATGATATCAGATATTTTTATTGATGTTCTCAAACACTTCGTTGATCATGTGAGACCAACAACAGATAGCCCAAAATTAATTTTATTGGACAACCATGAGAGTCATCTCAGCATTGCAGCGTTAGATTATGCAAAGCAAAATGGCATCATATTGTTGACTTTCCCTCCTCACTGTAGTCATAAGCTACAACCTCTAGATGTGAGTGTGTTTGGCCCATTAAAAAAGTTTTACAACAAAGCCTGTAATGATTGGATGACAAGTCATCCAGCCACTCCGATCACGATATACGATATCGGGGAATTATTGGGGATATCATTTCCTTTGGCATTTACGCCAAGTAATATTTCCAAAGGATTTGAAGCTGCAGGAGTATATCCCTTCAATTCTCAAATATTTTCAGACGAAGATTTCTTAGCTGCAAGTGTAACCGATAGACCAGATTTATCAGTTGCACTCACAGAACCAACAAATACGACGGTATTTACACCTAACAGTCTACCTACAGCTTCGACATCACAACTTATTACTCCAGAAGAAATTCGACCTTTTCCAAAAGCGGGAGAACTTTCTAACAGATTCTTGATACGAAATATTGTAAAATTAACTATTATGCTGTATTTTTTCTACTACTTCCATTGTTCCAAATATATAAAGTTACAAAATTAATAGAATTTTATTGTAGTCGTATAAGTACCCTGGTAACCCCATAGGGTGGCCCAGTTAATCCCGACATGGTGGTTAACTGGGCCACTAGACACATGTCTAAAAAATATATTTTTTACATAGACACAGTGCACATTTATTATTTTTTAGAGGTTTATATCACAGGATATTAAATATTCTATGATTTAGAACACAAGAAAAAAATAAAATGCAGTAACTAATAATAATTTTATCTCTTAAAAAAAAATGTACCCAGTTAACCTCACTCTCCCCTACCTAAAATGATTAATTGTAATTCTCATCCGAAATTCTGGGGGGCTAAAAAGGCCACTTTATATGAATCATAATAGGATCATTATTAGGAATTGTAAAACGATTTAACGGCAACATTTCACCAAATATGAATTATTTGATGAAATGAATTGCGGGTGAATCGTGTACAATTGCTACGGATCTGCTGGCAATTCGGGAAATGAATCATCTGTAGATGAATTGCTCAAAGTGGCCATTTTAGGCCCCTGAATGTCTTATAATGAACATGACAAGTGAAGGACAAGATTTATGTTGTTCCTATATCTTTGGTTATAATTTACTGATTTGGCTGTAACGTTGTGGTAATTTTTTGCAAATATGTGCCTGAGAGTGACAAGATCGTCGTTGAATCCTTTGCTGTTATGAGATTAGAGTCCCTATAGTTTCTCCAAACATTTATCATTTAATATGTTTATTACATGTAGCAGTAGTTAGTCCACTTGCAACTCTTTATGTGGGAAATGTCGTTATGGTATGAAAGGATGGATGGAAGATTACTACAATTAAAATATTTTTCATAAAATATGAAAGTTGAACTCCAACTTCTTATTCAACATAATAGATGAACCAAAGATCTACTAAGTAGTAGACCAATTATTACTTACTCTATGAGATGAACCAAATGCTAAGTAAAATATTTTCATAAGTATGTACAGGTATTACTAAATTCAATATGGAGACAATGATAAGAATAACGTTGATATTTTATGGGTATTCTTGTTTATAAATAATACTTAAACGAAACGGATGTTAGCCGTTTCCTATTTTGCCCTATATCAACACATTGTCTGCAACAACGCAGTTCTAATAATAAGAATAATGATATATTATAGACTTCATAAATATTATGCAGTATGTATATTGGTAAATAGTATTAAGACCTGTGTAAATGATCACATAGCTTGACAAATTATTCATAAGTTCAATCATTGACAGAACCACTCATAAACTGAGATGTGCACAATGATAATTGGAACGGCAAAAATGCGAAGTCTGAGCACTCTGAGCTGAGAGAAAATATTGTTGATGCGGATATCAAATGCTGAACAAAAGAAGGGAGTCGATGTAAATATGGTAAAGTTCAAATTGTAATTACACGTTACTCCTCAAATTAAGACCTTGAGATGAAAAGAAAAAGATCGGGTCGATTCCAAAAAAAGAAGAACAGTTATATTATATCTCATATTATAATCGTTGTCGTCAGTAGACATTGGACGAGAGCGTCATAAGAAAGAAAGACAAAAAAGGAAAAGGTCTACATTTAACAGCAGAGTTGTGATTACAGAAGAATTTATTTTCATTCGTTTAAAGGCAAAGCACCCGATTCCGAGTAAATAATGAAAGAGATTGAATCGATAAAAGTATGGTGACTAATTAATTGCTGTCGTTGAAATTACATAATTATTACATACTAAGTCAAATAATAATTGTGTGGTCTAGGATCGGAGGTGGATAAATGTCTTAGTATGAGGTCTATAAAATTGCATTTGCTAAAACATTTAAATTGAATTTTGTATTGAAAAAGTCAAAATTTACCTGGTTTTTAGACTCTACTGACATTTTACTATAAATAGATTATACTACATACATAGGTAATTCAAAGAATAAATCGGTCATGCTGCCGATCAAATTTCGCTTCCAGTTTTAAACTAACGTTTGTTGAGAAAGTTTGTAATACAAAATATTGCTAATACTTGAAGGAAATCGATGTTGGAACACCAAAAATCCGAAAAAATGTACCGCGCTGCAAGTCTAGTACGTCTATGCAAATAGATATTAGATAACTTTCTTTCTTTCTTTCTTCCTCGAGGCAAGGCACCCGATATCGAGTGAATTATGTGATATTAGATAACTATGTCCTATTTTGTTTCCAAGCCACTCTTGATCGAACACGCAACATCTGACAAACTTTTTTGATCGTTTACAGAGGTCTTCACTGATAACACGCAGTACTTACCCACTGTTGATCGTTTTAATAATTGACTTATTTTTTTATTGGCAACTCTCAGTGTAATAGGGATCGCGGAAGAGTGTAGATGTTGTAATGGCACATGCTAAAATAAAATAAAGTTTTAAACAAACATTTATAAAAGAAAAATAAAACAAAAATTTACGGGTAAAGTGATATTATTTTTAAAGATCGTTGCGGTGAAAAGGATTACTTGCTATTGGAAGTATGTAAAATAATCTTGTTTGCATTTTTTTTATACTTGTATTATTTTTGCATTGTGTTTATTTATTTATTTATTGTTCTTTGAATCGCTTTTATCCTTTCTTGGAACTACAGCGATTGTTATTTTTTAAATTCAGTGCCGTATAGTTGGACGATAGAGTTAAAAAAAAAACATTGAATGTTTCTTATTGAGAAAGAATGAACGAAAATGATATAAGGAATGAATGATTGATTGAATGATATTCGGGCATTCCTCGTTTTTTTTAGATATTGTTAGTTAAATAATGTTTCCTGTACAATGATTGTCAAAAATTTTATTTTACATAATTATTTAACCAACATTATCAATGTTGATGACGGTAATTTCTTCGACGCCGTTTCATGGAGTATCCATCTCAATCCAAAGTTAGGTTAAAAAAATGTGCTACATGGTAAGGTATGATCTATTATTCCAAAGACGTATCCAGAAATTTATCCAGTGGGCAGATCCTGAAATATCGTTCTGTCGAATGTTAGTTGGATCTGACTGAGTAGGACAAGAGGAAGAGTTGCCTCCCCCTGTCCCACACCGGATATAACTCTTGTATTAATTTGGTAAAAAATAAATAAAACTGATAAAATTTAATGGAATGTGGAATCTCTAACAAATAATTATATGAAAAGCGCAAAATGAAAATATCTTTGCCTGGGGACATGAAAAATTTGGTTCACCCGGGCTCCCGCAAAATCTAGAAATACCACTGAATGAATGGATTAAAAAACCTATACTGGATTTTCCAAAATTGCATAATTTGAAATTACATCCTTTGTGTAATTTGATAACCGTTTTATCTTTATTTTTTGTTTTTTGTTGTTGAGAATAATTAGAATCTTTAGATAATTTTAATACAAATAACCACTTTTTATTTTAAACGTTATATAAAAATAAAAATGAATGGGTTAATATAATTATTATTAAGAATTTAGGTATGTTTTGTTGATTATATTAAATAAAATAAATTAAACTTCATAACACACCATATAGTAATGTGAATACTTATATAATAATATCATAATTATATTATTTTTGTTATTTTCTTCCATTTCAGGTTGAAGATGGGAGGGATAAAAGCCTTGTTCGTCAGAATTTTAACATTGTTGGTCTTGTGTATTGGAATCACAAAAGGTATTTATGCCTAGTAATAATTTCTGATAAATCATGGGGCACCTTGTATTCTGTATATAGGTACTTATATATTTTTATTTATTCATAAATATTACATAACTTTTTGAGCTTCCGTGCAGTAATCAATTACACAGCAATTAAACAACACATTAGTGACAATATATGTGCACACTCAGAAAAAAAAATGTTCGAAAAAATCACCTGTGAATTTGCGTTAAGTACTTACTTGTTAGCTCGAGCTAACTGGATTGACCACAACATCAGGCATCCAGGACTACTCATCGCCATCGCAGAGGGTAAGACCGAGGGGACAAATGGCAGAGGCCGACCAAGAGAAGCATATATGGACCAACTGAAGAGAGACATGAACTGTGGCTCATACGTAGGGCTAAAAAGACTGGCTGAGAATAGAGACGAATGGAGAAGAAAAACCAAACTCGTTGCAGACCAATCCAGTGGATTGTAACTCATTATATATATACTTACTTGTAAGAAATTACGTCTTTGTATCAGTGGCGTGTTTTCCATACATGCAACAAAACATCGCATGCCTAGCATAAATTTGGATATTGTCTAAAATTGTTATACAAAAACGATGAGATCGATAAATATGTATTCCTAGACTAAACAGAAAATTTGGTGATATAATTGGGGGGGTTAGAAATGTGGAGAGTCGGATATTTTCTTAAATTTCTGTGCCGAATAGTGGAAATAATTGAAAAAAAAACATTACGAAAGCATGACCAATACAAAAATCTAGTCCCGCCACTGCTTTGTATACTACTCTTCCTGCGTATATATTGATGGCATTTAATATACTTCAATGTATTTTTGTGCAAAATTGTTTCCAATCAATGCAATATGCAAAAGTATGATTGGTTTGCTTATTATAATTATAATAAGCAAACCAATTACTTACTTTACTTTATCTTTATTTTGTAAAGGTAGGTAGATTTTACTACTTTTTAGATGAAGACGAAAGTTCTTGTTTTTGAAAGAGAGAATGAAAAAACGATTTGCGAGATTAAAGTTGGTGACGAATGTTTGGAGCAAGTAAGTGAGTATGTATATTTGGGAAGTATGTATCCCAGACATACTTGACTTACTATTACCAAATAACAATAACCTAAATAAATTACTCACGAGGTGGTTGATGGACAGGGGCAGAGAGTTGTGTGAGAATGATCTTATCCATATTACAAAATAAAGCCTTAATGTAATGAGCGAGTATGTGTAGTCATATTATAATTTGTGTTGTTTATTCTTAATTATTAAATTATCTTATTTTTTATACTTTAAATTCTTTATTATGTTATTTTGTTTTATTATTCTTTTGATTATTTTATAGTTATTGTGTTGTAAAATGTAAAAAAAATTTTAGTATTGCCCCAGAACAGATTTCGATCTAGTGGGGCATTATATTCCAATATGATTTTTACTGTTATTTAAAAATGTAAAATTTTGGAAATAAATAAATAAAAATAAAAAAAAAAAATGTTTACGAGGGATGGAAGATGCGATGGGGACATTGAAAGAAGGAAAGTGGCCGGTGCTAGAGTAAACGGTGCACTTCGACCCATTGTCAGCAATGACAATGTGTCGAACATGGCTAAAATGCTGGTGCACAATACCATTCTGGTACCGTCACTTACGTATGCAAGCGAGACATGGACGTGGTTGAAGAAGGACGAAAGTGGAATAAATGCAGTAGAGATGCGATCGTTGAGAAGAATGGTTGGTAAAACGCTGCGTGATAGAGTGAAGAATGAGGATATTAGAAGAATGAGCGGATGCAAGAAGAGTGTTGTGGACAGAATGCGCGTGAATAAACTACGGTGGTTTGGGCATGTTGAACGAATGAACGAGGTAAGAATGACAAAGAGGATATACTTATCTGAAAGAAAGGGTGTGAGGAAACGCGGGCGTCCGAGAACCACGTGGCTTGATCACGTGGATCAAATTCTCAAGGACGGCCGCGTGTTGAGTAAGAGGAACCGACGTGCGTGTATGAGGAACTGTATGAATGTGGAGGAAGCGAAGGAAGTGTGTAAAGATAGATCTGTTTGGCGTTCCGTTCTCTCTGCCTACCCCACTTGGGACATGGCGTGAGGGTATAGTATAGTATAGTATAGTATAGATTTTACTTTGAAATTGCTCTTTCACTCTTTCATTCATGACTTTAAGTGATGTTTTGATTATTAATTTTGTGTTTTTACTCTTAATTTCTTTTTTATTATTGTTTTTAATTATGTATGACAACCAATTGGGCTTTGATTTGATTTAACAGAATAATATATGAACACTTATAAACTGGACATTGCATTGTATACTTGTTGTTGATTATTGTATTATTGTACTAAACATATATGTATTGTCTCTGTCTGTAGTGTTCCGTTGACCAAAATAAATAAATAAAAATATAATAGGTACTAGCGGTCCGCACCGGCTTCGCACGGGTAGATAGGTATTAAAAAAATAGTTTTAGTAAGGATCCCTATTTTTTCTTAATATAAATTAGCCTATGTCAGCCGGGGATAGTGTAGCTTCCCAACAGTAAAAGAATTTTTCAAATCGGTTCAGTAGTTTCGGAGCCTATTCGGAACAAACAATCAAATCTTTCCTCTTTATACCTATATTAGTGTAGATAACTTTGTTGGTATAATGTTTACGGTGCACAAAGGTTTATGTCCTTTGGTGACTTAAATAAAAATAAAAAATAAATTTAATTCTGGTATTTCCTCGTATTACTAATACCTAATTGAAGGTGAATGTGCTTGAACCTAAAGTTGAGGAAATGTTGTATGTAGGCAAATGTCTCATATTTTTTTCTGTTTGAGAATATATTATTTAACTGAAGTCATGAATGAATTAATAAAGGTTGTAACGTTCTTGCCTGTAAGTCAAAAGCCCCCGGGTTCGATGGACGGATGACATTTTCCAAAATTGATCTGGGTCCGGGTGTTATTATACTTACTTTACTTTTCGGGTCCGGACTTCAGACCTTGCCACTCCAGTATGCAGCGACGTATATCGCCTTGTCATTCGCCATCATCAGGTCACTCACATTACATGCATTCCGCATCAGCGGACATTGCAATAGGTGAGAATCACTCTGCTCTTCCCCGCAGTCGCAGCTAGCGTCCTTTCCATCCAAAAAGTCCCACTTCCGCTGGTTACTTCTGCACCTTGTCACCCCAACTCTTAGTCTGTTTAGTGTCTTCCACGTGGGGTAGCTCAGACTATGCACGGTGTTTGGGTGTTATTATGTACCTATCTATTCGTATGTCGTAATGTCGCGTTAGTACCATAATACAATAATATATGATTCATAATAATTTACTTTTGGGTCTAGCTCAATCTGTAAGAGGTTGTGCGTCCTCACAAAAAAATATGAGTAAGATCTTGTTGAATAGTCCTCTATTAACAACCTCGCTTTGTGTTTTCCAGCTAATGACAGACCATGCCTGGGCAGATATTTTAACCACAGTTCTATAGTGTGCGTCTGTAATGCTGACTATTGTGATGAAATCTCCAGAATAGAAACTCTTTCTGAAGGAGAGTATGTTCTCTATTCCTCTTCAATGGTAAGTTTATTCTTATTTTACACATTATTTTATTGTTTCATCAAATATTACTTCGATACGGTTGCAAATCCAGTGAGGTAGCATTTAACTGTATAAATGCAAATGAATAAGGTAAATTGTAGAATATTTCTGCGAATCAGAATGATTATCCTATCTACTAGATATAGAAACCTACGTTTTCTCAGAGAGTTTTTGGCAATTGAAGTCATAGAATAAAACATAATAAATTGATGTGTGATCATACATTACCTCCAATCATAAAATATAACAGTTTCTTAAATAAAATGTATCGAATGGTATCCACTATTTGGTTAAATGTTTTACAAAATACTTTGTGTACGATTACTTTTTGTATTTTTTTGGCATCAGTGAATAAAAAGATGAACCTATCAATTTACTGATTCATTGTTATTTTTTAGTCGGGTGAAAGGTTCGCTAAAACAAAAGGAAAATTAGGACCAGAGATTCTGCGTCATAAGCCAAATGTTTTTCGTCAATTTCTGAACAGCATCTTGGTCATGGCTCCATTTGCAGGTAGGACAAAGACGATTGATATTTATGTTATTACATAGACTTAGTAGACTGGTAACGCGGGACAAATTTGTTCTAGAATTATGTTACAAAATTAATAATAAAAGTAATGATATTATGCAGTTTCCCTCCATAACATTAAGATAGTAATGATCTCTTTCCAACTAATGTTAAGAGTAGGTATAGGAAATCCTTTATAGCTGAACACCCATAAAAAGAATATGTATACCTACATAAAAAAAACGAATGTCCTTCAATTCTGAAACACAAAATATATTATGTACCGACAAAGGATGCACCTGTCGTCTTTTACAACTACATACTGTATATTATATCCTCCCATTAGTGTTTATGTACTTTTTATTTGAACTGTATTTACTTGTAGGTACTACTTACCTATTCGAAATATTTTATTTCTTTTTTTATATTGTTTTCTTTATCTAGTATGCATTATGATACTTGTTTTTTTTTATTGTATTGTAATGGCTGATGCAGCCGTTTGTTGTGTAAATAAATAAATAAATATATGCACCCATATGACCATAATATAAATAAACTGTGAAGTACGTTGTAAAAAGGTGCAGTTCTAATAATTATATCGAACATGAATAAATTTAGTATCAAAAGTAACATACTTTTATTAATACCTACATCTACAACAAGGGACTCGAAGAAGATGTGAAAGTGTCTTTTTGAACCAACACTCGTTGATGAGTGATGACTGATTTGAAATTATATTGATCCCAAAATTTGATTGATCGCAATACCAATTTTTCCTTGAAATTTCCAGTCTATTTGGTCATTGTGTCCTTGTATAGGCATGAATCTACGTACATTTTATCTGCGTTTTATGTATTTATATTTTTTTTATGAGGAAAAGCGTTACATTTATTTTACTACGCACCTCAAAACAAGCAATCTACCTATTCCCATATGAATAGGTAGATAAAGAATGGATAAAGAGGCAGAGAATAATTGTAAAAATATACTAAACGAAGAGGAAGGCAAGAACGTCATAATTAAAGTGAGCATTTATTTTTGATCTGGCAACTCTACATTCGATTTTCAAGTTGAATTTTGAAAGGGGTGAAACCATTGATGAAACCATTGATGACGTAATTACTAGAACTAGCACACACCTTATTTTTTTGAACAAGTGAATTTTTAAAATTCGTTTTCAGGAAAAATAAATTAATTCATTCGTCATGTAAAAATATAAACTTAGAAACAAATTAAACAATGAAACTTTGTATGCCAGTATTTATAATAATTATGTGATTTAACAACATTAAAAGAACCTACCTATTCTCAACATATACAGTTCGACAGTGACTTCACTTACCTATTTATAATTATCTCGATCATTTTCCTTTTATGATTCACCAAAGGTTTTTTTAGTGAATTCCCATTTCACACTTGGAGAAGTGAGAGATTCATTATTATTTGATCACAATGTTTATCATTATTGTTTTTTTTTTGCAGCTTTAATAGCCGGATATACCTATTATATTAGTATACTTGTACTCCGAACTATGAATTTATAATATGTGCTTATTAAAAAATGTTACTTATTACAGACGCTCTGTCCAATGCTTTTTTGAATTGTCATTATAAATCGTTTGTAAAACTGTATTTCACGATTGTTTATTATTATTAAACAGTCTATTTGAATATATAGTACTTTTTTCCTCTATCATTTAGCATAATTATGATTTAAAGTAGTTAGATATTTTTTTAAACAAATGCTACCAATGGGAATATCGCAATTGACTTTATTTATTAAAACGATGTCTACTCGCCGACATTAGTTTTTTTACTTTAAGTATTCCAAATGTTTTTTTTTCACAAAAACGTGTTCGTCGTTTCGAAAATTAAACTGTACTTCTAATCAGTATGTCCAAAGACTATTATTATTTTATATTTTCCTTCAGATCAGGTGACACTTGAAATTAACAGAACTCAAACTTATCAGAGTGTCTATGGTTTTGGAGGATCATTCACTGATGCGGCTGGAATCAACATTCTTAGTCTGAGTAAAGATGCCCAAGACAACTTGATCAAGTAAGTACAGGACTTAAACACGAAATTAACACAGTAGATTTGTATTGAGTGACAGTTTACCAATGATATCATAGATCACTTTATGATCTTGTATTAAACATATAAAATATTGATTTGACATCTTTGGCTTTCAGTTCATACTTCTCAGAAAAAGGTTTAGAATATAATATTGCAAGAGTTCCCATCAGCGGTACAGACTTTTCCACCCATCCGTACGCTTATAATATGTATCCTGAGAATGATACAAAATTGTCTAACTTCTCTTTGACAATGGAAGATTTCGAATACAAGATTCCATTGATCAAGAGAGCCATGGATGTTGCGACTGATGAGTTATATTTTAAAGCAGCCGCATGGTCACCACCACTGTGGATGAAAACAAATGATGATTGGGGTGGTGACTCTGCTTTGCTGCCTGAATATTATCAAACGTGGGCTGATTACCATTATAAGTAAGCTATGATCACAATTACATATGTATGCAAAGTCAATTGATATAAATACTCCTTGCATAAATTCTAATAAAAGCTTCTGTATTTGTAAAGAAAAAGAATTCAATCAATTCATATAAATCAGTATGTGATTATTAAAGGAATATTTTTTTTAAAGGTTTATAGAGGAATACGATAAGCATGGAATTAAAATTTGGGCTGTATCCACTGGAAATGAGCCTAGCAATGGAATCATACCAATAATGGCTTTTAATTCTTTGGGTTGGTTGCCTTCTACACAGGTCGGTCAGATATAATTTCTTAATTTATTGGTCTTTATTATTTTATCAGGAAGCCAGGTGTATAAAATTGGTATTTTTATTGTTTTTAGGCTAAATGGGTAGCAGAGAATTTGGGACCTACAATCAAAAATTCCGTTTTTTCTGATGTCAAAATTCTTGCACTCGATGACCAAAGATTCAGCTTACCTTGGTGGATTGAGCACGTAATATTATTTAAAAAATCTAAATATTTTTTATTTAAACTTTTGATACATATATAATTTTAAGTATACAGCAAAATATTCATTTCAATTTCAGATGTCTAACAATAATGAAACACTTCAGTACATCGATGGCATTGCTATGCATTGGTATTGGAATGATCTTATTGGACCTTCTTCAGTGGATAGGACCCATGAAAAATTCCCTGATAAATTCCTCATAGCTACAGAAGCATGTGTTGGTAAGGAAATAACTTTTGAACAACCAAGACATAGTATTTGACTTTTGTTCTATATGGTATTTTATTTTAGGTGATAAGCCTTGGCAATTCGAGAAAGTAGAGTTAGGATCCTGGGAAAGAGGAGAAATGTATATCAAGGATATCTTGGAGGTTAGTTATAAATTTTCATAATGATAATATAAGTCTATTGTGTATTTGGTTAAAAATAAATAGTTTAAGGTGTTTCTAATCCAGTATATTATAATTAAATCGTTGAAATGAAATATTGCGACATCGCAATTTTAATGCAATTTGAGTAAAATATTAATATATACCCCTGTGAAACTTGATTATTGTACTTTTTTAGGATTTGAATCATTGGTTCACTGGTTGGATCGATTGGAATTTGGCGCTGGATAGAGAGGGAGGCCCTAACTGGTTCAATAACTTCGTCGACTCTCCAATTATCGTCATGCCTGAAAATGATGAATTTCTCAAGCAGCCACTTTTCTATGCTATAGGACATTTCAGCAAATTCATTCCTAGAGGATCAGTAAGGGTTCATGTTGAGGCTCTATCCGGTTTCATTGATAATGTAGCTTTCTTAAGACCTGATGGAGGAATTGCTATGGTATTTTATAATCCGTAAGTATATATAGTATTTTGAGATATTTCGTTATGTTTCCACTGATAAACAGTGAATTTGTACATGAAAATTGAACATAGTATACCTAGAAAATATTCTAGTGTTACAGTTTTATGGTTTTATAGTATGTAAGGTATACTAAAGTGTGGTGATAACTTCTTACGTGACTAGAAATTAAATGAGATCTTTTTTATTCCTCGTAAATTGGTATATTTTGCGAGTTAACAAAGGTTAATCAGTAATTGTATAGATACATGTCATTACTTACCAATAAATATTCATTATAAGCATGCGTAGATATCTATTATCTAGTTCAATGATATCCTACACTTTTCATACATTCTTTGTAAAACATTAAATATATTCCGTTTGCAGGTGATCTAGTATCAATATTTACCAGTGCAAGTAGTTGTAGGTTCCTACATATTTTATATCAAACTGTTGTATATTTTTTCAGATTTGACTTTGATAAGGCGTTGATTATACGTGAAGAAAACAAAGGAGCCATTCAAATCAGCGTGGCAGCTAGAAGTGTACACAGTTTAGTTTACTGGTGAATAAAAAATGAACAAAATAATAACTGACTGACCGTATTAATGTAATTTTGTGCCAATAGTCCATGGAAATAATTTAAATATTTATCATGTCGATCTCATTCTTTACTATTTGAAACAAGTTAAAAACAATTAAAATAATACAAATTTAATTAGGCAATAACAAGTTATAATGAATGGGCTGTATTTTTTAAATAAGATAAGTATATAATATTTTACAAATGCTATGACTTAGATTCTGTGATAAATGCACTAGCTGGCCTAGTTTTATAAAAACTCCAAACTCCTGTTATACAAAATACATAATTATGTCTTGAAAAATAGCACTGGAGGTATTTTTATAGAAAGAAAACTCCATTACAAGATTTTTAAAATATAGTTTTATAAAGTAACTTTATTACATATCTATGATATTATTGCAAAACCTGCGATATTTTTGGAATATTCTTGAACCGTATGCAGATTGAGAAGGTATTCCTTAATAAATCATGCAAAAAACTCCACATAAAATTTAAATAAATTAAGTGGTAGGTATTACAATATATATGTTTTTTCGATATGTTTTTATACAAATTACTTCAAATAGATTAGTATTTTTTATTATTATTAAATGAATGACAACAATTAATAAAAAAAAGTATTCTGACAAAATATAAAGAAACTCTTGTTTTATTTTTCTTGATGTTTTATGCTTTATAATGAAATAATAAGAAAATTTAAAATAGAAAAGCAGGCACATGGTTTGATAAAAATAGTAAGTATTTAGCTGATTTTGAGTTGGAATTAAAAAATATTATTTTATCATTAATAGGTACGACAAAAGGCAATGAAATGATATTCTGTAACTTATTTAAAATAAGAATATTTTTTTTTAAAAAAAAAGAAGATATATCTGGGTTTTTGTTATAAACCCAAATACAACCTCATACACCTTTCACAGTAAGCTACTAAAAGCTTGTGTCGTAAAAGGGGAGTTTGCCGGCACCTGGTATCAAACCACGGACCCATTGTTCACGAGGCCGAGACTTTACCTCCAGGCTACCGACGAACTCATATAAAGTGAATCGTGTGGCAGATAGAACGACTTAAAAGTGTGTGCCAGTTATAGTTTTGTAATAAATATCTATTGAAAGACCTTTTGTTAACATCGGTGGTAAATAACAATCTAGTCGAAAAGTTTGGATTGCAATTTTACAGATTTATTTATTTATTTATAATAATACATACGGCTTACGCCTTTAATACATAGTTATAAACAACAATTGTACAACACCACCATCGCATCAAATTAAAATCAAAACAAAATATACTGCATCACTTCAAATTATAAAAATAAAAATTTAAACACATTGTGTCACATAAACCACATAATAAAATTACAACATATCAACAGCATCATGTCAAATCATAAAAAAACTGTATCATATCTAACCATAAAATAAAGTTACAATACACTGCATCACATCGAATTTCAAAATAAAAATAAAATGATGTAGTACATATGGATTATCTTTTTGTATTAATCAATCCAGGTCTTGCAGAAGGAACTTGGAGGCTTAAAAGTAATGAAGAAATTCGCTCCACAACTAAACAACCTTTCATCACAAGTGAGATCAGATCCCGAAGATTGGCATGGATTGGCCACGTCGTTAGATCCGGAGAAGAAAGGGCGACTAAAGGTATTCTGCAGGGTATACCCGGGGGCAGGAGACCGTTAGGCAGACCAAGACAAAGATTGTTAGATAACATCAACCGAGATCTGGAGGAGCTCAATGCTAAAGACGACTGGCAGTCCATTGCTCAGGATAGAAAGGCTTGAAGATCTATTGTTTCGGAGGCAAAGGTCCTACAAGGGCTGTTCGGCCATCGGAAGTATTAATCAATCGACTTGTATCCAGGTGCTTTTTAATTGAAAACACATACCTAATATGCAAAATGAATGTAATGGTATGATCCCCTTATGTTCCAATTTTATCCGGCTATGCTCCCTCTATAAAAAAAGTGATCAGTGATCCGTAACAAAAGCATAAACAATATCATAAAATTATTTCATTGTCTGTGGTTATTTTGTTGATGTTTGAATGGTTGCCATGGCGGCAATTTTGACAAACGAATTGAAAACACAAGTGCGGGATCCTGATAGATTATTCATGGAAGCAAACTGATTATTCAACAAAGAAAATGACATAATGTTCATCTGTACACTTGTAAGTATTCAATCAGATTGATATTTTAATATATTTAATACGACTGCAATGTAAATTCTATACTTTTCCGATAAAAGTTGTCCAAGGAGAAGGAACGTTTGTGTGTGACAAACAGAAAAATGACCTTCAAGAAATACGAAATACTTGGGAATGTGAGAAATTTTCAAACGAACTACAGAAATGTTTAACCTTTTTAATCCAGCTATATCCTGATAGATATATATCTCAGGATAAGTTGTTTCAGATGACCACGGTATTCCATAAAAATAATTATTTGCGAAAATACTAAGTATTTGGTTTACCTACCTAAATTATGCAACACATTTTAATAGTAGAACCGAATGTTATAATATTGATATTTAATTGTGCCCTAAACATTAATGAAAAACAAATTCATTCAACGCAATCTTACCTAAGGCCTCAGACAAGATGGTCCGACGATATTAAGAGAGTGGCGGGCCTGCACTGGAAGAGAGTAGCGTCCAACAGAGATTTATGGAAGTCCAAGAGGGAGGCCTTTGTTCAATACTGGACACAAGAAGAAGGCTGAGGTAAGGTAAGGTAAGGTAATCTTACCTAATAAATGCTGTATACAGTTCTGTGGAGATCCCGACAAAGAATTGCTCTCCTACTTTTTTCTGTAAGTTTTCTAGAGTCCTTCTAAAAGCAGGTATTTGTAAAACATCCCGTGTAAGACATTCCACTTATTCTGAATGTCCTTATCTTTATTGGCACAAAAAGGATATCTGAATGTTTATTACCACAGTTAGTCGGCTGGCTACCCCACTCGTGCTAAATATCATTATGGTATAACTAAATGAATAATGTTAATTAGATTGGAGTGATATTTATGTTGTAGTAAAAATAATTGAATTGCAAAATGGTGACAATGGACTGGAAAACAATCTTGTCTTTCAATCATGAAGACATCACCGATGAAGACAAAGAGAGAATCTATGAGAGCATCAGCGGATTAGAGGCACTGGATGTTGAGATCAGTTACAATGAACTCAAGAACCTTTTTGTTATTGCACAAGAGATATTGCGGTATAAAGGGGAACAGGTATTTAAATAAACTTTTTTCTTTATTGTTTTGTTTTTTGTTCACTTGTTCATTTTACTAAGTATCTAACAGGGTGAATATTGATTTCACTTGGTTACAGGGTATTCACATTTTTGCCAGGTAGAGACCTCTCCTATTCAGAACATTTCTTTGTTAATGAAGTCACTTTTTTCTACAACATTTATGATGCTCTGGTATAATTATTATGGAAATGGTGAATTGTAAAAGATGTAGTCAGGGGTGTACCCAAGAGCAACGGCCCCCCAGTCCCCGCTCTTAGAAATTTAATAGCAGTATGAAAGTAGGCACAAATAGTTCTCAAGTATGGAAAACATATGGTAAAACACCATTTATAGCTTTAGCTTTTAGCCTCCCTAGATGTAAGACCAAACACTCACTGACTCCTCTTTTTGTTGACCAGTGTAAGCTATGCTTAACTGACCCCCTCAGAATAAAATTCGGGGTATGTTTTTGAAAAAGGGTAGAACACACTACAGAAAACTCGTGCAAACAAGAGAGTGAATTTATTTTAACATTTGATTTTTTTGCTTAGGTACAATCTCTGACATCCGAATTGGATGAGATGGCCACGAAACAAGGACAAATGGAGGCAGAATTACAACTCAATCTTCCTAAAAATGAAGGTTCATAACATATTTATACTTTCTTATAATCCAGTGGCTTGGCGTAAGAGGAAAATAAAGTTCGACATTTGTAAATCGAATTGCAAGTAAATTACATCTGTGGACTTCCCAGAAAAGAAAAGTCTCCTCACTTTTGGGGAACATTTTATTTTCTGGAGACTTTCTTTATTTCTTTCCCAAATCCAAATCTTTTCAAAAAAGGTGCCCAAATCAAGACCAATAACAAAAAAAATGATAATATTCTAAACATAAGTTCTGAATGGATAAGTCTGATTTTAACCCTGTGCTGTAGGGAGGAGAGTTGAAGAGTGATTGAGTTTGAGTTGATAATTGTTATATTTCAGGATCAGACCACCTGAAGGAACAGTTAGAAGAACAAGAAGGTGTCATAGAGGCAAATAAAGAAGAAATTGATAAGGTATGTGGAAAAATATCTTACATTGTTAACCTACCAGCTAATATAGAGTTCGTCGGTAGCCTGGAGGTAGAGTTTCGGCCTCGTGAACATGGGGTCTGTGGTTCGATACCAGGTGCCGACAAACTCCCCTTTCACGACACAAGCTTTTAGTAGCTTACTGTGAAAAGTGTATAAGGTTGTATTTGGGTTTATAACAAAAACCCCGATATAGGTATCTTATAAAAAAAAAATGTAGGTATTTAGTTTTTATTTTCAAGTATTGCTGTTGAACTCTTTGCAATTTTGCATAATTTTACAAGTTTGTTTTCAGCTCAAGCAGAAAATAGCTTTCCTGGAGGAGCAAGTGGATGAGATGAATAAGGAAAGGGAGGATGATAGATCATCCACACCGGATACAATATCACAGATAGATCGGATTAAGGAATTGGGAGATTCGTTGAAGAAAAAGAATGAACAGATCAAGGAGTTATTAGGGGATATACAGGTAGACACATTTCAATATAAAGTATCATATTTGCTATGCAGAAATTTACCGTTAAATCTGTATAGGGCCAGAATGCTACGTGTATAAAAAAAACATGACAATGGGGTTACATACATGTTTTCTTTTCTCTGTATTTCCAAGTGGAAAATAAAATTGGATTTGTTATATATATTAAATACTCATCATTGCACACATTAAACTGTTTTTACTTTTGCTCTTTAATGCTAGTTTTTGACTATTTGTATTCATTTTAAGTATTTGCAAACCATCTTATATAGAGTAGTGTCTATAATTATGGAAATGCCTAGAATTTTGTTTAAATTCCAATAAAAGTTAGGGTTTTAATGCACTTAGGTATTCATAAAAAATATTTTATTTTTATGGTTGAAATGTGTCACTAGCATTATTCTTATTAAAATTCTATCACTTTTGGTGATAGGTTTTTTACAATTTAATGGTGGTTTTATTTCAACCACCAACATTAATGAGTTATAATAGCTCATTATGAGATGCCCCTTAATGATTGAAATTCTCTTTTTTATTGTTTTGTTTTGTAAATAAGGAAGTAATTATTTTAACATTTTAATATTAAATTTATTTATTTACGGTGTGGCGTGGAGGCTGACGCACTTGCCTTTGAGTCACGAGGTCCCGGGTTCGATTCCCGGCCAGGGCAAAATAAAGAATGACCTTTTTCAGAGTGTCCTGGGTCTGGGTGTTACATGTATATGTGTTTAGTGCATTGTATCGTCCCGTTAGTACCCATAATACAAGATTCACATCTTAGTTTGGGACTAGCTCGGTCTGTGTGAATTGTCTATACATGTTATTGTTGTTTTTGTTATTTATTCTTTTTTTGTCCTCACAAAAAGAAAAAAAATCCTGATTTTGACCATTTACATACATTTTGTTAAGCGTTTCCATACTTATGGCCACCACTGTATGTGAGATATTCAACATATTCTACTCACTATAGAGGTATGTTACCTGTCACCCATCCTAAATATTTTATTTTTTATGGCACAGTGCGTTGCTTCTGTAATTTTCTTGTGTAAATGTGTTTTTTTTATTTATTTGTAGGCTATCAACGAAGAGAATAGAGTAATCCGAGATAAACTGAACCACACCAAGGAGAAGTTATCAGAGGCTACGGCCGATATCAAGAACTTGTCACTGGTTATTGCAAACACTCGGGAGGAAAAAAAACATTTGAATGGTACAGTTTTTGCAAATCGCTCATTGTATTGTTAATAATGGATAAATTTGATGTATTTTTAATATTCTTTCAATTGTCTCCAGAGGGCTGATGAACAGATTGGTCTTCACCTTGTTTTTAAAATTGGTAACTGATTTACTTCCAGAAAGATCAAAATATATTGTTGATTTTTTGGTGTCATCTGATTATTTCATTGGTGCTGGCGAAGGGTATCTCACAGTCTTTAATTTGTTCCTGAATCTGAAGATTTATTGGTCATTTCATAATTTTGTGTGATTACATTAGTGGAAACAATTAGTTTGGGCGAAATATCATTAAAATAAATAAAAAGAACTTGCAATAAAAATATCTGGGTTTAAAATAAAACACACCCTTCACGCTAAGCAAAATGCTTGCATGATGATGGTAGAGTAGGTTTAGTACATGGAGTATTTGATCTTGATATTTCTTGTCGGGAAGTCTGAAACTGTACTATTAAGCAACACATCATCTTGTTTTGATTTTATTCTATTAACTTGTATGTTATTTACTGTATTTTAGAAGTGATTGAAGAATTGCAGAGGTCTAACACATCTCTGAAAGCTCAGATGAAGGAGTTGATGGAGATCAATAATGATCAGGATGCACAGCTGGATGAGTTCTCCAAGCAGATGGATGATAGGATTATGGACTGGAAGGTACATGCGTACGGTTTGCACCAAGCATCTAATATTTATCTATCTATCTTTATGTGTGCCATACTGTTGTATCTCACAGGTGGAGTCATCAGTAGATTATCCACCTTTGAACTTACCGATTTATTATTATTTATCTTACAATCCAAAAGGAAAGGCTTATATTTTATTCTGAATTTGGCAGCTTTGCCAAGAATATGTCTCTCACCTCTTTTTGTAAATACGGGAGTTCTGTAAAAGGCAGATATTTTTAGAAATTAGACATTCAATATCTTCAAATGCAGTATGCCACCCTTCCTGAATAATATGTCTAGTTGTTTATTGGTGCAGAGAAGACGACCAATATATTTATACATGGAGCTATTTTTCTGGTTACCATATTTGGGGAAGATGCCGTGATGGCATAAATATCTTCTTGCAAATTCTCCATTCTTTTAACAGCAAAAACAACAGTGTGACAAGTGTGCTTAAATGATTACGTTTTTGTGCGTTAAATGACTTTATATTTATTTATGAATCTCATTATGTTTTTCAGGATATTTTGAATGAGAAGAATATGGAATTGGAAGTCTTACAGAAGCACTGTATTCAGTTGCAGAATCGTCCACCAGTCGTCAAAGAAGTTCAACCAGAATATTACACTGAGGTATTGTTTTTTTGTTACACAATAGGAAATTCATTGTACTAGGAACTACTTCAGGTCAGAGACCTAGAGGGAAAATTATGAATTGTTGCGATGAGATGGGGAAACTAAGCAAAGAAGCAGACCATGGCTTTCTCAGTCTATAGAGCAATGGACAGTGAAAATAGTGCAGGGTGATATGACTGTTTATCAGGAGATCATCATCCTCGGATATTAGGAAATATATGAATGAGAAATAATTGCATTCAGCGGCAGTTAATTGTATTTTTTGACAATATTTTCAGCTAATGAAGCAACGAGAAGATCAAATAGACCATCTGCAGAATAAACTGCAAGAGGCTACTCGAGATATACTGAGTTCTGCCGAAATTATTGGAAGGCTGCGTGAAGAGAAGGAGAGTTTAACACAGGAGCTGGAGGGGGTGAAGACAGGATTGTGGAGGGAGAGTGAACAAGGGGCGGGGGCAATAGAGGGCATGCGGGGAGAAATTAATAGATGGAGGCTTCAGAGAGATGAAATGGAGGAATGTCTTAAGGTTAAAGAAGCAGAGGTAGGAGAAATGTCCTTTAGACTTATAATCACAAAATATAACGTGTTTTCAAAAAGAGCATAATGAGGACTTACAGCACTATGTTTATAAGTCACTTTGATCATAATTTAACATAGTTTAGTTTCCCTCTATCATACAATTACATAACCTTTTTAACTAAATTGATCAGCCATATATGTTGATATTGTTTCTCAGTTGGCCCAAGCTCTGCTGGTGATCACACAATTGGAAGGTGATGGCGGTGAAGGTAATGGTGGCAGTGTAGAAGACAGACTGTCTGGCAGGAAGAGGTTAAGGCAGCAGCTCAGAGTGAGGGACGAGCATATACATAGGCTGGTGGAGGAAAACAACTCCATGAGAAGAAACATGGATCAATTGCATCTTGAGAATGCTGTCATGAGGTAAGAATTACCACATTTGGACTCTACATATTCACTGTTTTTCACCCCAATTAAATCTAGAATACTCCCTCAAGACAGTGTTTCTTGCTTCATTCCAACATTGAATATTGTTTGTGCATGTATTATGTTAAGTAGACATATCTCTACATACAGTACTCGAGAATATCTTATAACTGTATGATACATTGCAGAAAACGGTTAAATCTCCCTCCAGAGCAACCCATTTCTACCGAGGACATATTATCCAGGCATGCAGCTAGAAAGAAAGAACTGGCAACTGCCATTAAGAAATTGAATCACATTGAGGAACAGAGGATATCCTTGCAGATCCAGTTAAGGCAAAAGGACAAATGTATGAAGAAACTAATAAGACAAGTCAGAAGCTGTGGAATCAAAATACCCGAATCCTTCTTGGCTGCTATTATAACTGATGATACCATGAGACAGGCATTTGAGAATGAGTCCCAGGATATAAATGTTGATCTTGAAATACACACGTAAGTAGACATTGTATTTTTGTCATTTTATTGATAAAGCAGGGTTTTAAAGAGAGGCTTGTATATTAAAATGTTTGTAAACGTGCCCATTTGCGGTGATTTTTACTTTTCTGTATGTCGGATGGAAACTTAACCATGTATCGATATTTGGCCAAATAAATATATGGACATAGTGTTGTACTTTTCCTACATTTCTACAGGAGTCCTGATGTGACAGAGGTGGATGGGAAGGATTCCATCTCAGTTAAAACAGAGGAGCAAACTGTGGCAACCAAACCTCTAGGTTATGATGAGGAACAGTATATCCTAATGAAGGAGAACTATAGGCAGGTGGTGGAGGAGAATGAGGGACTGCGTAGAGGGCTGCACGAAATATTGGATGCTATTAAGGAGAAAGGTTGGATAATATTTTATTTTATTTCAATCAGCATTTTGGATAGTGGATGATGTTCTCTCATGCAAATGTTATTAAAGTTAGCGTGAAGTGGTTATTAGCTTGATTTAATAAAATCATGGATGTAAATGAAAACAAAAGTAGTTCCACAAAATAAACAGTAATAAAATACAAAATCATGCATGTTTTAAGGGAACACTTATATGCTTCAAATCCCATTGCTAACTTACTTTATCTATTTCCGTGTTTAATGGGAGGGTGTTTGGGAGTCCATTTTGGTTCATCAGAAATTCAGATTTATTTTCAAAACTTTGAGATTCTACAATTATCATCCCTAACGTGTATACAACTCAGGTCGGGTTGTGGCTTCCTTTAGAGCACAACTCCATGACTGACGTTCCTGTGCGCCAGTTCTAGATGCCAATAATTTGTGCATCCTTGTTTACACCATTCAGTCATTGAAACTTTGGCTTTCCTAGTTTTCTTCAACCCCCAATGTGTCAAGATTTTTATTCTATTCCACTTTTATTTTTTAATGTTTTATTTATATCATTATGTGTCTATTTATTTTAATTATGACTATTTTTTAGCTACCACATCAGAGTGTGAGATAACATCAGTGTGTCTAGAGAAGTTACTGCATGCTCTGGATGCTAGACACGCCGCAGGGTGGTATCATCCAGCCATGAGGACACTTCTGGAACTACAAGCGGAAAAGGGAGTTCAGGAATCACTTAGAACTATGCTGAAAGAGGCCAGGTGATTATTACATAATATGTTCAAAATACAAAAATATACTATAAGAGTTTATTTTAAGAAAGAGTCAAGTATTTTGGCTTTGGTTTATAGAATTGGTATTTATGTGTTCAAGTAAAATGGAGTATCATATTCATAGAATTTACAAAAATGGGATCAGCTTCGATCATTCTACACATAAAGATTATGCAGTATTTTATTTTTTTAGGCAAGAAATTCTTACAACATTAGATTTATTAGCAAAAGAGTCTTTGAAGAATAAACAGTTGGAAGAAAAATTGTCATCGGCAGCAATAGTTACACAAAAACAAACTTCCCCCATTAAAGAACAACAGAAACCATCTATCAGAGTTCCGGAATCTCCAAAACTCACGGAACAATCTCTGAGAAATGCAGTTCAATCTCCATCTAAAACCGAAGAAGCGAGTGTAGTGTCCTTAGAGCCAGATTTTACAAACGCACAGACTATAAATGAAACGTACATCCTTCTCGCTGATAAAACATATTCAAAAACACTCCAAAACATCCTCAAACATTTCCACAAACAGTTTGAAAGTCTCTACGAAAATATGATTGAAATATTTAATCAGAGTTCAGCAGAAAAGAACAGATGGCAAAATTTGGAAGTTCAATATAAAAATAACATAGAAAATATGTCCGTAACAGTGGAAACTTTGAAAGCAAGATTGGACGAAATGGAAAAGGTTAATCAGAAAGATTTAGACGAAAAAGATTTGAGTTTAGCTGAAGTCGATATTAAGAAACTTAACTCGATTATCGTGGAGAAAAATGTTTTGGAACGTAAAGTGAAATATTTGGATGAGTCAATGAGATTAGTTCGTAAAAATAATGAAGAATTAAAGTCTGAATTGTTTTCTGTTAAAAAAGATATGTACGACAAGTTGAAGGTGTACGAAGTCGATGGACAAAAGTTTATGTTTCATGTTGCCGAACTGAGGAATAAATTGCGTAAAACTGTTCCCTTGGATGTGTTTCTTAAACAGAATGAGAAACTAAATGGTTTTGAATTAAAATATAGAACAATTTTAAATAAAGAAGATATTCTCAACTTTGTTTTGAATGAGAGCATTGTAAATGGTAATGAGAAAAAGATGAATGAGTATGAGAAGATTTGTAATGATTTTGAAGAAAGCAAAACGAAGATTTTGTCAGCAGTAAAAAGTGATATAGAGACACTTTTGAAAGAATTTAACAGTGGAGAAACTGGTAAGTACCTTTTAACTCTTCTTTTAAAAATTTTTTTTCATTAGGAGATCAATGTTTAAAACCTATCTATCCTGTAACAACATTTTTTTACTGAGAATGTGTATTCTGTTTTATTATATTTTTATACTCGTGTATAAAATATTTGTCAAAAATGTGTTACTTTGCATCTATCTCACTACCTCTTGAGGTAGTTCAAATTAATAGTATTTTGATTTACAAAACAGTTAGTAAGTATGAAGTCACAATATGATCTATTCAAATGTATCTTACCATTGATACTGATACTATTTTCACAATGTATACTCATTCTATTAATTAGTTACTCATTTTATGCATATTTTAGTGTGCCATAAGAAAATGTCTTAGATCATATGGTATAAGACTCTATGATAGCTCTAACTGTATCCCATTTTTTTACAGATGCTATGCAAAACTTGACCTCTAGTCTTTCCGAATGCAAGACTCAACTAATTTTCTCAGAGCAGAAGGTGAAATATCTCGAGAGTGCAAACACATTGCTGGAGGGACAAGCAGAGAATGTGAAAGGAAAATTAGAAGAGAGTGCCAAATTGTTGAGCACTGCTAATCAGAGAATCTCTCTGCTGGAGGAGGTTAATGTCGGACTGCAGGAAAAGGAGATGGAATTAATGTAAGCCACTATTTAATTGTATGTTTGCTAAATTAATAAGACCATATCGTATTATTTTGCTTTCATTGCGGGAAAGTGCAAAAAAGATCAAGGGCCACTTACACCTATCCTTGCACACATTTTCCCCTTCCATTATCTGTCCTACATTTCCTCATGCAAGCTCTCTTATTTAATTTGTCTATCCTGTTCGATTTGGTCTATAAATTAGAGTTAAGATATTCAGATTTAAAAATAAGCACCTTAGAAGAATATAGAGTATCAAGTGCTATGAATAAGTCACAATTGTTATTGAATCTGAGCTTCTGTATTGTCCAGACTCAACTTTTATTTATTTCAAAGGAGAACTCAGAATTTGCCTGAAGAGCTCCTCTGGACAATTTTTAACTATGATGTATTTTGTTATATTTTCAGTAATAAAGTCCAACAGTCCATGTGTTTTGATCCAGTAGATGTAGATATTGAAACGGTGAATAAGTTGACTAGAGAGAATGAAATATTACGGCTGGAAAACTTACAACACTCCAGGGATTTGGATGCTCTTAATAATCAGGTTTGTAATTAAAAAAATAAGTGCACAATATGAAATAACATAACATAACATAACACCTATAGACAATTCACACAGACCGAGCTAGTCCCAAACTAAGATATGAATCTTGTATTATGGGTACTAACATGGCGATACACATATACAATGCACTAAACACATATACATGTAACACCCAGACCCAGGACAATCTGAAAAAGGTCATTCTTCATTTTGCCCTGGTCGGGAATCGAACCCGGGACCTCGTGACTCAAAGGCAAGTGCGTTGACCTCCGCGCCACACCGGTCGAAATACTTCTGGATGATTCAGTTCAAATGATGAATGATTTAAAAACACTTTTGTGTGTAATATTTTTGTTAAAAATTAAAATTGGCGCCATTCTGACGGTAGCGCTGTGTACACCATGCCCTTCTTATGTGGTGGCGCTGGTGTCGCAGTTGATGAGTGCCTCACCCCATTGTGTTTGTAACTGATCACTATCGTGTTTGCATCCATTAAACCAATTAATAAAAACCGAAACCTGCGTTTTATTCTAACAGGTTATGGGCCCAGATATACGCCTTTAAAGAAAAGTAAGGTTGCATAGTTCGCCGATAAACGTGCGTCGACAAGTTCACAGTAAAAACGCGCGTATCGAACTCCGTAGAAGAACACGCCGACAAAAGTGAGGTTACCTAGTGCATCGGTGAAAACGTGTGCCGACAAGTTTTGAAAATTGACAACGGTTGGGCTGCTCAACTAAGAAAGTACCGTGAAACCCACATCAATTAGATCAGGATGAACACCTTCAGTCAGTCCCTGCCGAAATTCTCAGGGCTCAACTACCGCCAGTGGAAATTCCAAATCAATTGTGCGCTCAAGGCAAACAAGTTATACGATGTGGTATATGTACCATCGGAAAAGGTGTGCGAGGAACAGGACGCCAAAGCCATGTTTCTAATCTCCACTGCCTTAGATTTGGAACAAATCGCTCTTGTGGAGAGCTGCACAAGTGCGATGGCAATAATGGAGAAGCTGGATACTGTCTACAATAGAAAAGGAGAACTGAGCAAAATGCTCTTATACGAACAATTCTCCAACTATCGAATTACCATGGATGTGCCAATAAATGTACACATAACTAATGTGGAGAACATTGTAAGGCAACTCAGAGAGGCTGGTGAAAACGTAAGTGATATCGCTATGATCACTAAAATAGTGAACAGCCTTCCAGAAGCCTACAGAACTTTTAGGCAAGCCTGGCTTTCAATGGACACATCGAGGCAAACGGTATCCAACCTCACAGCTAGACTCATTGATGAAGAAGTACACGAAAAACTTCTTGATAACACTTCTAATGGGAGTGCTTTAGCATCTGTAAAGAAAAGAACATTCAGGTGTTATAACTGTAATAAGTTAGGGCACCTAGCAAGAGATTGTCGTCAAGCCAAAAGAAATGGAACGTCTGAATCAAGAAATTGTGCCTTCAGTGCTGAGGGACCTTCCAATAAAAGCTCAGACAAATGGATACTAGACAGCGGAGCATCTGCCCACATGACATACCAAAGAGATTACTTTGAAACTTTCCACAACTGCCAAGGGCTCAATGTCGTCTTAGGAAATGACGTAGAGTTAGAAGTAAAAGGAAAAGGAGAGGTAAAAATTAAAAAACTCGTGGATGGATGTTGGCACGAGTCGTCAATATCAGAGGTGTGGTATGTCCCCGGGTTGAGGAAGAATTTGTTTGCAGAAGGAGTTTTAACACAGAAGGGGATGAAAATCACCAAGGAAAATAACACTGCCAAGATTTTTAAGGGAAAGCAACTGGTTGCATATGCAAGAAAAAATGGAAACAATCTCTATGAGATGCAATTTGAAACTGTTGTCAACAGGAAGACAGTAGCCATGGCGGAAATTAAGAAATGGCATGAACGCCTAGGGCATGTGAACCTCGACACTATACGAAACATGATAACAAAGAATTCTGTGACCGGCATAAAAATTGACAAATTCGACGATTTTGTGTGTGAGGGATGCATCAAAGGGAAACAACATAGACGTCCTTTAAAGGGTTCCCTCCCTACCAGCTTTGAAAATGGAGATATCATATATAGTGACTTGTGTGGTCCCATGGAGGCACCATCCATAGCTGGAAGCAAATACTTCGTAACATTTACAGACAGTTTTTCTAATTACCGAGTAGTGAAATTTCTCAAACACAAGAATGAGACATTGGAAGTGTTTAAAAATTATGTATCTCTGATGGAAAATAAATACAGCATTAAAGTTAAAGTTCTACACACTGATAATGGGCTCGAATACTGTAATGAAGCTTTCAGAGAATATGCAGCTCAAAGAGGAATTCAGCTTCAAACCACAGCGCCATATACTCCACAGCAGAATGGGGTCAGTGAGCGATCCAACCGTACTATTGTAGAAAGTGCTCGATCTATGATGCAATCTAAAAATCTTCCAAAGTATCTGTGGGCGGAAGCCGTTAACACTGCAGTATATATTCTAAACAGAACTCCTTTCAAACATGAGACCACACCGTATGAGAAGTGGACAGGAACAAAACCAGACCTAAGCCACCTGCGAACTTTTGGGTCTGTTGCACATGTACACATTCCTAAAGAGAAAAGAAGGAAGTTCGACAGCAAGAGCGAAAAACTTATTTTTGTAGGATATGATGGAAATTCAAGTAACTACAGATTATATAATCCCAATACCAAAAGAGTTACCATATCAAGAGATGTGATATTTGCGGAAGAGGAAGTATTTGAAAACTACACAATAGTCGAAGAAAATGACAATAACACGCCCGTCTTGATATTTGGTAGCCATGAAGCCACTCCTGGAAGCACACTTGACGTAGGATATGATAATAATGATTTTGAGAACTTTGCACAAGAACAAATGCCTACTCTTACACAGAATAGTGAGGAAATAAATGCGTCCCATAATTTATCTCCAGAATCTACAGACACGGATGACTTGCGTCTGCTTAGTGACCTCGCTCTTGAATGTCCTAGTACAAGCAACGAATACCCTCCAAACATTGTCAACTTCAGGCCACGGAATACTCTCAAAGTACCCAAGAGGTATGAAGTCAACATTACAGAGTTTGTGCCAACAACATACAGGGAAGCTGTAGAATGTGAAAACTCATCTGTGTGGAAAACTGCAATTGAAGAGGAACTAGCAGCTCATCAAGATAATGAAACATGGCAATTAGTACATACACCACCAAATGTCAAGCCAATTGGATGCAAATGGGTGTTCAAGTCAAAAGAAATGGACAACACGGTAAAACACAAAGCCAGACTGTGTGCAAAAGGCTTCTCTCAAGTGGAAGGGATAGACTATACAGAGACATTTGCACCAACTGTGAGATATGACACAATTCGACTAATGTTGTCACACGCCGCTGCAGGGAACTTAGAAATTTATCAATTTGATATAAAGACAGCCTTTCTTTATGGTGAACTGAAGGAAAACATTTTCATGCAGCCCCCTGAGGGCTTAAATGTCTCAGAACCAAATGTTGTATGCAAATTGAATAAGTCACTGTATGGCTTGAAACAGTCACCGAGGTGCTGGAATAACAAGTTTACCAACATATTAAACAAGTATGGCCTGCAGCCTACTGAAGCTGACCAATGCTTGTACATTGGTTCCAAGTCGGAGCATACAATATATCTTTTACTGTACGTTGATGATGGATTGATATTATCCCAATGTTCCCAAGTGCTGAAGGATGTACTGAGGGATCTGGCTTGTAACTTTAGCATGACAACGCAGGAAGAGGTCAAGGAATATGTAGGCATACAGATAAAGAGAAACAGGCAGAACAGTTCTATATTTATTCACCAAGAAAAATATACCAAGCAACTAATCACCAAATGGAATATGGACGAGGCAAATGCAGTATGTATTCCAGCTGATCCAAATATCACAGCATCTCAGGAAGAGCAGCAACTCAACGGCAAACTACCTTACAGAGAAGTTATTGGCTCTCTAATGTATCTTGCCATTGTGAGTAGACCAGACATAATGTTCGCTGTGAGTGTTTTGAGCCGTTACCTTAATAGCTATAGTACCTCACACTGGATATCAGCCAAGAGAATCATTCGATACCTGAAAGGAACACAAGACCTAGGACTGTACTATAAGGGTGGGAGTATAGAATCAATTAACATTTTCTCAGACTCTGATTACGCAAGTGACTGCAATACTCGCCGCTCAACTACTGGATATGCCACCATGCACATGAACACTGCTGTTACATGGAACTCTCAGAGACAACCAACTGTAGCACTCTCCACCATGGAAGCAGAATTCATGGCTGCATGTGCCGCTGTCAAGGAGATTTTATGGCTAAAGCAAGTAATGGCAAATATGACAAATATTGATAACATTATGTTCACACTCCATATAGATAATCAGAGCACTATAAGCTACATCAAAAATTCCAACAAACATAAATCCACCAAGCACATAGACATTAAATACAACTTCATCAGAGAAAAGTACAATGACAACAGTTTTATATTAAAGTATGTTCCTTCAGATGACCAGATTGCTGACATTCTTACCAAACCATTGCCTAGAGAGAAGTTTGAAAAATTAAGAAGGATGCTGGGTATGATCACTCAGAAAGAGACTTAAGATTCTGTAAAAATTGTAATTACAGTTATAATTGTTCATGTTGTTCTTTTTTGTTTCATTATGTATTAACAATGCCTCAGTGAATGGCTCCAATTTTGGTGGGAGTGTTAAAAATTAAAATTGGCGCCATTCTGACGGTAGCGCTGTGTACACCATGCCCTTCTTATGTGGTGGCGCTGGTGTCGCAGTTGATGAGTGCCTCACCCCATTGTGTTTGTAACTGATCACTATCGTGTTTGCATCCATTAAACCAATTAATAAAAACCGAAACCTGCGTTTTATTCTAACAATTTTCCATGGATGTATTTAAAATATAAACATAAATAATATTAAGTAATGACACACACATATACAAACATATCAAAAAATAAAGTTAAACATACTGTGCAATAATATTATGGAAACAAGCACTACCAGACGACCAAGAACCTGAATGACACGGAACGGTTGTCACCACATTTGCATAGTAAATAAAGAAATATTGATCTACTTATCTCATCATATCCATCTTTTGAGATATGGTTGTATTTTTTTCATTGATAAACCAACAAAAATCACTAGATGTACAAGATCCGGTAGTAGGTCTACCACCGTATGGATTTTGGAAAAGGTTTCCCTCATAATGAATATTTTCCAGATAAATGATATCCAACATGACAAACTAGTGAGTGACTTGGAGATGAACATCCTGAGACATCAGATTGTAGATTTGCAATCCGAGAATGACAACAAGGCAGTTATTGCCAGGTATTTAATTATTAATACTTCAATGTGATGCATGTTTTAGTCACGTACCGAGAATGAACGTTGAAAGAATAATTACAAAGAAAGTATTGAGAAATATGACTGTTTAAAAATATGATGTGCATCAAATTATTACAACATTTTAAATAAATATGATTGGAGAAAAGATTGTGTTTAAATATATTCAATCTGCCTATCCTTTAAGTCTGTCAGAGGTGAAATAAATGCATTCTTATTTGAAGGTATTTTTTTTTATCCAATTTATAGAAAATAATTCATTGCGAACATATTAATTTAATTATACCTTGGAGATTTTTTCACTTATGAAGATACTTGTCAACATGAGCTTGTTTGAGGATTCAAAGAAATTCATTTCATAGAACTCATTTATTTTCAAATATGTGCTTTTTTATTTCTAGACTGAGTAGTGAAATACTTGTGTCTCATTTGCACACGGCAGAGATGCACAAGAAAAGGGAGAGATTGTCCACATCGCTGCAGAGAGAAAAGGACAGAGTGAAGAGATTGGAATATTTGTTGCACGAGAAAGATTTGCAATTTGATCAGTATATTGCCAGGACCAATTCTAAAATAAGGTGAGAACTCAAGACATTTAGAATAGGTGACATACAACGTCGCTGGTGAATTGAAGATGTTGTATATCTTATATGAGATATATATATATATCATCAAAAACTACCAAAAACAAGAAGGAGATCTGTTCTATAATGTGGGATTTATAGAAACAGTTTTGACATTATAAAAATTGCAAATGTGAGCTATTATTATACTTCTCTGAATGTTTTTTTCTAGTTTTTTGAGCACTGCCTTACAGTGTTTACGAGAACAGTACCAGTGCAGCATACCTCTCGCCATATTGGAGAACATACATAACACAAAACGACAGCTGGTCATGAAATTAAAGGAAGTGGAGGAGATGAGAAGTTCTCAGTTGTTGAACACGGATGCTGTGAAGAATCCCTCAATTGCAGCAGTGCCAGATAGTGACGATCAGTCTTCTATGTTTGTGTTTGAAGGATCGGCTGTAGAATGTAATGAGGCATCTTGTCCACACAGTGTGAAGTTGAAAGTTAAGGTGTGGGTTCAAAAAAATATTTACGAAATAGATGTTTCCGTATTATATTATATAGATCATAAATCAATTTAGATGTGAAGTTGGAAAGCTGTTGGAAAATCAGTGTGCAAAATAGATAAATACCATCATGACTTATCCCACAAGTGGGGTAACCAGCAGACTAACTGCAAGTCTAGACATTGTTTATTGGAATTAAGATAGTTAAACATGAAGATAGTTAAAAGTTGCTGTATATTACTAGCACTATTGGTGGTAGAAATTGGAACTAAAAATTCAAAGCATACAACTTCCAAATCTAATTACTATCTTTTGAAAATTTCATTCTTTTTCCAATCCAAGATGTCATCTGCCAATACAAACATACTTCATATCTACCATAGACAATTTCAAATATTTTTAGTATATGCTTCTATGAAATTCTTTAACATATGTAATTATATTCTCTTGACAGGAATCAAAGTGGCATAGGGAAAAGTCGTCACTAAAAATTCAACTATTCACAGTTGAAGAAGATCGTAAAAAGTTGGAAGAGAAAGTTTCTTCCTTAGAGGAGAACTTGTTGATGTTAACATTTGCATTCGGAAAAACATCCTCTTCTAGCGATGATGGGACAGTGAACAATAACGACAATGATGGACGGATGACCACTGCCGATGAGATTTTAGGCGGTGCTGGGGACGTGCTGCAAATTGGAAGATCCTCCTCGGCTGTGGAGTTGATTGATATTGATGCAGAGGAACAAACAAGTGGTAAAACATTTCTTGCAATCATTTACTTTCGTTTCATTTTTGGTATTTCTATCTGTTCCATCACGTCACATACCTTACAGTGTAAGCAATGAGAATGGAATTCCATATCAACTTGTCATTCAAATTATTCCTCATACAAAAACATTGGCTTTTCTTACTCAGCATGTGCCCATTCTTAAGCATGTAATTCACATGATTTTTGCATGTTTCCATTTTCTATAGGTACCCTTTTCTTCAAATGTATTCACTTAAGTAGCCTGATGGTAAAACAATATTTTTAATAGAAATATCTCAGATATGAACCCTCCTGCTGCCAATGTTTTCAAATTTTATGTTTCAAGAATATTGCTTATCGTGTGAATGTTTGCGATATATTTGAGTATGTAATATTTCTTTATAATTGTTCACAACTTGTCTTGTATGGTATTTCTGTCATATGGATATGTTTGAATGTTCTATTGATTGTATTATAAAATAAAATTTGTATGCTGTTTTTTTTTTGTCAAATAAGTAAATGTTTTATTATATTATTTTTTACAGAACAAGCTGCCAAACCAACACCAAAGCCTCGTACGTTTATAAAAACATCACCTAGAGAGAAAAAAAGTCCTCAAAAACATAGTAGGAAGACATCTCTTGTTTCTGATGTGGATCTTCCAGGATCTCCCATGAAAAGTCCAGAGAAAAATATCCCGACACATCCTCAAACTGTGACAGTTGTCATTCAAACGGATCCTTTGGAAATGTCTATCGTAGAAAATGCTATCTGTCAAACTGATTTTGAAACATCTTCAACTAAATCTGAAGTTATTATCATAGACAAATCTGAAAGTGTTGATGAATTGAAGAAGCAAATAAAATTTTTGGAAGCAAATGTAAATGAAGCATTAGATTTAGCATCGCAAAGAGCTGAGAGAATTTTAAATTTGGAAACAGAAAAATCAGTTTTGGAATCCAACATGGCCGCCACTAAACAGCTGTTAAATGACAAGACAAACATTTTGAATGATGAGAAAGACAAAACTGAAGATATTGGCAATGTTTTGACATCAAGTGATGAGAAATCTGACGATGAAAATGAAATGGAGCATTTGAAAAAGATTCTGAAGGGTTTGAAAGACGTGGAGAATGAAAAGAATGCTATGATTGAAGAGTATAAAGATTTATTGGAGAAAGAAAGAATGAAGCGAGATGTAGATAATTCAGCAGGACAGAAGCAGATCAAAGAATTGAAAGTTCAGATTGATAATTTGGAAGCCGAATGTAAAAGGTAAGGCAGAAGTTTTTGATAATCTATATACATTTTTGCTTTGTAGATTTAAGTATTGTATCATTTTGATTCTATACACATAGCACGGGAAATTGTCTTTAATAAGCATTAAATTCTTTCAATTTAGAAGTGATGAGATACATGTCACCCATCCTGAATATCTTATTTTTATAGTAAGCAAAGATGGCTTGTATATTTATTACATGCAGTTAGTCCAAATACTACCCTACTTATAGGAGATTCTGTGATGGTAGAAATAGATAAAGAAACAATTATTGAACATTTGGTGAAGGTTTGTTTATTATCTTATGCAAACGTAGTGGGGCAGCCAAACTATTTTTTTTCAATTCCTCATGTACGTGTGCTGTTTTTTATCTCCTGGCTATCTTGATTACTGGTAAAGTAGTGGATGGTTTTGGAACATAGAATAAAATAACTAATGCCTATCATTGAGAGTTTGATGAAGCCATGTTATTCTCTGAAGTACAATAAATATTATACTTATTTATTTGTCATCCATTTCCTTCATATTCCTCTAAGCCACCTCAAACTATTAATTCTCATTCTTTGATCTAGGTTTTAAATTATTATTACGTGTTTCAGTCTCAAATCACTAGTGACCGCTCAGTCACACACGGAGAGTGGCATGTCTTCCACTTGGGAACAGTACAGAGGCAGAGTTCTGGAACTGGAAGAGAGATGTTTTCAAATGCAGAGGGAAATGGAGAATACACACACAAATACGTGAGAATATCATTGTTCTTATTTAAATCCTGCATGTTCTTTATAGAAATGAAAAATTCTATCTTCCTTTTATCACATTATAGGTTGATTCACTCCTTTATGTGGCATTTCTAACTCTCTGATTTTATTGGAAATATTGAAATACGATGTGATGTCAATTCACTTATTTGAAAGTGATGTATGTAAAAACTCAAATACACATAATAAAATCTCTACAGAATGTTGCAATACACTTTACCTTTGATACAATTTGCGATATCTTTTTTTTTGAAAATACACTCACACACTAAGCAATAGTTTGTATTGTGTAGCTTGAGTAGGTTAGCAGTGGATTTGAACCACAAACCTTAAGTTTAGAAATCTGAGACTTCTGTTCCAAGTAGATTAGCTTGCATTTCTGAATCTTGATACTAGAAAAAAATGTAAAGGACATTACTATGTTAAATATCTGAGAAGCAAAAGTTGTTAAAACATGTAGAAAATAGTGACTAAGCTGTATTTTTGACATTTGTAATTCACTCTCAATATTTTTCAGACTGTCATTAAGATCAGAATGTGAGCGCTGGAAACAGTTGGCCGCCGATCGTTTTGTAGAGTTGGAGAATTTGAGTCGGCGCATGGAAGAGAAACACGGGGAGGAGGTGAAGTCCTACAAAATGGAAAGTAACCACTGGTTGGGAGAGTTGGAGCAGTGTCGTGCGGAGCTGGGGAGGACTAGGGGAGAGATTGGACACTGCAAAGCTGTGATGGGGAGAGAAATTAGTCACAAGGAGGAAACCATTAGGAAGTTACACTATATTAATGGGAATCTAAAGGTAAGGCAACTTATATTATTGTCAGTTGCATAATCAAAAAGTTTCTTGATGACCTGGATGATCCTCTTTCACAATACACTGTTCTATGACAACAAACTCCCCTTTCATGACACAAGCTTTTAGTAGCTTACTGTGAAAGGTGTATTAGGTTGTATTTGGGTTTATAACAAAAACCCAGATATATCTTTTTTTAAAAAAAAATGTTTAGAATTTTATGGATTCAGGTAAAATTTACTCTTTTCTATATAGGTATCTATCAAATTGCTAGAGATTTATGTAAAATCACACTTTTAACACATTTTACATGTTGAGATGAGGACTAATCTTATTGAATATTTTATATTTTTGTGACACAGAGAATATAATGTGAATCCAAGCCAAGGTACAAGTACATCCATATTATATTCACACCTTTTTTATTGATGTTAATCATAAGGATATGTAATCATTAGACAGAGCCATTTATGATCGTTTTTTACATTGTAAAATTTCCCTTTCAGCAACAAATTTTGAATCTCCAGTCCGTAATATCAGCTAGTGACCCAACATTTGAATTGTCAGCCATCACAGAGTTGGAAGAGGAAGAAGATGAGATAAGTGCTAGTACTGGCCTAGACAATACTAATAAAGAGAATAGTCCACCGTATGGAGACACTCTCAGTGATATCACAATAGATAATGTAGATCATACCGACAGGAGCGGATATACTGGAAGACAATGGTGAGAGAGATGAATATACAAATAATTATGTGTACCATCCTATCCAAACCAATTGTTTTTTAATGGTCTTCTTGGGAGCACAGGGATAGACAATCCTTCTCCATTCTCTGCGCCATTCAAATCACTTCTCCTCATGATATTCCCGATACTCTGTTGTTGATGTGAGAAAGGTGCATTATGAAAGAGCAGTACTCTTTTTCAAGTAATGACCTTATCAGAACAATTGTATCTCCTGCATTACATTACAGAGGTTGTTGCTGAACGTCGTAGCCTGGAGGTAGAGTCTCGGCCTCCAGAACAAGGGGTCCGTGGTTCGATCCCAGGTGCCGGCAAACTCCCCTTTCACGGCACAAGCTTTTAGCTTAGAGTGAAAGGTGTATAAGGTTGTATTTGGGTTTATAACAAAAACCCAGATATATCTTTTTTTTTTAAAAAAAAAATCTTCAGGTAGTCAGTAGCCTAATGCTGGGGTCTAAGTCTTGGGATCCTTGGTCTAAATCCTCTCAATGCTAATTTGCTTCTCTTCTTCAACATGCATATTGTTTGATGTGAGGGTGTTTTGAGGTTTTTTATAAAACTGAGATCCTTTTTAAAAAAGTTGTTATTTTCAGGAATGATGCTATTGTAGAAAGATTGAGACGTGAAAAGCAGATGCTGAGTAAACAGAACAACCTTCTGAGGAGGCAGATCAGAGTTCTGGCAGCCAGGGAGAGGAGGACTAGGCTGGAACTACATCACACCAGAGCTGTAAGAACCAAGTATGTATACCCATCTCAAAATATTTAAAAAAATCTCTATGTTGTTATTTGATTTCATGTTACTCGTCTTTTCAATGACAATATTTTTTTGGGCAAACCATGCAACATCAAGTTTATGTAAATGAAATTTGACTGCATTTGAAGTTGTCCTATGAACTCAGTTTAGATGAAAATGTGGTTAATTTCCTGTTAATATAGATAATGTTACTAATTATTGTTTTTAAATTTTGTGATTCTAACCGAGATCATACTTCCTTATTGATCAAAATTGTAATCAAAGGTAGGAATTTTGGTCAGTCATTGCAATAATTTTAAGTAGTTATATTTATATATTACGAAATAATTGATAATGATATGTTTTCAGATCTCCCGGACTTATAAATAATGTGATGAAAGCAGAAGAGATGCACTATCTACAGCGTAAGGTGGAAACCCTGGAGATGCAATTATCTGAGAAGGCTTCTCACAGCTATTCCAGTCACAACTCACGAGCAATGCAGATAGCATTGTGGGACAAACAGAAAAAGTTGGTGGTTTTGACAAATTAATTTAAATAGAAACAAATAATTTTTTTACTGTTGCATTACAATCAGACATTTTTGGGTAGATTAAAATCACTATAAGTATATCTGCAGATTCATTAAAAAATTACCTGTTTTCAGATGGCAGGAGGCTGCAGAACGTTGGAAAAGTAGGTTTGATGAAAAGGTACAGCAGGTTGAAAGACTAGAAAGGAGTTTAGAGGGTGCTAGACAGACCATACACAGGATGGAGAAAGACAGAAGACTCACAGACTCTAGGATGTCCAAGACTTCCAGAAGTAAGTATTTTAGGAGGATATTGGGTGTTAAGTGGTATGAACATGCCACAAATAATGTCAGTCAATGAATTCAGCATTTATAAATACAAGAGAGACAATGGTCCCGGCTGGGTCATGTTTTGAAAATATTTGACCAAAAAAGTTTTTTTTTGTTCTCAAGGTTTCTCACATCGTTCCTATGATAACAGTCTTATCAGAGAATCAGGAATGTTGTGAGAAGAGGTGACACAATTGATATAGAGACTGAATGGAGGGGTGCTGTTTTCTGCGGGGTGAAGAGCGATTAAGTTTATATTTTTGTTAAATTAGTGATATTTATTTTATTTTACAGCATCAGATTCTGCACACAGTCCACCCATTTCAGAAGTGGACTCTGCAGCCGATAATCGTGTGGAGATGTTAATGAGGGACAAGGAGAGATTGGAGGAAGAAGTGAAAAAACTGCAAAAGAAATTGGAATCCGGTATTCCTCAAGGAACACTCCTGGAGAGAGTTGAGGCACAGCAGAGGAGAATCGTGGCTCTAGAATTGGCAGATAAGGTATCCTATTTATTTATCCTGAAACATATATTTTATTTTTTGATAGCCTAGCAACACAATATTAAAATTCCCTTTGAGAATACAGGGCAAGAACAAGTCTCTTACATTCACAAAGTGGCAATTTTGTTCCAAACGGTTTTAAAAAAAAGTGAATATTTTTTATTTTCTTTCAGGGTAAAGATGTTTTGGTATCTGAATATGAACGTTTGCTAGAACAAAACAGTCATCTAGGAAAGAGAAATCTCAAACTGGAGTCGGAAATCTTAGACATGCAGCTGCGATTGGGAATGGGAGAGGGCAGAAAGGCGGATCCAGGGGCAGGAGATGCAGAGAATCCCTGTTGCAGGAGAACCAGGCTACAGAAGGAGCATTTAGAAAAGTATGCAATGTTAAAATTTCACCAAAATATGAATATTGAAATCTGGCAACAAACGTGGCCACATTTCTTTGAAAGTATTTAATGCATATTTTTTTTATGTTTGAGAGTAATTACACTTTTCATTGATTTTTTTTCTTTTTATTCAAAGTGAAATTTGGGTTTCAAACCTACAAGAAGTAAATGTTATTTATGTAGAAGTAACTTTGAATGACTATATTGAAAATGATATTTTTTTTACATTTCATTGTAGCTATGTAAAACTTCTGAAAGAAGAGAACAGTCAGTTGATCTCACGGAACATCGAGCAGCCTGTGCTAGAGGGAAGTTACAAGACGGGAACTGTCTCACAGGTGAAAAGAGCTGCAGATTTAGAACGCACTGTTCTAACACTTAGAGGTAACTTCCTACGGTTCATTTTCCTCTTTTACAGCCACTTTGTTTTTTGATATTCTTAATGTTTAGGTGGTCTACTTGCAGACTCATCTTTCTGAGATGCCATTCTGGTACTGATTTAAAATAATTTGTTAAGAAAACAATCCATTTTTTAAATTACTAATTCACAATATTTTCAATATTAATAAAAATTATTGGACAAAAAGAAACGAACAGAACTGCTGAGTATATTGTCTGGAGTCAATTTTTACTATCAACGAAATGTAAGGCAAATTATGCTACCTCGTGTAAAATTATGTATCTGTTTTTATTTTTTTACTTTAGGTCTCGTAGGAAGTCTCCAAGCTGACAATAAGAGACTCCTGAATGAGACAGCTAAGGAGAAGAAATCTGGACATGCAACCAAGGATAGGGTATGTTTGGACATTATGTTTAAGTTGATGATACTAATAATAGACTTATAAATATTAAAAGTAATTTGAGGGAAACTTGAATTCATGCTGCTTCTAAATCTCACCAGTATACGTGTTGCTATCAAATAATCCAGTTTTATTTAATTAATTGTTTTGTATTGTAGATTATTGAAGAGTTGAAAGAAGAAAATGCCAAACTGCGTAAAACGATTCAAGACAAAGACGAGCTATTGGAAAAAGCTAGAACACTGCTGAGCAGAGCTCTGGAGAGGAAGAGGGAATTACAGAATGAAATAGCATTATTGAAAGAGAGACAGGCAAGAAGTGGGGATAAGAAATAGATAACATTTATGTTGAACAAACTTTGGACTACAGTGTAGAAACAAACACCCTATATTTGGAACAATTTTGTGTCAATTGAGTCCATTCATTATAACGATGTTAAGGATGGTGTATTGTGAAAGAGAAGTATAAGCAGATTATTGGATGAGATTGCCACCGATGCAGCCAACTGGCTGAGAGATTTACTATTGAATTTATAAAGACAGAATCAAATGTATTAAAAAAAATTGGATAGACGATGGTATTGGTTGGGTAATATTTTAAGAATATCCAATCGTAGTTGATCAAAGAGAAAACTGTTTTTTTTAATCTACAAGATTTCTGATAGTCTGGATATTCATCTTTTACAATACACTGTCATGAAAAGGTGACTCAATTGGCGCAGACGTTCTAAGTGGAGAAGGCTGTTTTTTGCTCTGTGTTACCGTGAGGAGCATTAAAGGTTGATTGATTGATTATTAGATATGGTCCAAACGGGATTACCATTTTCCCATTGCATCTTTACATTATATAAATATGATGGCATTTGAATCAAATAATAATAATAATAATATAACATAACATACATAGACATTTCACACAAATCGAGCTAGTCCCAAACTAAGATGAATCTTGTATTATGGGTACTAACGCGACGATACACACATATACATGTAACACCCAGACCCATACTTTAATACTTTACATACCTATATTCTTTTTATAAAATCATGTCTTTGTCTAATAAGCCATGCAATTTAAAAACTCTTTGACTTTTTATAGAATAAAGTTGGACCACATTATTTAGAAGTTTAGTTAATCTATTAGAATTAAATTAATGTAGGTATGTTTTTCGTCTGATAATGTGTTGTGAAAAGTTGTGTGATATTATTTAAATGTGTACTTTATTATGTGTTGGATGAAATGAAATGTTAATTTATTGTTGTCAATTGTAAGATTTAATATTTTCAATAAAAACTCAGAAAACTCAGATTTAATTATTTTAATGATACCTAAATTATGATCATAGAAGCAATCAAGAGATGAGATTTTCGTAAGAGGGGATTAGAAATTCAAATTTTTCTCAATTGTTATTGGGTTGTATATTTTTGTTAGGTATCAAAAAATAGATAAAATGCGCATAAATCTCAAAAAATTACAAAATAAGTAAAAAATGTGAATTTTGCCAAAATTAGTGAATGTTTTTTCACGGTCCGGTTTAAAAGAAATTGTAAATCAAAAAGCTCACCTTTTGATATTTTTGTAAACATATTCTTGCAAACCATGTTGAAGCCGATAAAGTTTTATTTATAACTAGATGTTCCTACCGTCCCCAGGGTGAATTTCATGTCTATCTCCAATGGTTTAGGCTCTGTGGTTAGTTGAGAAGTGATTCATTCAACCGAATCTTCCCTTGAATTTATGTGAATTGAAATAACAATTTCAGTACATTCAGTACAATATAGAATTCTATTACATTAATATTAATTTTTTGTACTGTGTACTATTAACATGAAAAAAATTTCCAGTAGTTTTCTTTCATATAAACCATTTACGAACACAACAGTAAAAAGTCGTTCATGGTGGATAAAACATTTTTTTAAAAAAAAAATTGTTATGGCAACATGTGACAGCGGAACTGTCATACAGACGTCATTTCCATACAAACAAACAATCCGAATTTCCGACTTTTCCAAAAAAAATCTTTCATGCAAACAGTCTACTGATAATTACGAACACAACAAAAAAAAATCACCCAATTCTGTTCAGTTGTTCTCAAGTTATGGGGGAACATACATACACGGTCAATCCATTTTTATTTATTAGATTGAATCTCTACCAATAAGCATTTCAGTCAGGTTCTTACTTCCATGGAAATAGGCACTAATATAAAATATGTACTCTTTTCAAATCAATCTAAGACATTAATTTAAAATTTTGAATAACAAATAAAAATTCTCATCTCCAAAATTGACAAATGAAATTTTGGTAAAGAAGGAGTGTCTTCTGCAAAAATGTATTAAAACATCGAAAAAAAAACTACAAAAAAGCATGAATTTGGATCAAAATTTAAAGTGTAACTAGTTTGGATGTGAACTAAAGAGAAAATATTAAAAAAATTATATTTGGGACTAAATTTTAAGTGTAATAAAAGGGGAAAACCTTCACCATGGGTAAACCTGCAGGTAAGAGGGTTTTGACATGTCATTAATAACAGAAACATAAAAGTAATTTATCTATCTGTAGAGTCCCCAAGATAAAATAGGTCTCCTACTCTTTTCTGTAAGTTTTTCAGTGTCCAGTTAGCAAATATAATTGAAAAACATCTTTATTGGACATTTAGAATGTTCCTATATAGCATTGATGAGATATACATATTGATATAGATCTGGATTGAAAGTGCCACATGTCTTACATTTGATGTTTTTTTCATGAATCCCCACCTTTTACATGTCACTCAAAGATTTACAGAAAAGAGAAGAAGAACCTATTGTACCCTAAAGGACTCCACAACAAAAAATATATATAATACACATTCCATTTTCTTATTAACATCATATACTTCCATTTAAATTATCATCACAATTGCTTTATTTCCAAAAATGAACAGCACGTCTCATCGCTAGATTAAAGGAATACAGATTTAAGTAAAAAATGTTATATTTTAGGCCCAGGTCCAGCAGCTTACTTGCTGCCTCCAGTTTTGGGATTTCCGGAACATGACCCTTCACGTCTGAGGAATCCGCAATACTCATTTGGACTTAAGACAAGCCTTGCCTTTAAACCCAAAGCGCCAGGACCTGAATATTCTGTAAATGAATATACTAAATTTGGACCTCCACATAAGCCTGCTTGGAGTTTTGGATTGAGGACAGAAATACGTAAGTTTTCTTTTAATATACGAGGCATATCCAGAAAGTAAGTGTACTGAAGCTCTCACGACCGGATGGATTTTATTTAAGACATCTTGTCTACACTTTCGTGTAGCCTGACTCTTTCTCTCCACAATGAGACCGGTTCAAGATCGACAGCAAGTTTCTTCAAAAATGTCGGTGTCATCCATTATCTCGTTTTGAAGGGAAAATTTCCAGTCTAGGTTTATAATGAAATAAAAACTGCATATGTTGATAAAGCTATGAATTGTATGAGTGTGTACAAGTGAGATGTATGTGAGTTGCAACACTCAACTGTATTGACACTTTGAAAGAAAATGAAAATTCACTTCTCAAAAAAATTGAATTTAAATACCAAATTTTTATCTTTAGCAAGCAAGAAAGTTGCTCCCGGTCCCGGTGCCCATTGTCCTGAGTTATGTCCCATTTTCAAGACGTCACGTCCTCCGCAATACAGCTTTGGCAGCAGAACATTCCGCAGATCCAACATGATGAGCCCTGCACCAAATGCCTATTCCCTCGGAGGAGCTCTGGCTGGTTACAGATACTCTATGGCACAGAGACTTGATTTGATGGGTAAACCAAAGAGTCCTGGCCCGGCTGCATATTCACTGCAGAAACCTGACACGTAATTAAAACATTTTTCTAATTCTTTTATGTGATAGATGTTAGGTGTGATATTTTACGAGTCCAATTCAATACTCCTTAAACACTCCTCCTAAGCGCACAGGGCAAGAACATGCCTTTTCCGTTCGGAGAGTCTCTGCGTACTTTTCTCACAACATTTATGAGGCTTTGTCATTGTTTTCACAAGGGCACCGTATTCTGAAAAAAAGTCATCCAGGCTGCCGAAATCTTCTTAGTCTTAATTAGTTAATACATGAGAATTGTTTTGATTGAAGAGTTGTATTTATTTTGTTCAGGAATCAATATAAGTACTCCATGGGTGGAAGATACACAATCAGTTCTCGGGATAAGAGGCCTGGACCTGCTGAATATGGACCTGATCTGTACATGCCTGGTGATGTAAGTATTAGCGACAGCAGTTTATCATCATACAAATATTTTTTAAGCAAATGGACAAGTATGGTTGTCGGTGATATATTAGAATTTTCAGAATCAATCCTCATTTGGTTATTATGTGATGCTTTGGAGAAAATTTAAAGTTAAGGTTTAAATGAAAAATGACAAAAAAGTGGAATAAATGCAGTAGAGATGCGATCGTTGAGAAGAATGGTTGGTAAAACGCTGCGTGATAGAGTGAAGAATGAGGATATTAGAAGAATGAGCGGATGCAAGAAGACTGTTGTGGACAGAATGCGTGTAAATAAATTGAGATGGTTTGGTCATGTGGAACGAATGAAAGAGGAAAGAATGACAAAGAGGATATACTCATCTGAAAGAAAGGGTGTGAGGAAACGCGGGCGTCCGAGAACCACGTGGCTTGATCACGTGGATCAAATTCTCAAGGACGGCCGCGTGTTGAGTAAGAGGAACCGACGTGCGTGTATGAGGAACTGTATGAATGTGGAGGAAGCGAAGGAAGTGTGTAAAGATAGATCTGTTTGGCGTTCCGTTCTCTCTGCCTACCCCACTTGGGACACGGCGTGAGGGTATAGTATAGTATAGTATGAAAAATGACACAATTGGTTTATTCTTAGATGAATTTTGAGTTTATATTATCTATCTATCTATCTATTCCCTCACGCCGTATCCCAAGTGGGGTAGGCAGAGAGAATGGAACGCCAATTAGATCTGTCCTTACATACTTCTTTCGCTTCCTCTACAGTCATACAATTTCTCATGCACGCACGTCGGTTTCTTTTACTCAAAACACGGCCGTCCTTGAGAATTTGATCTACATGTTCGATCTCACACCCCTCCTTTCAGCCAAGTATATCCTCTTTGTCATTCTTTCCTCTGTCATTCGTTCCACATGACCAAACCATCTCAATTTATTTACACGCATTCTATCCACAGCACTCCTCTTGCATCAACTCATTCTTCTTTATATTAAACCCAAATATACTGCAAACACCAGATTTTTTCATAATGATTAGCCTACTAACTATGTTTATTAGTCAACTTAGTACACAACCTATTAGATTGCTAACTACACTATCTATTAAGTTTGCTAACTAGCTACATATGTTTTGTTTGAGTGTGAAAACTCTGTATATTAAAAAAAAAATCATAAACTATAAAATTTTAAATATTAAATGGATCAGTCAAGTGCTTTAAAATTACTAGTATTCAACTTAAAAAATGAAAACAAAATACAGTTATAAAAGATATCCAAATAATTAATTCTAACAATTACAATAAATGAATCAGATTTTGTCTGTCAGATGATTAATTTTGTCTCTTTCTAAATTTAGAAAATATATGGATATTTAAATTAAATCATATTTCCAGGCTTCATTCAAATTCTCCTTTGGTACCCGTCACAATGAATGGACCCGCCCCATGTTTGTTGAAGCTGACAATGTAGACTGCAAGGAAAACTTCAGCAAGTAAAAAAGATAGGAGAATCACACTGTCCCTCCCTTATGTGACGTCTTGACCAAAATTGTTCTTTTTATGTACTGTCATAAATCATAAATTCTGACTTTGTTTATAATTAACACTTCTGCATTTTTTATACTCTTGACATTAACGGTAAAAGTCAAATAAAGCATTTTGTAAGCAACATAATATATTGATAAAAACCAAGAAACCGGGCATGTTGTTGTAGAGCGCAGAAAAATGCATTTCTTCAAAATGTTGTTATTCATGGATAATTCACGGATTTTACATCTGTAAAAGGGTATCTAGATATTGATCTGATATTGAAGTTGGAATAAAAACTGTGTTTATTTCTATTGACAGTACATAAGTAGTTTTAACTTATATTAATTGTATGCATCACGGAAGTGTTGAGTTAACTGAAGGTTTGTATTGAAAAAAAAATAGATATTTTTTGTTTTTATTTGATAACAAAATTTACAATGTAACTAAATAAATCTATCTTAAAATTAAGATTTGAGTTTTTATCTATTAACTCCTATTAAAACGTGACATACACGTTAGAAAATCTTTCACTCACAAGTAAAAGAACTTCAGAATTTATCCTGAACAAAATATCCTACGAGTCAAGTAATTTTCTCGAAGAATCATCTCCATTTCAATTTGGATAATTTTGTAAACTCAAAATGATTACCTTGATAATGCTGACATGTGTTTCACTGCTGCACAAATATGTAAGAAATTGACTTACTTATCTAAAGACACACTAGCATAAAAAAAATTGGAACTGAAGAAAATAATTGAAATTGGTTTTTCTAAAATCTGTGGAGCTTTCTCATTCTATGTTTTTCTCTAAGTGCGTGTCTTCTGACTCTTACCCAGTATTCTTTTGTTTCTGGGTCCAGTTCATGGATTCGAGGGGCACGTCCACATCTCATCTCCCATAGCCAGTCGGGATATTCACTGTCAGGTTTTATCTGGAATTTGAAGACGAAAATGTGAAACAACACTCTTTTACTCGATACACACAATTTGATGAGAATTACATTTAGAGTCTTCTAACCGATTGTAGTATTATAATTTTGGTGGAAGAATTTGTGTGACACAGAGAAAAAAAATGTGTAGAATCCTCAGGACAGATTAGGGTTTCCATTCTTTTACAAATTTTGAGTGTCTAGCTTGTAAAAGGCAGGCATAAAAAAACATATAACACATTTACTACCTTCATCTCTGTATTAATAGGGGTATGTTATTCATTCCAAATGCCTCATTTTATATGGTATTGTAAAAGGATGTGTACATTAATTACATGCAGGTAAGTTAGTCCACTAGTTACCCCACTTGAAATAGACGCCATAATAGTACTGACAAAATGTTATTTTCTAGAACATTGAGAGAGTTAATGCCAATAGATGTTTATAAGGGTAATAATTTAAGGGAACGCTACCATGAGATGTTGAGGGTTTTCAAAGAAAATATTATTGTTGATTTTTATAAATAAATATTGAGTAGGTATAATATAAAATGATGAATAACCTTAACATCTTCTCCATCTACATAGATATTACTACCGCAAACATAGTTCACTAGTCTCTGAGGATCTGTTTCAACAGGAATAACAATCTTTTCTACTGTTGCAGTTTTAGAAGATTTCTTTCCTTTACCAAGGCTCATTAAGGCTAAAAATATGAAAATAATATTAAGTTTTTCTTAACAATCATAGATAGGTATTCAATAATTTTCATACATTAAAGTAGAAATCAGATGATAAAATAGTGATATAAAGTTACATACATCCAGATGCAGCAGATTTCACGGCATAGTTCCTTACATGTAAAATACACGGTGAGATTGATTTCAGCGACGATAACAAAATACTAGTCATTTTTAATACTTAATAATGTAAATTTCAATAGCTCAAATCAATAATGTAATTGCTTTTTTGAAAATAAAGTGAAATTTTAAATGAACCCCATAACCTCAACCACTATGTCACTTTTGACAGGAAGCGCTGGGGTTGCCAGAATGAAATATTAGTCAATTTGCGGGAGTTTTGTCAGCTAAAAATTGGAAAATATTCCAAATATGCGAAAAATTTCTTGATGCCTCTGAAATTATAACTTTTAGATCCAATTTAGCTTACATTTTAATGAATATTAAAATGTTACACCAAACTCCTCATAATGACTCACAATCATTCTTTCTTTTCTAAAGCACAGAGTGGATAAATAGAAGAATCAAATAATAATATATTATTCAGTGTTAATGTAAGTAGAACTACTTCTGATCAATCTTTTTAAGAAGGTCTAGTTGGACCAGTTAAGCTGAATAAAGTCGAAGCGACACTGTGTTGTGGTTTTCCTTTTTTATGCAGGGAACTAATGAGGAAATAAAAGGCAATTAAAAAGAATAAATATTTATTTATAATATATACATAATATTCTCACAATATGTAGAATAAAGAAAAATCTCTGATTGAAATGAACCCTTTACATAAAACAAAAAAACTCCTTGAACACACAACTATATTAACGATAATCATAAAAAAAATTAAATCAATAAAATTCATACACTCATTAATTATTTTGGTAGGTAGATATGAAATCATTTACTGAAATGAGTAATTACTTTTTTTATTATTTATTACCAGCAATTCACCTATAACGAGAGTAATTACTTAAAATTGTACACAACAATTTTAAATTTCTTTTAAGTATAGATTTTTCTACAACAATTATTTATACTAGAGTTTGCACATATAGTAAAAACTGTAATTCACAGAACTATTGCTGTAGTTTTAAAATATACTTTTGAAATGAAAGTGTTCCATTGAATTTAAACAATAATTAAATTTGTTGGTGTTACAATTGTAAAAAAAATGTAACTTCCTGCAATTTTTTTACTTGAATCCTGTGTTTATATCCCACATACTATAACAACTTAGTTGCAGTGCTAACATTTTGAAAATACAGATAATTATTTTATTTAATAATAATATACTAATTTATTACATTTTATAATATATAATGGAAATGCTTACAAAATGAGGAATATATACATACATATATTATTATGTTCATATTAAATAGACTATGCCACAATAACACTAATATGTTGCAGTATGTAAGGCATTTTTACATTAATTTATATAAAAGAATTACACAATTATAACTAATCCTTCATAGAAGAAATATATAAAGAAAGAACATTAATATATTCACAGTTAGAAATTTTAATCAAATATTGGTTAGCCACAGACAATATTGACGTATACTCGGCAACATTTAAATTCAACAATAGAGAACATGAATTTGTTAAGAACATTTATGCAGACTAGAAAAATACATATCTTTTTTCTTAAGGAGTGTCCACATTGAGCATTTTAACATGTAATTTTTTTTTGTCCATATAGAAAAGAAATGAGAGCAAAAAATTAGTTTGACCTCTTTCTTTTTTCTATATTTAACATGCGAAGAAAAGAGAGATGGAACATTTGGTCGCTCAGTGTGGACATAGCTCTAGCAGAAACTTGTTGGACTGGATGCAAATATTTTCGTGTTCAAAAATTCTATTCTTTTTTTTTTAAAGATTTTCACTTCTTTTTATATTTCTTCCATAAATATATTGCTACTATTACAAAACGCATGGCTATTACGAGAAAGATGTTAATTACTTAATAAAACTATGAAAGAAATAGCCATCAAATTTTCTTATAAACGAGTCCTAAGTAAGATCTAATATTTAATTATAACCCATTCAAATGAATAGCAAAGCACTAACACAGGATCGATGCATTTTTATGACACAATTTATAGGTATCAAGCAAATCTGTTTCCATTGTATACACATAAATTTTGTTTCCAAAAAATTGATAAAATAACATAAGGCATTATAAACAACTAAAGATAGTTCCAAATACCATTAACACAATATTATGTACTTAAATGTTACAACAAAAGCCTTCAAATAATACAATTTGCTGTGTGTTATTCATTGACAACAATTGTGATATTCAAGAAGTATTGAAGTTCGCATTCCATTTGATATTTTATTTATCTAGATTCATTATTTATAAGACTAAGTATATTTAATTGCTATTATGGTTACAGTACATGGTAATAAAGCATTACTGCATTCCCTTTTTGCTGTCGTAAAATTAAAACAATGTACACTATCAAATACTTCACAAAAACAGAAACCATCTTGTAAAACATTTTCAATGTTAGATTATCCACTTTAAAATCATGTTACGAACCACAAAGATGCAAAAATTACATGAATACTCAGTAACACTGCAGAATTACATTAGAAATACAGCAATCTTGAGAGATAAGTGGAGCTCGAGATAATGTAATGTGGGAAAGACAATGGAAGAGATTCCGGTACAAACATGTCCAAGGGATGAATAATTATTGTCTTATGTGGACTATCTGAAAGGTCCCCAAAACAATGAAGGACAGTTAAGCCTTTATATCACAAAAAAGCCTCCTGTATAGGACCATAGGATCTAATACAAGATTAAGAAGTTAACTTCAGAAATTGACAGATTTGATATAGTTTGCATCTAAAAAAGGAAATTTCAAGGAAGTCAAGAGATATTCAGATTTAATATTTTGTCAAAAATAATTAATTGTTTTTAAAATGAATTTGATGTTAGGATGAAAGACGAAAAAGAATAATCAGACCTGCTGAAGTTATTCAATAAATAAAACTTTAATTATCTGAAATTTTTTTTTTGTGAAAAATATCAAATTTTTAAGAAACACAAGTGTGAATTGAGACAATAAGCAGTTGAAATGGGAAATATTGAGAAAATTTCAAATTCCAATTGTTATTTTTTAATGATGAATGATGCGTTCTGAACAGGTTTAATAAAATTAGAAGTCCCGTGAAGTCCCCGATAAAGAAAAGGCCTCTCACTTTTCTGTAAGTTTTAGAGTGTCCTGTAAAATACAGTTATTCATTAAATAAAAATCACGTTTTAAGACCTTTAATATCTTCAGTTAAGTGATGAGGTAGGCCACACCCATACTGAATGTATTAACTTTTACCGGCATGGAGAGGACAACCTGCGTGTTTATTACAAGCAGTTAATTTGTAAGCTACCCTACTTACGGGATATGTTGTGGATGGATGGATTTCAAAATAATCATAAGTAATGAAATCATCACAAATTAATATACTTAATGCATTTTTCTGAACTTTTCTCATTGTTAAAAAATTATCAAAATATGTGTCAAAAGTGGTTCGAATGAATATAAAGTATTTGATTGTATTCATTTCCGATTCAGACACAGTGGTATGCTGAAATGCGGCGAGCAAAAGCGGTACAATGCATTAGTATATCTAAGTACAAAAAAACATAATATACGTTGATGCAGATATGCGGTACAACCTCACAAATGTAGTTTGCAACATAATAATGTATTATATTATATAATTAATAGTAGGTGTATGTGCACAAGTGGTGATTATTATTATTATTATTCAAACGGTGACACGATGTCCGAAACACCTGTAATGATAAAGAATAAACAATAATTATTAACTGTGAATTTATTATCGCAATATGGATATTTATATTATGTCCTGCAAAATACTTGTCAATTGCTCAATTTATTTCGGTCTCTCTCTCCGATAGCGCTACAGCCCATATCGAGCCTTGGTCGCCCTCAACAATCGCCTCTGACCCGCCCTGTCCTCAGCGGACAACTTCCATTTTGCCACCTGGAGAAACTGCGCCGCATCCTTTCATATTTCGTCATCTCACCTTAGTCTGGGTCTTCCCACTTTTCTCCTTCCACCTGGGTTTCCAGTCATAATTCTTTTAGGGATGCATGTGTTCGGCATCTTTTGTACATGCTCAGCACATCTCAACCTAAGGAGCCTTAAATGGATTGAGATGCCAGGGCTCTGATATATATCATTCAGTTTGTTGTTGTCAATCTATTTCATTTGTCTACATTTACAATAGAAAGAACAGAGAGAACATTATTAGTTCAGAGTGTGGACGCAGTTAATTAAAAATAAGTACCAGAACAATTCACGCTCTGAAAGTTTTAACAATTTTTTGGCAATCATTGGTGGTCATTATGTGGAGTTATCTGATAAATTTTTAACATTCATTATTCTGTTTGAATCATGCCGTGATCCTTTCATAATACATAAGAGTTAATAAAATACATGGATCCATTAACATAATATTACACTATACCATCACAGCATATCCACAAGTTGGGTAACTAGCGGAGTAACTGCATGTAATAAAGATACAAATTGTCCTTTTTGTGCCAATAAAAAAGTAACACTGATTACTCAAAGGAAGAGTATAGAAAGTCACCACCAGCTTTATAGTACTGAGCATTAGGGGGTCGTAACTCGTAAATGTATCACTCGTAAATGTAAACGCATCACTTTTCTGTCAAATTAACCACAAATTATTATGAAATAAATACAATTTATGTATTATTGACATATACTCCACCAAGAACGGCGCAAGTATGTAGTATATAAAAATTTACTGGGACGTCTGCCTTTATGTGCATAAATAATTATTTATGGAAAAAATGATCATGAATTACAGCTGTCCTCTCCGTGCCAACATTAAGACATTCAAGATGGGTAGCAATCTTCATTGTTGAATTTAAGATGTAATGTCTTTATTTTTTCGAACACCATAATGATGATTTGTTCTTTTCTATGTGACATGTCAGATACGTGACATAATGTCAATAATGGATATTGAAGAGGTATTTTTTTGACAGAACATGATATGTGCGTATTTAATGCCACCTGGTACCCAGCATTATAAAGATGCAAGCAGCTTTTTGTACATTTTCTTATTAAATCAGTAAAATATACTTGATTGTGAAATTTCAAGCTAGTAAAAAAACAAGAAGTCTGTTCCATGTTTTACGGAATGTTTAAAATGTTATTGTATCTCACCCATTCTTATTGAGCCCACATCTGAAGTTGTTTGAAATCGGGATCTTCATCTTCCGCCACGGCTGGAATAACACAAAAAATATTAATAGTGTGTTTTGTATGATAGCACTTGCATCTGATTGAAGCTAGATATTGTGCTAAATATACTTTTTATCCCACTTATCAAGATAAGGCCGAAACCAAAATAGATTAAAATATGTTGATATTCACATCACAGCTTATAACTCTACTAATTCCATTTAAGGTTTTATGGTAAACAAACAATCAAGTAAAAAAATACACGGGAATCGATACAAAGTGATTTGAAGTCAAATTAATTATGCAAATAGATATGACAGTTTGGTCTAAATTGAGACCAAATTTTTGACATAGAGTGAACTTAATTTTAATATTATTACCTTTCTTGCTTTCTTTAGCCTTCACAGGGGCAGCCGGTGCCAGTTCTCCTGTGGGTACTTCTGGCAATTCTGTGTCCGTGCCACCAACTCCAAGTAAATCAGCATCCAATACTTCCTGGAAACGTTACATAATATTGAAAAAGATCTTTTTTGATTAGTTAGTGAATTAATGAGAATATTTGGCAAGTCCTCTCTTCTCACCACATTTTCAATACTCTGATATCATTATCCACACTGTTGCCTAACTTGTAGGTAATGATAGAGCACTCTTTATACTTAAATATCATTGGATATTCTCACTTTGGAGTGTTAAGTAATGCTGAGGATCTGACAGGGTACACAGAAAAGATATGTGTAAAATATTCAGTGTAGTAATAAATCGTCACGCCCAAAATGTAATGTTAGATCTACAGATTTAACAAAAAACACCTTTTACATATTAAGTTACAACGTTTTGCTATACATCATGGGTGTCTAAACTTTGACCATACGAGGGCCACATTGCAAAAAGAAAATATATGCTGGGCCGCACATAAATATTTTTTCAACAAATGGAAATAAAATTAACTATATACCTATATGTAGTTCTATTAAAATAAAATAACTTCTTTATATTAAATTTATTTTATTTGAATTAGATATATATGTATAAAATTATAAATGAACATATGTATAAAAATGTATATATTATACATATATACCTATGTAAAATTAATGTGATGGAAGGATTTGCTTTTGTTGAACAAGCAAATCGATATTGTATGTTGCAAAAATGAAAAATATTGCAAACATTAATTTTTTTAGCAGAAAGAAGCAAATTTAAATATTTTCATAATTTGCGTTTGGGCCGCATGCGGCCCGTGGGCCGCACTTTAGACAAGCATGCTATACATCATTTGTTTCATTATTTAATCATTTCAATCTAAACACTAAAGTGTAAAAGAGTGAAAAGTTTTGTAATTTTGTTATTACGAATAGTAAAATTATACATTTATGCCCTTTTATTTAACTTTCCTGTAAAACGTCAATTTTGCAGATCTGTAGGGTTACTCTTGATAAAATCTAAATACGATCTTAATCTTAATCATACAATGCGCGAAGTGACTATAAGAAAAAAATACGAGCATACCAATCCCGCGGTAGCGTAAGCACAGCACGGTATTTTTTACCATAGACCCTTCGTGCGTTGTATGATTAAGATTAAGATCGTATTTAGATTTTGTCAAGAGTAGCCCTGCTGACGTCAAATTTGGGGCATGAGGAAATGACAAGGTTAGTATTAAATCACTTCAAAGGCATATAATTTTCTTCTTTAATTCTTTTATTTGGGCTCCAATATCCAAGAATGAATAAAGAGAAAATATGATTTTTCTTTGAAAGATAATATTATTATTATACTAGCTTTTATAACCCGGCATCGCTCGGGTTTAAAAACAGATAATCATCCAAATAAATGTGTTAAAACTACACAATCTTATTGAAAAAAGTGAAGTAAGCACTAACTACGTAAAACTGATTAAGTAAATAAAAAGTGCAAAACCTATATAAAAAAATTTCTTCCCAATTTCAAAACATGAAGTTTGTAATCACACACGTCAATATTAGTAGGTGCCTACCTGAAAAAAAGTAGGTACTTTAACCTCTTCCCAATTTAAAAACTCAGTGTTTAAAACCCACATCCCCTTATTTAAGTAAAAAATTAGGAAATGCCTATAACAGAAAAAAAACGGGTAAATGCTCTATTTTGAGAAAAAATAATAATAATTGGTTGGTTACCTACCAACATAGTTAAATAAAATTTCCCACATTTGAATTGGTATTTTAAGTTTTTATTTTCAGTTACTTAGATATTCAGATGTTTTGTCATTAGATTAAAAAATAAAAAAAATAACAAAACCCAGATAGGTATATCTTTTATAAAAAAAAATAACTACCAATAACATCAAAGTATGTTTATTATTCTATGGTAACAACCAAACGACCTCCTCAAACATGAATTGTCGTTTTACAGTTACTGGATGTTGGAAATTTAACATCCAGTAACTGTGTGCAAATTTGACTTCTGGTTTCAGTCTACATTTTTTTCAGTTTGTAATACTAAAGTAGCATTCACATTGCTTCACCTGTTCACATTTGTTCATCCTATACATTCACTGCCATCCGACACTCACGGTCATGTTGTATGTAGTTTGACGTCGTAAAAATAAATGAAAAATAGCACTTAATAAAATTTAAATCAAATGAATAAAATTCACGAAAGTATGATAATTTGGTACACGATTCTGACTTTCAATACAAATTCATAGAGAATAAGACAAATTAAAGGATAAAACTTGTTTATGGTCGTTTCAGTGAAAGGACCTTTCGTCAACATTATGTCGGGTAGTAATCGGTTTCATCCGGAATCGCTAGTGATTGATGAAACGATTGACTATTGATGAAACGCCTGTTCACACCTTTTTATTTTGGAGGATCATCCAGAGTGATCACTGGAAGTGAACAAATGTGAGCGCTCCTTTAGATAATCAGATGTTATGTCATTTAATTAAAAAGGATTAAGTACCGGTAACAACTAAGCATATTAATTATTATTCACCGGGAGCAACCAAACATTTTCCTCAAACATTAATTGGCGTTTACAGATTGGAAATTTGAAATATATTTACGGTGTACAAAATTGACTTCTAGTTACAGTCTACAAATCTAAATTATTATGTTTCAGTCAGCTAATTTAACGTCTAGTTACACCTTGAGTATTATGCTTTAAGTCTAAGATCTATTTAGCACCAAAATAGCTATATGTCATAATAATAATCTGCTCTATGCGTGCCAAAATCATGCATAAATAAGCACGTATTACCAAACGGATTCAATGTAGGATATACCAAAAACTTATTTTAAATAGAATCTGCAATAAAATCTACTGATGTTGGTGTGATATGTATTATCAATAACAATTATTTATTTTTCAGGTACTGATTTTAAAGTAACGAATACTCATAAAACCATAATAAAGTAAAGATTAATAACCATAACCAATAACCAATTTTCTGGCAACATTTATTTTCTAGCAACCCAGGGAGGCGTTCAAACAGTCACCGAGTGATCACTCGACGACGCTCTATCCGTTCACGCGCCCGGAGCGAGTCACCCGACGACTCGCACTGTTGCGTTCAGGCATGTCGTCGGGTGATCTACCGAAATCATAGCAAGATGATTATCACTCTGACAGTTACCTTGACGTTTGAGTGATGACGGTTGCCAAAACAATTGCGAAGTTAATCGTAATTATGGTGTATTCTTGTCTTATATAATTACTACTACTACTATACTATACCCTCACGCCATGTCCCAGGAGGGGTAGGCAGAGAGAACGGAACGCCATATAGATCTATCCTTACATACTTCTTTCGCTTCCTCTACATTCATCCAGTTTCTCATACATGCACGCTGATTTCTCTTACTCAGCACGCGTCCGTCCTTAAGAATTTGGTCCACGTGATCAAGCCACGTGGCTCTTGGACGTCCGCGCTTTCTCACACCCCTTCTTTCAGATAAATACATCCTCTTCGTCATCCTTTCATCTTGCATTCGCTCAACATGTCCAAACCATCTCAACTTGTTTACACGCATTCTGTTCACAACACTCCTCTCACATCCGCTCATTCTCCTGATATCCTCATTCTTCACTCTATCTCGCAACGTTTTACCAACCATTCTTCTCAGTGAACGCATCTCTACAGCATTTATTCCACTCTCATCCTTTTTCAACCACGTCCAAGTTTCGCTTGCAAACATAAGTGTCGGTATATAATTTTTCAAAACAGAAAATCATATTTTTTTAGTTCAAGAAGTGAAATGAAAGAGAAATTAAAATAGTTAGTGCAGATTTTAGTGAATAATTTATTTTTTACGGTTTGTTTAAATATGCATTATCCTAAAAACATTCTTAAAGCAAAGCCAATTTAACTATTCAAATTAAAAACGTAATCAAGTAAAGCATGACGCACTACCGCGAATGAATCTTACGAAAATGGCGCCAGTACGATGACATTTGGGATGTGAGCGCCCTTGAGGTGGATTTTTTTTCACAAAACGGCGCTTTACAAATCATCCAAATAATAATAATAATATAAAAACGCTCAAAGTTGTTCACGATTATCCGGGGTGCCATTCACCACTCATTGCAACTTCATGGTCGCTCAGGTCACTGAACATCGAGCGATATTTATGTTACCCTGAACGCCTCCCAGATAAAGCGTTGGATTTTGACATTTGTGGCACTTATATGACAGTTTTGAGATGTTTGCATTTAGAACGTATAATATTCTATAATTATTTTGAATTTAGAATACCCCAGTGAAATTTAAAAATACCGCAAACCAAACAATAATAATTTTATTATGTGAAATTACAAATCGCGGTCATAATTCTTTATTTGAAATGTAATTATATTCCTAAAATAGATGTTACACAAATGACGTTTTATATTTAGCTACAATTTTATTTTTGGAGTGAGACATTGCCTTAAAACGGAATTATAAAGCTGGTATGCAATTCTAACAATTTACTTTATCAATAGCCAATATCTTAATATCTAAACTTCTCATGAAACGAAAATCTCATGTTTTTAGATGCTTGTTTTGAATAAATGAAATACTTCTAATGAAACAAATAGATGGAGGCATAATATGTGGTAATATATTACAAAAGTGCCTACTTAAATTATCACCGTATTATGTTAAATGCAAGTTTACTTATGTTATCTATGGGTTAATTAAAAATGAGAAAAATGAGGCACATGAGATGATTAAAAATGATATTTTTCATGCCATTGTATTTGAGTTGGATCCCAGTTTTTGATAAAACAGATAACTATATTTTGAAATAAAAAGGAACTCTGAATATCTTACAATAAAATAAAAACATGTATTAATAGTATCGTTGTCGATATATAAGATTTTTTAAGATTTTGGAGTTTAGCATACTTCGACAATAGAACATTGAAGTATCACTGAATTAATAATTCTATGTTTTTGATATAACAGATAACTATATTTTGAAAAACTCTAAACATCTTACAATAAAATAAGAAGACGTATTAATAGTATCGTTGTAGATATATAAGATTTTTTAAGATTTTGAAGTTTAGCATACTTCGACAAAAGAACATTGAAATATCACTGAATTAATAATTCTATGTTTTTGATATTACAGATAACTATATTTTGAAAAACACTAAACATCTTACAATAAGATAAGAACATACAAATCACAAAACAAACAAACAAATGAACCAATGTACCAACCTAAATATTAATGTATTGGATTCTATGTCATTCATGTCGGCCAATATGAAATTAGCTCAAGATGTCAAAAATATGCAATTTTAACTCGCATAATTCAAGAGTTTTTATCATAACCAAACACAATAATTTATAACCAAAATAATCCCCAAATGTTTAGTTTCAGTACTGATGTATTTCTCGTTACATCCATTGTGAAATTAATTCAGTACATTGAAAAATGTTCGACCATGAATATTGCTACTTACAAAAACTTTCATAGATTTTTCCATACAAATTTTATTATTATAATTTCTTTGTCAATACATAAGATATTTTAAATGTTTTTGGCCTTGAACGTGCCCAGGAGATGAGACCTCGTATAGAGTGTATTATTTTACTTCTGTCTTTCCTTATTTCAGAGTCCATTGAGGACATACGAACTAACGAACGCTTTAGAATATTTATGTGTGGATGATACATTTCATTTGATATGATAAATCTTTCTAAATTCTCTGTGTTTGATATAACAGATAACTATATTTAGAAATAAGAAGAAACTAAGAATATCCTACAATAAAATAAGAACACATATTGTCGATTGTTGTAGATAATATGAGATTTTTGTGATTTTACAAAACATCAACAAAAGATTGTTGATACATCATGATTTATAAATTCAATCTTTATAAAAGAATACTTATTAAATGTTTTCAGCTCGCATACTGGATGAGACATATCGTAAAGAGGACATAAAAGTCAAAAAACAAACAAACTAATGAACCGATGTACCAACCAAAATATTAATGTATTGGATTCTATGTCATTCATGTCGGCCATTATGAAATTAGCCCAAGATGTCAAAAATATGCAATTTTAACTCGCATAATTCAGGAGTTTTTATCATAACCAAACACAATAATTTATAACCAAAATAATCCCCATATGTTTAGTTTCAGTACTGATGTATTTCTCGTTACATCCATTGTGAAATTAATTCAGTACACTGAAAAATGTTCGACTATGAATATTGCTACTTACAAAAACTTTCATAGATTTATCCATACAAATTTTATTATTATAATATCTTTATCAATACATAAGATATTTTAAATGTTTTTGGCCTTGAACGTGCCCAGGATATGAGACCTCGTATAGAGTGTATTATTTTACTTCTGTCTTTCCTTATTTCAGAGTCCATTAAGGACATACGAACATACATACGAACGCATTAGAATATTTATGTGTGGATTTGTAGGAAAATAGACCTGTTCTAGTTCTTCTAATTCCTTTTCCAACTCTGATTCATCAATATCTTGTCCAAAGGCCACCGGGTTACTAATTGCATCACTGATTTCTCGCGCTACGTCTTGTTGTTCCGCAATGTCATCCATCATATCGTGAACTTGGTCCACATCCCTGCAAAAAAATAATAAATAATTAAACTGCAAGCAATTCAATTAGATTCTCAGTAATATTGTCTACATAATAATAGAGTTTTTGTTTATTATTAAAATCTACAAAATAGTAATAATAATTAAAATACATATTATCTCTATACCACTAGGTGAGGATATCTGTAAATTGAGAAGTTTGATCTACACTTCAGAGATCTTTGCGATCATATAGCTAGACTCTCCAGTGTTTCTGACTTATTTGCAATATTTTAATTTTTCCACATCACATACAAGATATTTAATATCTTGCCATCTATATTTACTAGATGTAGTTAGTCCACCAAATACCTCAGAGGCGGGAGGTAGTATGATGAAATAGATAGATTTTTCAAGGGACTATATATTTTGAGAATAAATTAGGTATCAAAAGTTCATTTTAATCAAATAAAGGCTAGAATAACAAAATCGCATGTTTTAAACATTGTGGTTAGATGGAAGAAATCAATAATATGGTGATAATCTCGCCAATGCACATCATCACATTTTTTTAATTTAAATTGCTTTGTTGATTTTGTTATGTAAATGATGATGTGCAAGAAGAATAAAATAAACAAATTCTATTATCTTACATGTGTTTGTGCGCTGCTTTGAGTGCATCTGCAGCATTTTTCATGGTGGTAAGGACGGCTGTGTTAGTATTAGCTCCTTCCAGTGCCTCTCTCTGCATCTCCACAGTACTGAGAGTACCATCAATCTGTTGTAACTGTTTCTCATAGCGCTTCTTACGTTTCAATGCTTGTATCGCAGCTGAAATCACAACAATTATTTATTAACCCCAAAATAGTCATATAATTTATTCTTCTGTGATGTAAATCTGGAAATTTATTTACTTTGCTATTTTTAGAGAATTTCTTGAAGCTCCTATGAAGCTTGTTGCATTTATCTAATATTGAATTTGTATATATTATCAAAACATTATGTAATTTAAATAACAAAAGGAGAATTTAAAATTGTGGTAAATATTAAGGGGAGATGAACTTTTAAAATATATAAATTTTCTACTAATATTCACGTAATCATATAGTTTCTCACTTAAGAAATGATTTGATGATGAAATGATTGCCAATAAATGCCACTAAACTACGTAACTAACCTACACATCAGTCAAATGTAAAAATTTAAGTACTTGTTAGTTGGTTTGTTGTTTGGGTTAGTTGGAAGATATCGTGTCCCTGCGATAAACTCGCCCATTGTGCATAATATTTGTATATACCATGTTGTTATTTAATTATTTTTGTTTAAATATTTTGTACAATAAAGTTTACTATTATTAATACTTGTGACATTGAAACGCGTACGAAAAATGCAAATTATTAATTTTGTGCTTAATAAAGCCACAATATTACACCGGATTGTTATGTTATGTTATTGTTATTCTCCAGATAAAATACTACATATCTACATAAAAATAATTCAAAATCATCAAAAGCTAAACTTAATAAATTCTAAAACTGTTTTGTGATATATTTTAACTAACCCGTATTTCATTGGTTTTGAGTATTCATTGGTGATAAGCATTTATGCATTCGTTGAGTTTACTTCTCAATGCCATTGTAGCATACAATCTATTCAAATTTACCAGAAAAGATTACATACCTACCTATAAATAAACTAATGAAATATGCATTGTAGGTATTTTATCCCCATTAAATACAGTTAATGTTCAAATAATGTTTGCAAACAGCCTGATAACCATAGAATAGTATATTGTGTCGATAAAATTTTGACATAATAATATCTATCATGATTAGTCATGACAAGACTGATAAAATTTAATGATTATGAAGCATCAAGCTAACCTAAACTCATCTTAAATAAATATAAAAATGTCAAGTTTCGTTGTCTAATGGAAAAAGAAAATGTTGTAGCTAGTCATGTAATTTATCTGTCATCTGGAGAGGAACATCATAACTCTCACAATAAAGAAAACCTTGATGGCATCCGCCTATACGTAAAAAATCTTGGAATAGATTCAAGAAAAATGTCTAGTCTACAAATAAAAGTAGTTTTATTGTGCAAATCAAATTAATTATTCAATTTAGGAATATGAATTGAAGGTCAACATAGCAATTCATCTGAATGCTTCATTGATAAGGTGTTACCTCTTTTATTTTTGGATACGTTTTTCTTTGCTAGTGCTATTTCTGCTTCTATTTTAGTCTCCAAGAAGCTTTGTTTCTTCATCAACATTTCTTCCGTGTCCCTCAACTTTTGTATAGCTTCTCCCGTGGACATTGCTTTATCCTCCTTCTTCCCACCAAACACTTTAGTAAAGAAACTCATTTTGAACTATTTTATTTAACACCACTAGCTATTCAAATACACAATCTCTTTTGTTAATAATGTTTAGCACAATAACTCTGTGTATTAGTAATAAATCCGTTATATTATGTGTAATATGAAAATGACAAGCGCTTGCACAAAAATATCACCGAGTATGCGTCATTTTTCGACAGATGGTTTTGAATGCTGCCATACTCTAAAAATGTTGCATGTTGAAAAAATACATCGCTGAAAAGGGAAATACAAAATGATGTTTTAAAAATTAAAATTGAATGCGTTTGTATGAATAGAATTAACTATTTTTTTTAATTAAACACTATTACAGAGCAACTTTATGATTATTATTTATTTCACTCTTAAATAATAGCCTAGTTGTGTATATTTATAATTTATAACACATATCCCAAGAAACCATTTTTGTCGCTCTCTGGGCGCCGATTCGAAACGGCGATAACATTTGTTTCAAAAACAAGCAACATTTTAAGTCCCCGTTACAAAGCAGTTTTGAAACGTAGACTAAAAATGGGGAAGAAATGTCGAAACGACGTTTCAAAACAAATTCGAAACGACGTTTCTAGACGTGTCTACTTTCAAATGTCAATGCGTGTGAGGAATAATCTAACCTCAAAATGTTTAACATCATGATTTTAATAATGGATGCGGGAAAACAACAAACGCCATTTTAATAATTTGTCGATTCACTTGAACATACACGAAGTATAAATACTGTATCTGCGTTATATTAACCTAAAATTTCCCTGCAAGGCTTGCTTTGTCGAGTAAAATAGTTAGATAGGTCCAATTATTTAGTGCGCCTTTATAATTTTAGAATTTTAACTATAAAATTTATATTAATAAATAATTGTAATTGTACAAAGAATGTTCCTAGCAGCTTCTAATTATACAGGTTTTTCTCATTACTTTCAGTTATGACTTCTTCAACTAAGTTTTTTCAAAATATGTGTCATTTAAGGGAGTTTTATACGATATTTAAATAAACATATATATGATATATCGTCATACAATCTATTTTCATCAATATGTATGATTCCAAAATGGAGTTGTAACGACGTTTCGAACATGTTTCGAATCCGCGTCTAAATGGTTCGAAACGTTTGGAAACGTGTCTTTACTGTTTCGGCGTTTTATATTTGTCAGATAGGAGTCCGCGATTCTCAAAGTATTTTTTGTCGAACCATAGTAAATTTATTTTTAATTTATGGAGATCCTGATTTCTGATCATGTTGCCCTTTCTTTTTATTCTGCTATTTTATTGTTTTGATTTGTTGTATTTCATTTTATATCTGATTTGTAATTTTGAACGATGTAAATTATGTATCCCGTGGAGCGTGGAGCGTGGAGCACCCGGTAAAGAATTGGTCTCCCACTCTTCTGCGTAAGTTTTCGAGTGTCCTGTAAAAGGCAGGTGTTCGAAAAAAATAAGACATTTTACATCTTAAATTCAGCGTTGAGGTTTGCCACCCATCCTGAATGTCTTGATTTTATACTGGCACAAAGAGGACAGTTTGTATGTTTCTTACATACAGCTGATCTGCTGGCTACCCCACTTGTGGGATATGCCGTGATGGTATAGTAGTAGTAGTAGTAGTAAATTATGTATTCCGAGTATTTCATGAGTGTACGTAATGGTAAAGAATGTTAATCCAGTTAATTTGTTACCTATTGTGAACGATTATGTTGTTTTAATCATTGTTTGTTATTTATTATTTTCATATTATTATTATTATTATGTTCCTTCAGGTTTTATTTTGTACTAGTAAATTCTATCAAATTTTTAATTAATGTACATACCAAAGTAATGAAAATCTATTCAATTAATGGCCGTGATCGTCTAGTGGTTAGGACTATTATATTGTTATACTATTTTTTAATATTTTATCATTGTTTTTATTTATAGGTTTATGTTTTTTTTTTGTTGTATTCAGAAATTTTAAGTGTCTTTTTATAATTTGTTTATATGTGTATGTTGTATTGAATTGAGATCTATCATGTTAAAGGCTTTGGCCGTAAATATTTGTAAATAAATAAATTCCAATAAATTTTATTTTAATACAGTTGGATAATGTTTCTTATTTTATTTTTTTGTGATTTTTTAATTTGTATTTGACATTCCTATAAATTTTATTTTGATACGATTGGATAATGTTTCAAATTTTATTTTTTCGTAATTTTTTAATTTGTATTTGACATTCCTATAAATTTTATTTTAATACAATTGGATAATGTTTAAAATTTTATTTTTAGTGATTTTTTCATTTTTATTTGACATTCCTATAAATTTTATTTTAAAATGATTAAGTGGTATTTCAGATTTAATTTTTTTGTGTTTTTTTAATATGTATTTGAAAAGGATTGTTGTATTTGTTTTTACTTTATTCTTAGTTTTTACATTAAAGATTATACATCAAACTATTTGATACTTTTTATGTTTTTCATAGCCTTGTAGCGTATATGTGATTATAAATAAATAAATTTCCGAGCAAAGCGAAGGGCAGCCCTTACATAGCAGACTCCTGACTAGCACGTTGCTCGTAAATGAAACTTTAGGGGATTGATATCGGTGATCAAAGTTTATTAGAGCATAATAATAGATACTTTTGTAACTATGATGACTATTTTGAAACTAATTTATTCGTTAAATTTTTTTTTGTTTTACTAATCAAGTCTGAAATGTAGTTAGAACAGGGAAAAACACAATTTTATTTTCGAAATTTACTTACCAGTAGATTGTACATTTCTTATGTTTTGATTGTGTTCAACTTTTGTCATCAGTTTATAAACATTTCTGTAAAATGTAGATGAATGACGAAACTTTTTCAATTTCCTATCCATTTTATTTAACTTTAGAATGTTAATAATAAAAATATCACGCACACACAAAAATTAAACACGTCTTAAGCAATAAACAGTTTGAATAGAACTGGTATGAATGCATAGTTTTCTCAAACCAACACAATGTTTGAAGTCTGTTTCAAAACATTACCACACATTATGTCTAAAATGCTTAATGTAACATTGTTTTGTAACGTTTCGAAGCGAATTCGAAACGTCGTTTCTTTATTCATTTTAGCCGCTCTGTGTTGAATCAGTTTCGAATCAGTTTCGAATCGGAATTACCAAGTGCAGATAGTTTGCTTTGTGTCGAAATGTGTCGAAAATGCGTTTAAATGTTACTACTTTATGAATGGCCTCGAATCAAAGTTACTAGCATGTGCTACTTGGGATGTCTATATAGGTATAGACCATTAAAGGTCACGTGGTCTTGTCTATGGATTTGCTCTTGCTTGGGGGGCAAACAGTCAGATTGCGCAAATCATCCTTGTAAGATGTTATGCCATAAGAGAAAAAAAAGAAAGTCAGACGACAAAATAATAACAAAATCGACACTGACAGTTTTTTTTAATTATTAGGTATTCTTTAGACGTTCCATCTAATATTACACCGTAATCGTCTGTTGTGTTGGGATGCCTGATGCCCCTCAATGATTTTTCTGTGACGTCATCCTTTAATGGTCTATTTTCCATTGTAAGGAACTTCGATTCTAAATGTTGGCAGCATCACTCATCAGGGGCAGCGTTCAGGCATGTCGTCGAGTGACAACCGAACAACCGAAATCATAGCTAGGTGATTATCGCTCTGACAGTTAGTTTGACGTTTGAGTGATGGCGGTTGTCAAAACAATTTATTGCGAAGTTAATCGTAATGGGCCACTTGCAGTCGTGGGGGATTTTAATAAAAATGATCGAATTTAATAAATTTGAGGTCGGAAAACACAAATATGTCAGTTAAAATTTTTTAAATATCTTAAGTATGGAGAATTTCCCAAAATAAAACCCAAAATTTTTGACGTTTGGCAAAACACTCTACAGTTGATGACGTCACGGAGTACCGTGAATCATAGTAACTTTCGCAACCACAGATTATAATCTCATACATACATGGGACTCTGTGACGTCACAGCGCCGCCATATCGTTTTTGATCATTCCGAAAAAAAAAACAATTTTTAAAAGCTAATATCTAAGAAAATAGTGCAAGAAAAATTAAAATAAATTGTGGTTGTGTTTCTTTCATACTAATTTACAATTTTATGTAATAAAAAAAATCTGCAAGTGGCCCATTATGGTGTATTTTTGTCGTATGTATACAATTTTTCAAAATAGAAAATCTATTTTTTGTAGTTCAAGGAGTGACATGGAAGAGAAATTAAAATACCTAGTTAGTGCAGATTTTAGTGAGTAATTTATTTTTTAATAATGTTTAAATAATGCATTATCCTAAAACCATTCCTAAAACAAAGCCAATTCAACTATTCAAATTAAAAACGTAATCAAGTAAAGCACGACGCACTATCGCGAATGAATTTTACGAAAATGGCGCCATTATGATGACATTTGGGTCATAAAACGCTTAAAGTTGTTCACGATATCCGGGGTGACATTCGCCACTCACTACAACTTCATGGTCTCGACGTCGAGCGATATTTATGCTATCGTGAACCCAGCCCAGTCTGTGTCAAAATTATTAGATTTGTTAATTTTGTGACATCGAGGTTATGCTGTCGTAATTCAATAATACATTTTCAAATAAAAATTAAACAGTGACATAAAATGGAAAACAAAATCAGAGAACATATTAATTCACTGGGCTGTGAAGATTACACAAAAGCATCGTTGGCATATCAATTATATATTGAATTATGCGAGGTTAAGACTATGCACGATGTCAAATTTGAGTATAATAAACATTTGGATATAGTTTATTTAACAGCTACACCTACCAAGAAATCCGAAAGATTAGTTTATGTACCATATTCTACCTCTAGACCCTTGAGTATGAAAACTGTAAGTGAATTACAGGACACTTTGTGTACTGGTGAGGTATCAAACAAATGTCTTACTTTAGCATGTATTGAGGGTGATACTACAACAGTGTTGTATTCTTTTACTCCTGGATTGCTAAATGTAGATAATCCTGATTGTCTTGTACGTCATAAGAAGAGGGAAGAGCGTGGAAATTATTTGGAAAATGAAATTAAAAAGCACAGGTTTGAAATATTGCTAAAAGCTCATGAGAATGGAGCCACAGAACTTAAAGATTGATTGAGCTATCTGCACTTTAACCTGCTGCAGCTGAGGTGGTAGTCTACCAGACACCACACACCACAAAATTGTCCTTAGCTTGTATATATTTATAGTTTACGATTTAGGCACGCTTCGTACCTTAGTATTTCGTCACCGTGGAAGAATCAGCCAGAACTGAGAAGTTGAGATGGGTGGATGTTCTGTTCTACTAATCTACCACGTCAGTGTTAAGGTAAGGTATGTCTGAATCTACTATATCAATAAAATTAAATAAAAAACCTGAGTGTCTTCCAGGCCAGTACTGAGGCCTGAGTCAACAACACATTTTAGCGTTACCTTTTCATGTCACGATCGTTTGAATATAGACGACGTTGCGCCAAAGTGTCAATTTTCGTAACTATTGTATATCTTAGCAACGAAATTAGCTAACGAAATGAAAACTACCGTTAATATGTGCTTTGACTTCGGTCTCTGGTCAGTAAGACCACTTTTAGATGTTATTTAGTTTCTTCTTAATGTATTCTTTTTTTTAGATGTTTCACTCAAAAAATAACAAGAATGCTCCCAGCTCTAAAAGAACGTCAGCTGGTGTTTTTAAAAATCATAACCAGCTAATAGAAGAATGGTTAGAGCATGAGTCTGATCATGACTTCAGCGATTTCGATGATGAAGGCTGTGAGGATCCAAATTTTGAACCAGAGATTGATTAATTAGAGGCTGATGAAATTACTCTAGATGAAGAACCACAATTCAATTCTGAATTGGAAGAGGTATTCCCAAAAACATCTAGTGCAGCTCCATCACACATAAGTAGAAATGTGTTCACCTCGTCAAGTGTCAAGCGTAAAAGGCCTAGAGCCATCAGAAATATGTGTGATGGCAAAGTGCAGATTCTCTTGTTTGGTTAACTGCTCTTTAAATTCGTGAAGTATTGGAAACAGTTTTTTTTAAACATATTTTGAACTACTACAGATTAATCATTCCAACTGATCACACTTATCCATAGTCAACCTATTTGAATAGGTATTAACTAGGTAGGTATGTTGTATATGATACACATACATATGTGAACTTCCTTAAGGAGTACACAGCACAGAGTTTCGACGCTTATGAATCGACTTAGGCTTGGTTAAGTGTACTCTTTAAACCTAGGTAACATTCCCAATTCCTCTGTGTCATGCTTATCACATTAAGGAAGTTCACATATGTATGTGTATCATATACAACATACCTACCTAGTTAATACCTATTCATGTAGGTTGACTATGGATAAGTGTGATCAGTTGGAATGATTAATCTGTAGTAGTTCAAAATATGTTTGACATCTGCACTTCTAGTAAGTAAAAAATTCAGTCCCCGACATCCAATTGTGTCAAAAAATTCATAACATTAAGTTTTTTTTAGATATATTGTTGATTTTATGCTCACGAGAAAACAAATTTCAAAAAGGAGTTATTACCTCTGTATGTATAATTTATAATGAAGTAATGTTGCATCCATTCACCAAATATTGTTAAAAAAATTACCTGAAATATACAAAGTTTTCAGTAGAAGCAGCCTTTTTTTGGGAAATTAATTTTTGATTAAGTAATAAGTGTTGAGAATTATTTAATAAATTTAAATTCATTTCTGTTTAAAAATATTGGTTTAAATTTCTATCCTACTCTACAGTCATTATGCATCTTCCATAAACGGAGTAGCTACTCAATAATTAGATTGTTTAGCAATATTTTAAATTAAGATGGAATACCAATCATGAGAATATAATTATGTAATTTTTCATGATGGTTTCCATGGAATAAATTTATTACTTGAATACACAATACCTACTTGTTTTTTGATCAGATCTGGAGTCATCAAATAACTTTCTTAAAGTTTAAATAAAGAATATTGAAACCTTGTTTGTAGAAAGAAATTTCAGTATAAATATATCCTTTGAAGTATTTGTGGAAATAAATGCAATCAATACCCTTACAGCAAGCAATAGTTTGTATGATGAGAGTGAACTAGGTCGGTAGCAGATAGAATGGAACCCAAAATCTTTCCGTTGAAAGTCGCAGATATTTCAAGAAGGTAAATTGAAACAATTGTCATATATATTTTTTATTATATTTTATTTTTGACACAGAATTAAGAAAAAAAAAACAAAAATAAATAATTAAAAATAATAATTATTGAAAGTATAAAATTAATATCATACAACATTTTACTGAAAGAATCATCAAAGTAATTCTTCTTCAATTGTAACTGCAGATTAACAATGGAAAATTACATTCAATAATTAAATAAATACTCGGTAATAAGTCGTCTTTTTTGTTTGCTAGACTTGCTGCATATAATGAATATACAGGTTTTCCTCTCCGTATCAACAATTGTAAGATATTCAGGATGTGTGGAATAATTCGAATGGATTTATTTCATTAATTGTATCGGCATTTACTTTGTAATACTTCATTTTAAATTATCAAATAAAATAAAATAAATATTTATTATTATTTTGTTTTGTGTTACTGTAACAAACAAAATAATAATAAATATTTATTTTATTTTATTTGATAATTCGAATGGATTTAACTTAGATGTTATAGTGAGTAAAATCTTATAATTCAAATTTCACCAATATATGCTTCATACAGGATACTTACTCCAAATTTTACAAAAAACACAAGGAGACCAAACAACTTCAAGATTTCGCATTTTTTTATAGTTATGGATTTAAAAGAAATATCTTTATACTTTATTTATGTTTACTACCTATTTCGATTTTGTAAATTTCTTTTGGGTTGAAAAGTTTTTTGCAATATTGTGCAGGGAACAAGATTACTGAATGTATATGTTTGAATAAAAACTCAGTAACTCGAAGTTTATGTTAGGAAGAGTTTGAGTGTACGAATATTCTCTTTAGTTGAGTATGTTAATTCATTATTTTATTGAATAGTGATTTTCCATTGTAAGTTGTTAGTTTAAATATGGTTTTAATATCTCAATAACCTATTAAAATAAAGAATATCTTAACATATTTATATGTACAAACTTATTTTATAAAATACAAAATACCATCATGCTTTGTATAAAAGTATAAAAAAAATAATCTTATTATGTAAATAGTTTTTCTTACTGTGGTATACAATGTTCACCATTTATGGAGAGGAGAAGTGTTCTAAATTTATATTTAAAATATGTCCCAAGGATGACAATTTTATATCTTCTAAAAGTGGATAAAACTGATGTTTTTGATCAGAAAAACTTGAGTTTTAGCAACTTTTAGTTATGATAGTTTGGTAATATTTGTATCAATTATTGATTTTTTTACAAATACAACCACATTAAAAGTAAAATGCTTGTAATAAAAAAAACAGTACTTACCTATATTATGTCTTGTGCATTTGATACTTGAAATAAGAATCTAGTTACAATGTCATTTGAAAAATAATTTTCAATTGTCATTTTAATCAATTTTTAAATTGATTAAAATGACAATTGTTTAAAGTTGTTTAAATATTTGTTTTTTTTCCCTAAAACGTCATGTCACGTAATGTATGTTGGTCTCTGTTTCTCTTTTTATTAAATTTGGTAGCCATGATGGCCAAAGACATAAATTCTATTAATGTGGAGGTATTAATAATAATATTCTCTATCCCTTAATTGTTTCTAATAATATTGACTAAAATGTTCATTTAAAAAATATAATCAATACATACTTATTCTTAATCTCATAAATTTATGAAATACACATTAAAATTACCTAGGTATTACAAATTAAATATGGTAATATTAATGTTAGTAACCCTTTATTGTACAAACTTATAAAGAAGAAAAATAAAAACAATATGTAATCAAGTTTGCATTGGTATTTCATTTGTAAAAATAATGTGAGTTCATTTGTTGACAGCAACAATATTTAAAGAACTATTTAAAATATCAAAGAACATTTTATAAATGGATCTAATGTTAAAAAAATGTGATGACCAAAATTTGAATTCAAATTTTACAGTTTCATCTTTGGTTTATAGACCATTTTTATAGTTTAAAACTAATGAAATATTTTCATGAAAATACATTTTGTTTTTGTTATGCTTTTTAGATTGACTTGTCTCTTAATATGATACACAAACTACAAAATCTCTTCCAAAGGGCAGAGAGTAAGAGAGGATATTAATCCTTCTCTTAACTGTTGTTTCTTTTGCATCAAATTAAGAGGGCTTGCAATAACTTAGACAGAATTTGAAGGGTGTCTGGACTCAGTGTAAGGATGAAATGCTGCCTGTTCAATGCCTGTATTATCCTAATCCTTCTATATTACTGTGAGTCTTGGCACCTAATCAAGGCTCAAGAGCGGAGAGTACTAAATTTCGAAAATAAGTGTCTTAGAAGGATTTTGGACTTTAGATGGTATAAGCATGTCGCAAATGTTACTGTGCGCCAGCGCACTCAGCAAAAATCATAGGCTATGTTTTGAGAATATCTCGGGGCAGTTGGCCAAAAAGAGTAGGTACTCTTTCCTCTTTCAAAATCCATTGCTCTTATGACAACGACATCAGAGCAACAGTAGGAATGTCGTGGAAAGAAGTGATTCAATTGGCACAGAGACGCTCTGAATGGAGTTGGCTGGATTTTGCTATGTGCTCCTTGAGGAGTGTCGATGAGAGAGAAGAAACAAAATTTTATGGATATGAGAATAGCAACAAATGAAACACAATGTACAGAAATGATATAAAAGAATCACTAACATTTAGCACCTTGTATAAAATAGATCTAATATTATATTATTAAATAAGTATTACAAATATCCCAGAATCGGTTTTCTGGGACATAATTAATTTATGTAGATTATGACATAATGATTAAATTTTTTTGGACGGAATAAGAATGCAACTTATATATGATTTTTTGAAACCATATTATATAATATAATGTTCCTTTTCAACCATCATCGCAGGGATTTATGGGAACTATGTTAAGTTTTTAAAATCAAATTTTATGATAAAAACATTTACAACATAGTTTGTTTAAAACCCTTGACAATAATAAACTTTCATAGACTTATTTCAACAAACTGACCTAGGGACATTCTCCTTAACTAATAAGTTCAGAAATATCTACACAAACTTAAATTTTAATAATATTATGTAAGTAGTGTCAAAACTTATGAAACATCAAAATAATATGACTTCTATTTTAAATGGTTAGAAAAATGAAAATTAAAGTCTCATTTTGTTCACATTATACAACGAAATCAGGCACTTAAGTTTTTATGTTAAAATTATTAATACCCACTTCACTTTTTACTGTCCGCCTTTTTGGTTTTAACACATTTACCTCTGTAACAAATTTCAGTTTCGTGTGAAATCTCCGTTGAGATTGATGTGCTTATGATTGCTCTTGGATCAAAGAATTTGAAACCTGCTGTTGATGTCTCTAAAGCATCTTTATTTTCAACAACCTGTTCGCTTTCTTTGTTTTCAACTTTTTTCTCTGATTCTACTGTTTTGGTTATTTGTTCTTCCTCAGTTGCACCCAAAATTTCATCCATAACTTCTAAGAAACTCTTTGATGGTTTTTCTTCTGGTTTACTTTCATTTTTATCTTCTTTTACTAGTTCTTCAGTTTTTTCTACTTTGACTGGTTCTTCAGTTTGCTCTACTTTAGCAATTTCTTCTTTTTTCTCAACTTTATCTATTTTGTTTTCTTTTTCTTCCTTTACTTCTTGGACTGTAGTAGTCGCTTCTTCTTCCACTTTCTCAATAACCTTTTCTTCTTGATTCTGTTTAATTTCTTTAACAGATTCTTCTACAGTAGCTTGTTCGGTTGTCGTAACTTCTTCTTTCTCTACTTTTTCTATGTTCTCTTGGAGCACAGGCTGATCTGTTCTGCTCATCAAATATTCAGTATTTATCTCAATCTCTGTTAGTCGTTGCGAATCCTTTTCTTTTTTAGGGGAATATGTGACGTCATCCTCTGAAACTTCCATAGCAATCAGATCAGGATATTCGGTTTGCTGCTCTACTGTGGGTGCCTCATTTTTTTCACTAACTGGAACAGTTTCTTGTGTTGTTTGAGGGACTATGTCTTTGATAGTTGTAACTTCTTGAGGAACCAATTTGATTTCAAAGTTATTGTTAACTTTATTTAATTCAATTTTCTCGTATTTGTTTTGAATCTTCTTTTCATTGACTAGTTCGTTCTTGCCATTTTTATAGAATTGACTCTCAGCACCTTCTAAGACATCTTTATGAACAGGACGAACATTCACCTTGCGCCATACTCCTCTTCTTCTAGCTTGCCTTTCTGTACTGCTAACCTGAAAGATAAAATTATATTTAAATTGTGGTATTGGGTAGATTTTCAATCATCATTTTATATATTTTCAAAATATTTTTATCTAAATATTATCACTTGCCTGTGCATTTGGTGCAGTTGAAAAGAATCGTTTTTCAGCCATTGTTGTTGGCAAAGATGCGGTCGTTGATTGTGCTTCCTGGGCTGTTTCTGTTGTATCCTTCTCTGGTTCGGGCTTCACTGTTGATTCCGGAGGAATTTCACCGATCTCTCCTCCTTCATGTTTTACTACTGTCATATATTCAGATTCATCTTGTTCTTCTAATGTTCTCATAACTTCTTCAAGAACAGTTTCAAAAGTGGACGGTGTTTCTGCAATGTACTCCTTGTGTTTCCTCGTACCTCTATCTGTAGTTTGAGATTGGACATTATTTGTGGGAGGAGTTACTGTTATCAAAATATCTCCTTCGTGTTCATATCCGGCTGTAATAATTTCCGGTTCGGCTAAATTAATTTCGGACAGAGAAAGTTTGCTTCCATAGGCATAATCGTCATTTTTATGTCCATCAGCTATAAGGTTAGGATTGAATACGGGTCTGAAGGCATTTGGGTTAGTCTTTGGTGACCATTGAGATTCAGCTCTGCCATTTTCAACATTGTATTCTACATATTCATGACTACCAGTTTCTGGGATATATTTTATGATTTCGGGTCTGTTGATAGAATCAAAAGATGCTTGATCATCGACATTCTCAGAACTCTGATCATTTTTGCCAGCCAGATTCAATGGTCGTTTGTAATATCTCTGTCTATTCTTTGTGGAATATTTCTGTGCTGAGAATCTTGGCGCTGCAGTTGTGTGTCGTTCTTCTGTAACTGCTTCGTTATCTTCGTTTTCGGGTTGCGTTTCGGCCTTTTCGGTCGTTGTTTTACGAACCTTAGTACGAACCCGGACTCGTCTTACTTTGGTATTCACTGGTTTTTCGGTTGTAGCTATAGTCGTTGGTGAATCGTTGTTGGAGCTAGGTGTGGTTACTCTTATAGGTCTTCTCCTAATGATTTTTGTCCTTTTCGTTGTTGTAATATTATTTTCATCAACTGCAGGTGCAGCAGTAGTTGATCCTTCTGGAATGTATATTGGGTACTTATTTGTCGAAGAACGTGAACTGTGTCTTAATTGTGTTCGTCTTGCTTTGAGCTCTTCTTCAATTTCTTCTATTTTCATTGTTGTCCTATGATTGCTGAATGATGGTCTGCGTGTAATTGAACTAGGAGTACTCTTTCTGGTAAATACATGTGCTTCTGTAGTCGTTTCTTCTATCTTTTTAGTAGATGTTACGAATGCATCAGAGCTCAAGTTTTGATTATCTTCTTCTTTGTGTTTAGGGATATTGAGTGATTGAAGAAGCTTTGGTCTATTCTTCAATTTAGTTCTGAACTTTGGAACTGGAGACTCAGTAAGGACAACGTCAGGAGCATATTTGTATGTCAAACCTCCATCACCATGGGTTTCTATTTTATCTTCTTCTTCGTGTTTATCGTTTTTAAGTGCATTGTATGAGTCACCAGTTAATTTAGATTCAAAGTATTCTTCGCTTACTGTTTGTGGATACTGTTCTTCATATTTTGACGTGGTGCTGCTTACAAAACTGTCGGTTCTGCCTGCTGTGGTGTGTTGGTGTGAAGGTGTAGTTCTTCCTCCATGTCTTCCATTAATTTCAATGTACTCATCAGGGTGTGTCAAAAATTTCTCAGGTTCTTGTTGGAATACAGCTTCATTCTCATAATAGGGTTGTTCTGATGTCTGTGTGTCATATGATGATGTTGAGAATGGTTTTGATGTGCTTCCAGTAGTTTCGTAAATTCTTATATTATAGTTGTTATCTGGAGTCGAGCTTGGAGTAGCTGTGGTTGTTCGGACTTCTAAGGTGCTTAGTTTTTCAGAAAGCGTTACTGGATAATTTTGGTGTAAAACATCTCTCTGGTAAGCCAGATCATCCTTTTGACCCTTTTCTGTCTTTTTCTTTGATACAAAGTCAGAACCTTCATAATTATCAGATGTCTTGAAATGCACTCGTCCTCTTGATCTGAATCTTGGATTTCTAGTCGTTTTGTCTGCTGTGCTTTCAGTTGTGGCATTTTCATCCTCTTCTGTCTTTTGTCTGCTCGAAAATCTTGTTGATAACCGTCCGTAATCTCTTGGTTTCGTAGTTGTTTCTGATTCTACGCTAGATTGTGTGGTTGTTGTTGTTCTAGATCTATATGTACTTGGCCTTCTTTCTCTTAAAGGTGTACGTCTTGTAGTAGATCTTATTGTGGTATCATCTCCATCTGGTTTCGGTGTTGTTGTGTACCTTGGTCTTCCTCTGCTGATTGGTCTCCTTGTATATGATCTTGTAGTTGGAGCTGATGTAGTCGTGGTAGAAGTGGTTGTAGTTGTGGAAGGTGTCGTAGTGGGTTCATACTCTGGGGTTTCAGTCTCAAAATATTCATTTTGTGTGACTTGAGGAATCTCACTTTCTGCTTCAGGATTAGTATATTGATTGAAAGACGGTACGAAACCGCTGATTATTTCCTTATTACCATACGCGTTAAATTGATCTTGTTCTTGGTGTCTTATTCCATTAAATTGGTTATTATCGTTGTAGTTGTTAAATTGATCATGTTGTGAGACAGCTGGGACAGGTGTTAAAGTAGTTTTGATACTAGGACCAGCTGTAGGTGATGGTTCTGTTAGATAAGACGGAGATGAGAAAGTGTTTTCTTGAGGGAAGTTTACTTTTTGTACTTCAGGTCTTTGCGGTATGGTTTGGAATTGTGGATATTTTGGTTGTGGTTGAGCGAATTGATTGTGCACAACTGGTCTTTCTACCACATTGAAATGCCTGATATCATTCCCTCTTACATTTGGACCAAAATCTTTAGGCTCATATGGGTTTCTCAAGACAAATGGTGTTATGTAGTTAAATGGACCGTTTGAAATATGTGAAGATGGATGTGGTGAGGTGTTTGGTCTTTCACTAATTGATTCTTTGAAATGAGTGTTTTGTTTTGGTGGTGGGCGAGGTGTATCTACTGCTGCATTTGTAATATAATGTCCTCTGCTATCATAAAGTGATGGTGTTGAGGGTTTGTGAGTTGTTGAAGGATGACTGTTGAATGTTGGTTCAGAGAATCCGAAAAAGCTAACAGTTGGCCTGGCAGATGTTGGAAAGAATGTTGACGCTGGTGCTCTCGAAGAACTTATTATGTTAGATTCTGGATTCCTTGTTGAATAAACGGAGTTGTATTGTTCTGGGATCGTTGGGAATGGAACTGCAGAAGATTTGATGCTGCCTGGGAATGATGTTGGAGAGCTTTGAGAAATGGTTGAAGATGGGAAGTAGTTGAAGTTTGTTGGCTTGGTTGGTACAGAGTCTCTTATTGTATTTCTAAACGCTTCAGTTGTACTTTGTGGGAAAGCGCTGAATGAGCTATGGTTTTCGAAGTTCAATGTTGTTGAAGATTCTTCAGTATCTTTCATATATGGATTCACAATAACTGAACCAACGTGAGGTGCAGGGAAAGGAATTTTCGCAAAACCATTTGGAGCTTTGTAACTTAAAGGTGCTACGAAGAATGGTAAGTTTTCGATCTTACGAGCACTTCTTGTTCCATCAATATTAGACAAATATGGAAGTTCAAATTTGATGATATTTGAAGGTGTTTTCAAATTATTAGGACCGATGAAGATTTTTGGTGCATTTGGTGGTATGTTGTCGAGTACAGATACACTGTTTGATTCTTTCAATACAGTAAGAACATCGCTAAGTCTTGCTTTTTCTTTGCCACTTTGGATCATGTAAACAGCTAAAGGAGGCTGATGTGCTTTAAGTTTTTTAGTTTTAGGAGTTGAGAGCATCGGTATTGGTCGTGTAGCTTGACTGAATGGTGAAGGTGTCACAGATGATGGATGGTTAAATTTAGGATCTCTTGGGAATGCTCCTTGAAGGAATTGGGCATTCATCTGTTGTTGCAACAAGTCATATCTTATATTATTCAATTGAGTTTGCTGCCTTATGTAAGCTGGAGTAGTTTGAGGGTATAATTGGTTATTTATTTGTCCTGGAGATCCGATTGAATCTCGCAGTGAAAACTGTTTCATCGGGTTTTTCAAAAATTGTTTTACATCAAACCTCTTGTTTTGCAAAGTTTCCAATGGGACATAAAGTAGTTGTACTTCTTCCTTTTCAACAGTTGTCGAAGCTGGTGTTGTTGGATTTACAGGAACTTTCTCTTGATTAACGATTGGTGCTTCAGAATATTCTTTTTTGATTTCCTCTTTTAATGTTGGAAGGTTTGGTTTACTTGATTCACTGCGTTCTGTAGATTGACTTGATTGAACTGCAGGCTGTTGAACTTCTTGATTTGGCGTTGGTTGTGGTGCTGGTACATTTTGTGGAGCAAGCACGACACCTTTTTGAGGAGATGCTTGATTGTAAAATTGATTATTTAGTTGAACTGGTGGAACAACCAAATGTGGTTGTTGGAATTGAGCTTGAATACTTTGCCTAAATTCATTGTAAGGCATTGGATTTGTTCTTGGAAAAGAAAATGATTGTGGCAGTGGATTAAATTGACCAGTTAGAGTCAACCTAATTGGCTGTGCTGGACTCCTGTTTATAAAATTCTGTTGAGGTACTGCGTTTGGAGACTGAATGAAGAGTTGGCGTGCTCCTCCTTGCGCTAAATAATCTTGGAAGGTCTCTTGCGGGAAGAATGTGTTTTGGAATTGTGGTTCAACAAGTACTCTTGCTTGAGCTTGTTGTGATCTTCCATCAGATTGGAGTGGAATCCATTCTCCAGTATTTCCTTCTCCAGTGAGTTGTCTGGACCATCTTTCGGCTGTTGTGAAGGCACTGAAGAATATGATTGCGAAGCTGATGCTTATGGGTGACATGGCGCCGCCGATATGCGCCGGGCGTGACATCTGAAAATAAAGAAAACAAATCAGTGTTTAATTCAGTTTTTACACATCTTGAATGTTTTAATTTTTATTGACACGGAAAGTAAAACTTGCATTTATTAATTACATGCAGCAAGTCTACTGGCCACCTCATTAGAGGGATATACCGTGAAAGAATACCTAATATAAATAAACTGTTGTATATTATGTGTTTCTACTTCTAAGAACTTTCATCCACTTATTACCAAATTATGAAATATCTAAGATTGTTACATTGTTAATTCACTGTCTGCTTAACAATCTGTTTTCATCTAATATAAAAAAACGTTAGGTAGTAGCTGAACATTAATATAATTATTATCAATTGCATTATATAAGAAGAAAGAAAACTAACATCCGCATTATAAATCTGCCTGAGGCGCCATTACAGTGTCAACATTCTCCATACACTAATTTGATAAAATTATGCAGTGGTAAAAGAAATAATGTCGTCGCCATTTCGTTTTACAACCGCCATTTTGTTAGTTGTAATTCTGTTTATTTTTATAGTAGTGTAAATTAATTACGGAAATCTAAAAAAAAAAATATTGCAATCGAACAAATTATAGCTAAAATAATGTATTACGTTGGTACCTATATCAGAATTATTTCTTTATTTTCTTAGTTTTTGCAACTTTATTATCAATTGTTGTTAAGTATATAATTATAAAATGTAGTTAAAAAATAATAATAAGAGAAACTGCATGAATATGGAGGAAGCGAAAGAAGTAGGTATCTAGATAAGTGGTCAGTTGTCTCTGCTTACCCTACTTGAGTTACTGCATGAGTATAGTATTGACATAAAGTTAATTTTTAGTTTTAGAGTTACATTAAAAAATTGTATCTAAACTCAGTATAATTCGTTTTGATCAACAAGATGGCGATGTTATAAAATGGCGATGAATTTCTCCAGCTCCCTCAATGTCATTATCTACGATATTCTCGACAATTTGAACACTAAAGTGGTGTTTTATTATAATGTAGTAAGGCTATTAAATCTATTTAAATAATATAGCAAACATTTCAATTAGAAATTTAATAGATAATTTCTAAATGATCAATTAAGGTAGGCTTAGGTACCCGGCTTCGCTTGGAAAATAAGCATCAAATTGACAAATAAATTCTTCATCAGATAAATTACCTAACTACTTTTTTTTAAAGAATGAAATGACAATAAGGTGGGTAAATTTACTAACTGGAATCACCATGCTGCATAATACTTCGATAACATCTCACGATCGAATACAAATTTAGGACAGTAACGATAGCGATAGTAAATATTTTTTTTATTTCCGTCTTTAAACTTGAAATATATTATTTAACATAATGAAATGAATATATTGTATTTTAACTTTTCAAACTTTTTGTGACTAACGCTGTGAAATTCCACATTTTTATTAATTCATACAAAATAAAAGAAACATTGTATTTTCCACTCAAATAACTGTATTTAGTTATAACGTTTTCGGAACCACTTTTTCCATCATCAGTAATTATACTAAACATAAATTATTTCAAGGACAGTTATGTTGGGTCATTTTAATAAAATGTGCAGAACAATCTACTCAATTTCCACACAAATCTGATGCTATTGTATCCACAATCATGCTCCGGACTAGATTAAAAGGCACTCTGGGTAAAATGATCTAGGTATTAACGTACTTTTCAACACCAATATATTTTTATAAAAATAGCGAATATTGTTTTACAAATTTGGCGTTCTCTAAAATGCGCCGTGTGCCTGTTAATAAATAAGGCCTGTTTAAAGTTTTAAGTTAAAACCTGACTAAGGATGATACTACCCCCGATTCTATTTCATAATTAGTCTGCACAACTAAAATAGGAACGTTCCAATTTTAGTTAGTCTACATTAGTATTCGTTAGTGCACAATACTATCCTGGTACCGACACTTATGTATGCATGCGAAACGTGGACATGGTTGAAGAAGGACGAAAGTGGAATAAATGCTGTGGAGCATTTATTCGTCAATCTTACACCATCCATGTGGAACGAATGGATGGTGTAAGATTGACGAAGAGGGTGTGAGAAAGCGCGGACGTTCAAGAACTACGTGGCTTGACCACGTGGATCAAATTCTCAAGGACGGTCGCGTGTTAAGTAAGAGGAATCGGCGTGCATGTATGAGAAACTGGATAAATGTAGAGGAAGCGAAAGAAGTATGTAAGGATAGATCGACATGGCGTTCCGTTCTCTCTGCCTACCCCACCTGGGACACGGCGTGAGGGTATAGTATAGTAGTATATTGAAATCACTTGTTCAAATCAAAATATAATATCCATTGTCAATTATGTAGGTACGCATTACATAAACAATATATCATTATTTATGTAATTATTTGTTTATAAGGAAATACATAGTGATCACATAATATTCAATCATTTAGTATTATGGAGCCGATAAAATGTCACCATGCTTGTTATTTTATTACACTGCAATAAAATAGTTAACACACATGGGCGTAGTTAGGGAGCAGGAACCCCCCCAGAATCTAGAAAATAGTAGGAAAGTAGAAAAAATGTATTAAAGTATGGGAAAATTATGGAAAATCGGTATATCGAGCTGCCCCCTTTTAAACTCCAGTTAATTAAAAGGTTCTTATAAAATTGGTGGCGTTTGTATGATACATTACTAAATTTGTGATAACTGGAACTAAAAAAAGGTCACAAATTGGACAGTTGTAACAATAAAAAACCTATGGGTATCAGAATTATCTGGTATCGTATGACATAATTTTTTAGAATAATTTTTGAAAAATATTATGACGAGATTTTCCCGAGTATCTGTCGCCTATAAACATCTTCAATTCTGAATTCGCGCATAAGAATGAACGTCTTATTTATTATGGAGATAAGGATCTATAGGTAGGCTTACTGGCTACCCTTTGCGAGACATGATACCTATACACAGATAAATAAATTTATTTCTTATATAATCATAAACTAACAAAATTAATTAGGTATTAATTGCTGGGCGATAGGTTGAACTTTGTCAAAAATAATGTTTATTGAAGGAAACAGGATGTCTGGGATACAAAAAACCTAATAGACAATTGAAACAGTTTTATTTTTAAATTATCAAATAAAATAAAATAAATATTTATTATTATTTTGTTTTGTGTTACTGTTGAGTAAGACTAACGCACGACCGGTTTCGCGGACTCCGAGTTCGCATCATCAGGTGCTGATCTATACAGTATACTTAGATCAGCACCTGATGATGCGAACTCGGAGTCCGCGAAACCGGTCGTGCGTTAGTCTTACTCAACAGTAACACAAAACAAAATAATAATAAATATTTATTTTATTTTATTTGATAATTTAAAATGAAGTGTTACAAAGTAAATGCCGATACAATCAATGAAAAGTTTTATTTTTAATTAAAAAAAATACAGTAACATCGTTTTAAAAAGTTTTAGGGTTCAATAAAATAATAATATGTACCTACCTACATAATGAATGATTACAAACTGATAGGTAGGTACCTGTACCTAGGTAATACTTACAAACCATACCATTACCTCTTACTAATGACAGTACTGAGGTGAATATTGATTGATATGAGTAAATAACTGAATATGTCATCTGTTAAGCGGTTATCCGTTACCTACTACAAGTATTATTACTACCTTTAAGAGTTATATCATAATACTAGTTTGATATTATTATCAAATAAATACATGATTAAATAAAATCATGTAATCTACTTGTCTGATTGGATATTCCTGTCGACAGCTTCCGTGTGTGTGTTATGTGATATGTCATAAAAGTGTTTGTAATAAGGTGAAAATTTATAACACATTATCTAATTTACTGTAAGTAATAATAAATTTGTTTATCGATTCTCTTCTGTGCATTCATTACAAGCAACTTCATACAAAAAAGAAATGCAATTATTTTATTTATTGTGTCGGTGTTAGGTACTAGAATTCAACAATGAATTAATACAAGAAAAGTTTTTTCTACTCTCTTGTTTATTAGAGGAAAGTCACCAAATATGAAATAGTATCCTAATATGGAATACCTTCATTTCTCTAAGACTATAAGTATGAAACGCAACACTCGACCATCTTCTGTTTCATTCGGTCTACTAACTATCGCACTCACACCATCGAGTCAGTTGCGCGAACGCTTCATGTGTGGCAGGCGTGTTTTGTTTTGTTGTCGTGTAGAAAATTTTAAAGGTAAGTAATAAATGAGTATTACCAGCTGTTATGTTTGTATACATAAGTTTTATACTATTTAGTATATCGGTATTATGTTTATTTCACCATTTTGTGATCTTTTGTCATTAAAATATTGTGACTTGAAAAAATATTTAGAAGAGTATGAACTAGTATAAAAATCCAAATATGGACAGTCGTCGGTATCTAATTATGGAATATTCCATAATTAGGTCTTAATTTTTCATATGATAGATACTTGCTATTATTTCTTTAAAAATATATGTAATGTTTGTTTTTAGAATGTCCGATTCGCAATCAACCAAACGAAAAACCTGGGATGAAGAAAAAATGGCACAAGCTATAAAAATCGTCCGGGCAAAGAAAATGGGGTATTTGAAAGCGGCACAGCATTTTCAAGTGCCTAGGACAACTTTATTTCGTCTCTGCCAAAAAGATGAACAGTCTCCAGAAGTGGCAGCAGCTACTACATTAGGACGAAAAACTATCTTGGGCTCCGAACTTGAACGTCAGCTTGTAGAATACATACTAATAATGGAGAGCAAGTTTCACGGTTTAACAAGAACTGATCTTCGCCGTATGGCGTTCATGCTAGCAAAGCGAAACAATTTGCAGAATCCCTTCGGTGAATCTGGTATGGCTGGAAAAAAGTGGTTGAAGTTATTTTTAAATCGTCATAAAGATAAACTTTCGATAAGAAGACCAACTGGTACATCATTTGCCAGAGCATTTGGATTTGATAAAGAAAAAGTGGAAGCCTTTTTCAACCTCCTTGAAGAGCTTTACACTAAAAATAACTATCCACCAAATCGTATTTACAACGTGGATGAATCAGGCCTCACAATAGTACAAAGTAAGATACCACAAATAATCGGCCACAAAGGTAAACGCCAGGTAGCTGCACTGACTTCAGCAGAAAGAGGATCTCTGATGACAATAGTTGTTTGCATGAATGCTACTGGTCATTTTGTGCCACCATTCATTATTTTTCCCAGAAAAAATATGAGTGCTCAGCTAATGAGAGGCTGTCCTCCAGGATCAGTCGGAGTTGCGCATCCATCAGGGTGGATACAAATGAACATCTTTACAGACTGGTTCAAGCACTTTATTCAACACACCAACCCGACTCCTGAATCGAGGGTTTTACTGATACTAGATGGACACTATAGTCATACTCACAATATCGATATAATAGATATTGCTAGGGAAAATAACGTGGACATAGTTTCGTTACCTCCTCATACGACTCATAAATTGCAGCCGTTAGATAAGACTTTCATGGGGCCTTTAAAAACATACTATAGTGAGGAAATACGCATGTGGATTAGAGACAACAACAGACCTCTAAGTCCATATGATATTGTGGAGCTGTTTGGCAAATCCTATTTGAAAGTACAAACAGGCGAAATTGCAGCCAACGGGTTCAAAGTCACTGGATTGTGGCCTTTAAATAAAAATGTCTTCAGTGATGTGGACTTTATTGCTGCGCAACAAAATGCTGTAATAGATGGTTGTACAACCAATATCCCTCCGCTGGAATCAAGATCTGAAACTGGTCAAGTTCTGGTAGAAATACGTGCACCACAAACAACTGCTAATTTACAACCTGAACCTGCACCTTCGACTTCTGGGCTTAATCGCAGCAGTTTGGGTCTGGTGTCTCCGCATGCCATAAGTCCAGTGCCAGAGAAACGAAGAAAAGTATCTAGCAGAGGAAGAAAAGCTGCTGTAGCAGCAGTCATAACATCTTCTCCCTACAAAAATGATTTAGAAAATAAAAATATGAAGAGACAAGAAAAAGAAAGTAAACTAGTCAAGACAAAGAATAAGAAGAAAACTGCGAAGAGAAACAAACAAACGAAGAAAAATAAGGATGATAGTGAAGAAGAAGACTCTGAGGAACTAGACGTTATCCAGTTTGATGAAGGTAGTGAACATGATGAGTTGATGGACCAAGTACCTCCTGACTCTGCTGATGCAGAATGTATGTTCTGTTCAAGACTTTTTTCCATGGATAAAAGTGGAGAAAGCTGGATTAAATGCTTGATGTGTGGGCTCTGGGCACATTATGATTGTGCTGGTCCAGAGTTTGATACTTGGATCTGTGACTTTTGCAAGTAATTATGTAACTTATTTCATTGATCACAATATGTTATATTCATTTAATTGATCTCAAAGATATTAATGTCCATTTTTGTTATTGTTATGTTGATTTATGCTTGTATTCTATATATGGGTACCTATTCCATATTTGGTTACTAATTTGTGAGATTGTTTTTTGTGTTAGATTTTAATTTGATAACTAATATATTTGATTAAAGGCTGTTAATTACTACATATAAATGTATGACTGATTAGTAAAAACATTAAACTGATTTAATTTATATGAAGTTTTTTTTTTATATCCCAAAAACAAAATGGTATTCCATATTTGGTGACTTTCCTCTATTATTTTAAAGAGACATCTTTCGTCTTATGAGAACGTTGTCAATCTTTTGACAGGATAGGATTGACGATGTCCTTAAAAGACGAAAGACGTCTCTCTAAATTAAAAAAAAATAATATGGTAGAAAAAATATTTGTTTTTTGATTTCACCATTATATTAAATCCAATCAATATTATACAGAGAGAGAGTTTATTGCAGAGTCGCGATTTTTTTAGAATAATTGGTGCTTATGTTGACTAACTATATCTTCACAATACAAGCATACTGCTTCTGTGAAAGCGTATTTGGGATTATTTTGAATTCAGTTACTTTTTTTCGTAAAGTCATCTGGAAGCTTTTAATCCCTATTATTGAAATCTCTGAAATTAATATGCAGAAACGAGTACCTAATCTCTTCTATATTATCTTTGGGTAGATGGCGCTCTTGCAGCTGCCTGAACCCACAACTTCTCTTTCTTTTAAATTCAAAATAATAGTTAAAACATCAATTAGTTTTTTATTTTTTTTTCATTCCGACTAAAATACAGTGTAGTTCATTTAATTATGTTGTTTTAGTGTTTATTGTGCTAAAGTTTAAACAATAAATTGTAAAAATAGAAACATACAAACTAAATCTTATAAAAATTTGTGACAATAATATTTAACCAATTTCTTATTATAAAAGTAGTAAAAAATAAATTATAATGTGAAATTAATTGTAACGTAAACGAAACGTAAAAACAAAATTATAAAGTGTAAATGCGCCCTTGAGATGATTTGAATCATGAAAACGGCGCAATATAAATTATCCAATAATAATAAAATATCTCGTAGCGGAATGAGATCGAATCCTGGGTCACGGGACTGTTCACAGGTGGTGAGATGTTCCAGTAACTTTCATAACAAGTCACCTGAGTCTCTTGAAAAGGTGGCTGATGAACTGTAGGCATTTTTTTTTAAATAGTTTTTGTTGTTTGTTATTAGCCCCAATTCCGGTGTATTGTAATAATTGGGGCAGTAACAGAAATACATTGTTAACTACCAAAAAATGTACTATTGTCAAATATGTCTAAGAAATGTTTTGATGGATAAAGAAATTTAAAAATTTAAAACTTTACCTATAGGAAAATATATTGACAAGAGATATACAGGTAGACAATATGTAGGTACATGTACATTATTTTACTGTTCAAATTATAGATTAAGAAACATGTAGCATTCTTAATTATTGTATTCAATATTATAAGCACTTGTGTTGCACAAGAATGCATATCCAGAGGCTGTGAAAATGACAGTGTTTATCTATTATTTATGTACTAACGTACAAAATTGTAGGAAATAATAACCTGTGAAAGAATTTAGAGCAATGTATGTAGGTACATTCATTGTAATATTTTTTTCAGATGCCCTAAAGACAATCATGTACCAATCGCTTGGATGTAGATAAACCTAAAAGTAACAGATAATGTTGATATCTATATTTTAATACTACAATTGTCTATTCAGCGATGAAGTATTCCACCCATTCTTTTGTTGGGTTAGTTGTTATAAATCACGCTTCTGTGATAAACTCGCCTTCTGTATACTGATTGTATTATTGTATCTGATTTAAATTTATTTTTGTGTATATTTGTTTGTAATCAATGTACAGCAAAAAGTAAATAAAACGTTTTATTAAATTTATGATAGGTACTATTTATTTGTTGTTCCACAAAATGGCGCATCTTAAAAAAATGTCGAGTTTATTATTAATATTACAAAAAAAGAAGATATATCTGGTTTTGTTATAAACCCAAATACAACCTTATACACCTTTCACAGTAAGCTAAAAGCTTGTGTCGTGAAAGGGGAGTTTGCTGGCACCTGGGATCGAACCACAGACCTCCTGCTCACGAGGCCGATACTCTACCTCCAGGCTACCGACGAACTCGAATTTTGTAAAATACAAGTTTTCAGATATGTAAATATTCAGGTACATATTAAAATGCATATTTATTACATGCATATGCATAATTATGACGAGTTTTCAGATACATATTCAGGCACATATTAAAATGCATATTTATTACATGCATATGCATAATTATGACGAGTTTTCAGATACATATTCAGGTACATATTAAAATGCATATTTATTACATGCATATGCATAATTATGACGAGTTTTCAGATACATATTCAGGTACATATTAAAATGCATATTTATTACATGCATATGCATAATTATGACGAGTTTTCAGATACATATTCAGGCACATATTAAAATGCATATTTATTACATGCATATGCATAATGATTTATGTAGAGATTTTTCTTATTTGTGTTTTTTTTATTATTATTTTTATTTCTGTTTACATAGTGTTAATATGACGTGGTGAGATGGAAGAAATCACTATAAAGTGATAATCTCGCCACTGCCTATCATCACATTCTTTTTTTTATGTAAACTGCTTTGTTGTTTATGTTATGTGTATGATGATGTGCAAGAAAAATAAAATAAATAAATAATTTTACATGAAAATGATACTTTATGAAAAATAAGCAACATCCTCATTCCACCTTCTTAAGGCGCTATAAATATATACCATCACATCATTTTTTCTACACCAAGTATTGGGTGTGCCTGTAGTCGTTCCTATAGAAGAATTTTGTAAGTACAGTATATCCGGTCACGAAACAATTTCGCGGTCAATGTTAACACGAAATAATCTAGAATCGTGACCGTATCGGAGACTGAGCCGTGTCTATATAGTGTACTATAATAATATTATACTTACATAGAGAAAGAGTAGGATAATTGTAATAAACTGCAAGCAAAACAAGCCAGCCGTGCGATTTATCTATGTTCGTTTGTTTTATCATTTATCTCAAAAATAAAGTCCGAAAGTTATTATTGTCTGCTTTCGGTCTTTGTAAGCTTTCCTTTCATTTTTTTGGTGGGTTTTCTGGTGGTCGTCGGTCTGAAAGTGTCTCATTATAACTCTTGAGTAAATTTATTAGATTCTTGAAACTAACTAAAAAGCAAGTAAGACAATGGAGATGATATCCCTAGTGTTTTGCTTGCGGTATACTGTTTTTTTTTCTTTTATTTTAATTCTCCTATGAAAATAGCCGATAAGTCTGCCAACTGTCATAGAATGTTAGCATGACCGAATTTCAATATAGTTATATTTCATACCAGACTCGAAAAATTTAAATGGAAATATTTCCTTCTGTCATCTCTGCATTATTAACTTTTATTTAAAAAAATACATAGTTGACCGAAGCAGACGAAGCGAATATGAATAGCGAATAATCAAATATATCTGATAAACTTCATGCAATGATCACGAAAATAAAAATAAACCTTGGACGCTTACGTACTTCTAACATCTATTGTCTTCCTACGTTATGAAAAGCAGTGTCTAAGAATCAATAAAGAGAATTCGGACTAACGCAACGAAATATCAAATTGAGGTTGATCAATTCATTCTAGGATAGCAAAAGAGCAATTAAAAAGAAATATTCCGAAAAATTGGAACCTGATTCGGCCTTTGAACATGTTAGTCAAGTCTCGTTTTCGAGTTTTAATCATTTAGCACTTCCCAACATCTGATAAAAGTTTTGCTTTATTGCAATAATTATTATAGATAGTAAAGATAGACGAATGTAAATATGGAAAACGGAGAGCGCTCGTGTCGTTATATTTATATTTCTCTCTACCTAATCTATTTACACTAACACGGCATCTTCCACTTATGGCATAGCAAGTGGACTTATGACATGAAGGTCGTCTTCTCTGTGTCTTAGAGTGTGAGACCCTTAGAATGGGTATCATATCACATCGTTGCTGAATTGAAGATGTATAAAGTTTTATACAGGACTGGAATGAATTGGTAAAAACTTAAAGGTCTATAACATTGGTTCCCAAACTTTTAATTTCGCGTACCACACACGAAATTATAAATCAGTAGGGTACCACTAAACTAGAACTCGATGGTAAAGGATTTCGATCATCATCTTGAATCATTGCACAATTCAATGGCCACGGCTGCTTGCGTACCACCTTAATAACTGTCGCGTACCACTGGTGGTACGCGTACCATAGTTTGGAAAACACTGGTCTATAATATAATCTCGAGGAACAAGGTCTCTGCCTACCCCGTAAGGATATATTTATATACATTTCTTTCGCTTCTACCACATTCTTGAGGTTCTTCATATATGCATTCTGATTTCTCTTACTCAACATGTTGATGCGGCTGTCTTTGATTAAAATCGTTCAAACCCATTTAAATTTTGGTTTTGAAGCTCTTCTTGTAGAGTTCCCCGCCCTGTAAAAGGCGAGTGTTCGTAAAACAACACGTATAAGCCATTCAATATATTATTTGTTCATTTCAGCTATGAGTTATCCCACCATTTTGAATGTCTTATTACATTTTTGGCAAGTTGAATATGACTTGTCGGTAAGTTTCATACACAGAGGGCAGGTTTATTGGCTACCTCATTTGTGAGAAATGCGTGATGGTGTAGACAGATAAATATTATGTAGTTCTGAATTCCGCCACTTGCCAATATATGTTTGTAGGTTTTGAGATACACAATTTCCTTGTATAATTGTAAATAATGTCTGTTACAATTATTCTTTGATATAAAATAGCAATAAAATCATTGGATTGCGCAGATAAAACGCCATCAATCGTAAACAGCAAAAGGCAAAAGTAGGTGGAAATAAATTTATGTATGTCTTCCGATGTGTTTGCTCCAGTTAAAGAAAGCTATAAAATTATATTCCTAAAGTAATAAAATTCCATATAAAATTATAATAATTGCAATATAAGTAATTTTATTTCTTTCTAATATTAAAATTGTTTTACGGAATTCTTCGCATATGCATTTAAAATAATGATCAAATTCGTAAATAGAAATTAAAGAGCGAAATTTCTTTTGATCCGGGTTGTGAGTTAGAGAACCTCGCAAAACTTTCTTTATTTATCCATTCCATTACGGCATATCCCACGATTGGGGTAGCCAGAAGACTTACTGCACATAATAAACATTCAAGTTGATCTCTACGTGTCTATAAAAAATATGACATTTGGGCAATGGTTGGAAAATTTTATCGCTAAATTTAAACTCTTAAATGACTTAAATGAGATGATGTTAATATCTAAAAGTCTTTTATAGAAGAACACACGCAAATTTACTGAAAAGAGTGGGAAAGCCATTCTTTGTCGGAGTTTCCTCGTGATCAATAATTAGATTGCTACATGTGTGTTCTGTTGTTCATCGTCACCAATTTTACACGTTGTCATTATTTTTATGTATATACCTATCCATTTTTACTATGTATTTATTATTTTTTTAAATTTTATTTTATAATAAACTCGCCCACTGCACAAAATTTATTTGTCTAGTTTAAATTGTTTATTGTCTTATGGTGATTTTTTTTGTGCAATAAAGTATTTTATTATTATTATTATAATCGTTGTTTTTAGGGTGTAAATAAACGAAATGAAATGAATAAATTTAGTTAGAAACGTGATTAGATGGATGAAATCAGTACATAGTAATAATCTCGCCACTGCATACCATCCTAGTATTTTGAATTTTGTATTTTTTTTATAATGATGAGTAAACAAGTAAATGTTATCGCGTTAGTACCCATAATACAAGATTCATCTTAGTTTGGGACTAGCTCGGTCTGTGTGAATTGTCTATACATGTTATGTTATTAAAAAAAAAAAAAAAATTAAAAAAAAAATGGAAAACATTGCTTTTGACTATTTGAAAGCTTTGAACATAATCAATAATATCGACATATCACTTCATTAAATTCTGAAGAGATAAATGAGAAGATTAAAGATCACTTATCTAAGATAAAGTCAACACTATTTAAAAATGAATACACCTAACAATAAGTACATTGACTTTTGTATAACTAGATACAATGTATTATAATAATTATAAATACATTCACCACGATTTTTCGACATGACTGAGTCAAGTTCATTGACAAATATTAATAATACATAACCTTACAAAGTTTATAGTGTTTATAATAATAATATGCATAAACATTCTTTAGGTATAGATAGATATTGCATCAATCTCCGAATAAATCTCTGAGTCCGTTTGTAAATATATTTGTTTGCTTGTTCGTATATTTTCTGTGGATGCTTTAATCAGAAAAGTGACAAGTAAACAGATGTTTTCGGTGAATGTTTGTAATGTGAAATTCAAAACAATAATTTTTCTATAACCTTGAAAGACGTGTCACTCGAGAAAAATCAATAAAGTAGAAAAGACGTTTGTTTTAAATTTCACTATGGAATTCTACTACCTAAACAATGACACAGTGAATGAATGTTGGACAATAAAATTATATGTATCTTATTTAACTAGTTTCTTAGGCAAGAAATATTTTTTATTGTTGAAGGGTGTTTGTGTTACACTGTGAAAATTCATTTTCAATATTTATGAAACAATCAAAACACTGTTATAATCTTCACCACATTTATTCAAACTCTAACGTTTTCGCCCCTTTTTTGAGTACTCTTGAGAATGCCCATTGAAGTGGGCGAAAACGTTAGAGTTTGAATAAATGTGGTGAAGATTATAACAGTGTTTTGATTGTTTCATAAATATTTTTTATTGTTTTTTTCTACAGTTGGAATTCCAAGCGCGAAAATATGTGGAAAATAGGTCATATTTTGTATGATGTTGCCAAAAAATAAAATATTTTTCGCCATTCACGAGAATATATCCATCTATCAAATGCTGTATATGCTGAACATATTATAGGTTGTAGTTACATACCATATAAAAAAATACAATTAAGATGGGATGCATATCTTGTCTCTGATTTGTATAAATTTAATATTTCATAGTAATGATTTACAAAGAACTGTTTATAAACAGGACATCTAAAATCTTACAAAAAAGAACGGAAGACCTATTCCATTCTTAATACTTCGCAGATGAAGATATCTAGATTGTCTTGCTTAATTTGAAATAGTTTTTACTCTGAGCGAAGTTGAGCTTAAAAAAGCTAGTATGTAAGAACTTAACCACTTGATACCAAGTGGTATGCAACCCAAACTACTTTCTAGTCTTGACCTTTAGGTCTTTATATTATAGTACCTAACCATATATTAATATGTTATTTCAATTCAAAGTCATTCATCGGAATGTACACATGTAAACAGATCCGCAAATTTCAAAACACCATTTTTTATGAATAATATTTTGAATAGGTATACATAATTGTACAACATCATATACCTGTATATATTATACTGTAAGATGTACAAGTATTTTGTTGTTTGCCCACTCGATGCAAATTTCACTATCGTTTTTGTGTAGGATTGTCTATTGAATTAACAATTTGGTTAAACTGGTCATAGTTTTCACACGGTACAACATTTGTGTTTTCTTGTTGTTCTATCTAGAATATAATACCTATATCATTATGGTATCTCCACAAGTTGGGTGGCAAGTCGTTTAACTGCTTATTGTAATCGACAATAGGTGTACACATAACACAACCACAATACTCATGAAAATGTTGAAGACGACTATTCCCAGCTACCGCGGGATTGGCATACAAGTATTTTTGAGTACAATTACTAAGTGGATGCCAGTAAAACTCAAAGGTCTGGTTTATAAAAGCAATATCTGCCCAGTTCTATGGAACACCTCTTTAAGACATGTGCGTGCTGTACAAACTGCCGAAATGAAAATGTCAAGATAGATGTGTGGGGTCACAAGGCTTGATAAGATGCGAAATTCATACATTCGTGGGAGTCTGAGTATGCAGAATATCATCTCTGATAAGATACAAGAAAACAGATTGCGATAGTAAGGGCATGTGGCCAGGAGAGTACTTGTGTATGAAGGTAACAAAGCACAATATATCGAGGGTACCGGCAAGAGGCCAAGAGGAAAGCCAAAGCGCAGATGGCGTGAAGTAGTGAGAGAAGACATGCGGAACTGTTATGTTTCCCATGAAGATGCACTCGACAGAACCAAGTGGCGAAATAAAACAAGAAAGGCAGACCCCACCACCATCTGGGACTGGGACTAATAAATGTGGGACTAGTAAGTAAGAACAAACTTCTTGCATCGTAAGGTTAAAATCAAGAAAACATTAAGATCGTATTTAGCTTGTGTCATATTGGTTTACCCTGCAGACCTTATGGACGATAGAAAAAGAAATCTACTAGTTACACCAATTGTAGAAAATACCGTGATCGTATAGATAGATAAACAGAGTATACAATATGTAATAATGAATCGAATCATATCTTGTAGAAGCACGATGCTAACAGTTTAAAATAATTGCCACTGAAATCGAAAGTGTTGGCCAATGGTTAAACTTACACCGAATATTGCCATAAACAATAACAATAATAATTTTGAACCAATAATTATTAAATTTGTTTTGTACCCAGTGATTATTTTAAAAGAAAGGCAACACTCTTTATTGAATCACGAAGATACAATCTTTGTTTAAGCATTATTAACAGATAGATAGATGAATAATATCTAATTCAATACATACACGATACTTTTATATTACACGTATCTAGATATAATCTTTCATATTATTGGAACCTTTCCCTTTCAAAAATAAGAGTATAAATATAATAATGTGAACAGAATCTAGTTCAGTACACTTGTACTCGTATTAAGATTATTTGAACCACAAACTTAATATACAATGAACAAATTAAATAGCTTGATGTGGGAGGAATCGATGCCTCGTCCAATCTCGAGGCTATGAAATTTTTTACTATAGTTATGTTCTTTATTGGACGATAGACGTCTCTCTATATAAAGAACATAAAATAGAAGAAAACATTTTTTAATCGCTCTTCGATATTTGTGCACTTACAGTGACGTGGTTCCTTTTGTTTTTAATACATTTAAAACACTTTACGTTGTAAGCTGTGTGGATCGACTTATAATGCTTTGAGTGATCAATATCGACTGAACTGATTATACACTATGTAGGATCAATCAGAATGTATAGAAAGATTGATTTCTATATTTTATCATGCTGTTCTTTGGAAATGGGATTAACAAGGTTCAACTGTACTCGTATATTATCATAATAAGTCAGCAGTTGTTATCATCATCTGAAATTTCTACCAGTCAATATGGTGGTCGTGTTCAATCCACCTGACTCGTGATGTTGTTCGTGACAGATTAACGTAATTTGAATTAGAGTAAAACTCATTATACTTATCTGTGTGGCAAAATGTTAGAGATAAAATAATGATCATAATATGGATAGATATAGATAACCATGCACGAGAAATAATTTTTATACTTGAATCATATTGTTAGTTATAATAATAGTAAAAAGTTTTTGAACACAGATATTTCAGGCACAATGCTGGTATTTTGAACCCGCGTTCTGAGCCTAATCCTTTGATATCCTGTATATCTGGATAGGTGAATTTTTCCTGGTATTAGACTGTTAAGTTTTTGTGTGACCATGACTGATCATATGAAGACTTATCTGGTTGTATAATGCTGAGAAATGTGGATGGCAATTCTGTCACCGCGTAAAAAAAAACTTTATTGCACAATAAGAAGCATACATAATTACCAAGTTATAAAACAATGTGATAAAAATAAATGATATTGTGCAATGGGCGAGTTTATCGCAGAAGCGATATCTTCCCATGTTATATTTTATTTTATTTTGCGGTGGTAAGAAATATCTACTTGTAATAAATCGTGCATTCAATATAGGTTTGTTGACACCCTCTACAGTATGGAGTATGGTTTAATCGTGAAGGTGGAGTAGGTTGGCAGCGAAATTCAAACTCAGGATATTCAACTGTGGTTAGATTAAGGACCTTTAAAACTTTAATTAACGCTTAATATCATTGATAAAAATCAAACTCGCCCACAGTCTATTGTATGTTTCTACATTAAGTATTTTCACTTTTGTTCATGATGTTCTTAGTTTTTGATACAGAGAAGAATTTAACAAAATTGATCCATAAAATGCTGTGTACATTAAATCACGAAGTTTCACGCCTTGTCACAAATTATTAATCAAAAATGTATTTTATAGGTTTAATTATATTTATACACTTTTATGTTTCTCTCCTTACACTCCTTGTGGGGTAGGCATCCATTACACATAAGATATTTAGCACTCGTTTACCAAAAAAATACATCAATAATAAATTGTACTAATGGGCAATGAAAGTGAAAGAGTTTTGCAATAATCGGTTTTTCTGACATTTTGTCAACACACTTCCCAAAAGGGATGTGATGCAAGATGATTGATAGGCACCAAAAGAAATTTGAATAGATAATAAGCCTATTCACCTAATATCTATGCTTGTATATTTTTTCATATGAAAATATTTTTAGATATTTACTCGAACCCAACACCTATGTTTATCAGATTAGCAATATTTGTTTTTTAAACACATCTGTTAGTTTTTTTTTTATAGATATTTACAATATTTTTGTTTATCTGTATTAAGCATTAAGTAAAACTTTCTCTGTTGCAAAATGTACACGAGAGAAAATATAAATATTAAATTTAAGAATGATACATAGTGAAAAAAATATAATCGCCTTAAGCAAGAAATTCAACAATTTGGCGGTATATCAAAATTATGTAGGCATTGAACGTATAAAAAGGTTTCGTGCTTAATCTCAATTCAACGCTGTCACATTATTGCTATGAACAATTTACTACCGACAAACGCGTTGATATCATTGCATGCAATTTCCTACATTACCAAAAATTATATTATTATAAATTATTTCCTTAAGCTATTAATAAACACGCAAAAAGCTTGTAAAACAAATTAATAATGTGTTTTTTATAACTACTTATGTACATTTTCGTTAATTTCTTGATTAATTTTAAGACATGTAATAAATTGATGTATTTTATCGTTGTTCTGACCTAGAGGAAAGAAAATTGTCATTTTGGGAAAATTGGCGATTATATAGGATTACACATATCAGGAAGTGTATACATAGCTACATTATAGATAAAAGTAGGTATTTTTTAATTAATACGCACATAAAATGCTGTATCTTTCAATTTTTTGAGCATCTCTACAAGGCAGGTCTTCGTCGGCAATACATAGATATAAGACATTCAACATCGCTGGTTCAGCTGTGACGAGGTAGGTACATCATTCACCCTAAATCACATATTTTATTATGGCATGATGAGGACGGCCAACTGATTGTGCATTGCATGCAGATAGTTCGCAGGCTTCTTCTACTTGTGAGAAATGTCACGATGGTATGAGTGAATGAACAGAATGTTTTCTGTGAATACCTAAGAATATTATTTATTTATAGATTATGAGTAAAATACTAAAGATGCCATCTGGTATAGTCCGACGATAATACATTTTTTACATTTTCACATTTTTCTAATTTTTTTCATTTTTTTACATTTCCACATTTTTTTTGTGTTTTAGCATTATTTTAAGTCTTCGTGTATCTTTTTATTTTATGAACTACCTCAAATTTATGTTTATTGGTTTGGTAAGAAAGGGATCTTAATTGGTTTGCTCATTGTTGTTTTTTTAATGTTTGTACTTATTGTTTCAACTGTTGAGCTGATCCATACAGAATAAATAAAATAAAATAAGATCTCCGCATTCCAAGTGGGAAATTTGCGGTTTAAGTAGCATTCACATTGCTTCACTTTGGATGATCATCCAGAGTGTCAGGGTCAAACCTGTTCATCGAAAGTGAACACGTCTGTTCACATTTGTTCATCCTATGCTTTCACTGACTTGTCAACACTCTCACTCATGTTGTATGTAGTTTGACGTATTTTTGTATAAAAATAATTAAACAAATTCAAAAATGAAAAATAACACTTACAATAAATTAAAAAAGCTCTCGACTGCATAATAATTTTGTACATGATTCTGACATTCAATACAAATTCATAGAGAATTCAACAAATAATAAGACAAAACTTGTGGTCGTTTCAGTGAAAGGACCTTTCATCAAAATTATGACGAGTGGTAATCTCTTTCCTCCGTCATCGCTAGTGATCACTAGCGATGAAACGCCTGTTCACACCTGTTCATCTTGGAGGATCATCCGGAGTGATCACTGAAAGTGAACAAATGTGAACGACCCTTTTAAATCATGATGATCACCAATTTATTTTTTACTTATTGAGTATGACATGTATTAGAGAGGTGCATTTTTTTATACGCTATAAATATTTATTAATAATTTATAGAATATCTTTTAATACCACACTGAGTACAGTAATATATCAAATAACTAAGAGCATTATTGTCATTTCTATTAAAGTTATCACTGTTTACTTTTACCTTAAACAAATTATAGGTATACCTATATGTTTATTATTTGTTTTCTAATTATATCGATACGGTAGATGTAATACATACAATTTTATTTTATTTGTACCTAATTGGGATATTGTTTATAGTAATAATACTATAAATGTGTGGTTATGTAATAATGGATAACATACTCATATATTATTAAAACTTGATTATCGTAGAGAAAATATTATTTTATTGATTAAGACGAAATCGTATTATTTTTATTACAAATATATTACACAATACTTCATAAATTACAGGTAAGATCTGTAAGTCTGCTTCCTATAATTATATTTATATATATCTTATGTATCAGTAAATATTGAATATATTTGACATACATTAATTTTATTTGTATTTTCTAGTATATTTTTAAACCTATTATAAATAAATAAAGTAATATTTATTGCTATAAATATAGATGAATTATCAAATAAACTTAAAGAAAATACTGAGGATTCTAAAAAAACACGTTGAATGTATTTATCGTTTGAGTTCTTCGGTAGCCTGGAGGTAGAGTCTTGGCCTCGTGAACAAGGGGTCCGTGGTTCGATACCAGGTGCCGGCAAACTCCCCTTTCACGACACAAGCTTTTAGTAGCTTACTGTGAAAGGTGTATAAGGTTGTATTTGGGTTTATAACAAAAAACCCAGATATATCTTTTTTTTTAAATGTATCAAATTTCATTTAATTTATTTTTTCTGGGATGCATTTATTTTTCCTACATATTTCAAAATAAAATAAAATAACTGATATGATTATAAACAATCTTGGACATTTGGATTTTTACTGAATAGGCTACTTCAAAGATCGCAAAAGCTTGATATTTTTTAAACTTTAGTATTATGTAAAATGAATTTCTCAAAAATGTTTTATGAATAGCCGAAACAATCGGAAAGTTTTAAACATTGAATGGAATACGAATATAACAACAGAATACTGAGTTTTTCACAATATTTCATGTTTTTGGTATGATTAGTACCTATCTTTTTTTAAATTTGGTTTTTCTTGGCAAAGTGCTCGAATACGAGTGAAAAATAATAGGAATGTGATCACACTGTAACATATTTTAGAGAAACTGTTATTTTTATGAGGACATAATATTATGAAGTTTTAAATTGTCAGAGAAATCTAATAATTAATTTTAAAAAATCCGGAAATGAATTTTTAACTTTCGGCTAAAAAATAATAATTTATTAATGTAAATTAATACTTTAACAAATGTTTCTAGTTGTTATATGTAATCCAAACAAATTACATCATCTTGTGATAATGTTGATAGCAATTCTAAATTCAAATAAATACACAACATTTTGAACATAACATTAAAGAATGTTTTCTAATTTAACAATAATATTAATAATTACGTCTATTTAGACGCGATGATAAATGGTTACGCGTCATAGAAAACAAATAACACATTTCTTTTATTAAATAACAGTGACATATGTCAGATGGTAATTAACAGGTATTGTTATTGTTATTTGTACTAGATTTTAACCCGAATACAATCAAGGACTGATAAATAAATTGATCAAAATACTTTATATTAGATTTGTCGATTAAGGTTTCTATGTAGGGAAAACGTCGAAAAGTGACTGACTCGTAGCCATCAATAAGATACGAGTTCGCAATAAATAAATAGTACCTACGTGGAATAGTACCTACGAGTTTTCCACTAATTTTCTGAGTTTTCTAGCGTCCCATCGTTTGTAATGTGGATTCTGGGAATATCTTGAAGAGAACACGTCACGAATGAAGCAATTTTTTATAGAATTGAAGGAGAATGGCACCTGCTTAACCCCTTTCTGCATACGTGTTCATATATGAACATAATTAATTTATGTCCTATAAAACACATTTTGTAAATGCATTGTGTTTATTTTTTAATTTTATATTAAAGTTGAAACATTATAGATTATAATAGTACCAAAATTTATCAGAAAATATCGTTTTTTTCTATACTTATAGATATTTAAAGTTTGTAATCGGCCATTTTGCGTAAATGTGCTGAAAGAGCATTTTCAAATTGTTATTGTTTCATAATTTTATACAAATAAATAAGTAAAAAAAAGTCAAAAGCAAAGAATAATCTTCCTTTAACAAGTATAAGATAAAATAATTTCAATTTTCCAATATTATAACATATTTTTTTACAAAAAATAATTATGTCCATATATGGCTTCATATGCATTCAGGTATACTTTTTTCTCCAAACGGCGGAACACTCAGTACGTTATAAAACTATTGTTTTTTATATTATTTTTTATATTTCAGTTAAAATTTTTGAATATTTTATATTGGTAATTTCAGAAATAGATGTAAGATTTTTATGGAACATAAATTTTGCTAGAACAGCATCAAACGATAGATTTGATCATCATCATCATCATGTCCGTCGGTCTCTTAATTCTGAGGATCGTGACCATCATGCCTTGTTCCATAGACCATCTGTCTCCACCTTGAGCAATCCTCCGCCATGAGAAGGTCCCCGTGCAGTGAGCTCTGTGTAGGCTCTTTAATTTAGTCGCTCCATTTTGCTGGTGCGCGGCCCCTTCTACGCCTCCCTTTCAGAGCACCAGTTATTTCCTGATCCACATTTCAAATGGCTCCAGCATCACATCTCAAACGCCTCCAGTATCACATCTTAAATGTATCAATCTTCGCACGCTTGCAACGTCCACGTTTCAACCCCAACAAAAATATGCTGAACTCTTAAGAGTTGGTGAAAGGGTCCAATACAAACTGTGCCTTACGGTCTACAAGGCTTTGATTAATATGACACCTCGGTCACTTTCTGAGCTCCATGTTCTCAAAATACCTGCAAGTAGACACCTTCGCTCAGCAGACATCCACCAATAGGAATGCTGGGGGAGATCAATAGAGCCAACTAGTCCTGCTTCTAACACCGGGCTTTTGGTGTCGCAGGACCCGTCATCTTGAATCGACTCCCCGAGAACCTTCGTAAAAACAAATCAATAACAACGTTTAGGGGCAAGTTGAAGAGATCGCTCTTCCAACATAGTTTCCCGCGCTCTTGAGATGGATGCTCTATTAAACGACGCCAAATAAATCATCCAACAAACATACCAAGGTCAAGATTTGATAGTGAAGATAATTTATCCGACAACGAGAACTCTTGACAAATTCCAGTTCCAGAAAATGTTGAGATTCCAGAAATGGCTTAAGTTCGGAAGATGAAGAGACATCAATTCCCAATGGAAGAAATATATGGAAGAAAGATGAAATGTTGAAGACACCAAGTGAGACAGTTTTCTTGGGAAACTCTGACCTTCCTCCAGAATGTTTAGATATCAAAAAAACCTATACAATATGACAAATATTTTTTAACCGATGACATTTTAAATGATATAATTGAACTCTCCAGGCTTTATTCTATGACTCAAAGACCAGAGAAGCCTTATCACTTGACAATAAAGACAGAAATTGTTCCTCATCATTCCAACAAAAGGGAACAATATTACTAAATTGTAGAGGAAAAAAATATCTGTTACTGCATGATTGTCCATATATGAACACAATTATTTTTTTTAATTTTTCACTATAAAAAAATATTTTTTTGAAAAATAAAAAAATACGTGTCGTTTATTTTTATATTTTCTATCTTGTACATTTTTTTTACCAAAAACAAAAAAATCATGCAGAAAGGGGTTAAGAATATCTTAGGAATATTATTATTATTCTAATAATATCACCCTGCACTGAGACCATAACAGCTTTTGGCCAAGGCGATCTCAGCAGGAAAAACGAAGAAATAAAAGAAAAAAACAAACAAAAAAATGGCAAGTAAAAAAAAACAAAGATATCATCAAAAAGAAACAGAATCAAAGGAGAATCTCTAAGGTACATACATAGAGCGTCGCGGAAACCTCTAAATGATAGAGGGGATGCATGGGGAGACTAACCATAAAGGGTGCTAGCACCAAGAAAACGTCAAAAAGATGCAAAACTTTGCAGCAATCAATACACACGAGGACTGAAACCAGAGAGAGAGAGAGAGATTCATAAAATAGCATGCCACTTAGATATATTAGTTATGTATTTCATTTTTTTTTATGAATGCTTAATTCATGTAGGTATAGGTGTATATTTTTGGTATAGGTATAGTAGACAATTTGTAGAGCACCTTTTACTAATAACATGACCTAAAATTCAACAATATTGTGTGTCTAAAGTCTATTGTCCAAAGTTCTCGACAAAAATGTGCGTCTTCAGCTTCATTCTGAAGATTTGTTTATTTGCAATCATTAATCATTGTAGCAACACAACTGATGAAAAGATTCTTTACAGTGCTTACTCTACATAGGTGTGCACAAACATAATAATATTAATAAACAAACTAAACTATTTATGTGGGTATTACCAGTTTGGTACGTGTTTCTATTGATACGCTATGATGTAACAGACACACATATTCAGAGTACACATATGGTTTTCTGATGTTGACAAACTGTCGGAGAAAATAAGTAGGTAAATTTATTCAATAATTATTGCATGATGATGACATGTAGGTAATAATTTCTAAGGTTTGTCTATGGTTATTCATACGTAAAGACTTGGGTACCTACATATCTATGACTCTTCTATGATGTTTCGTAAGATTTTTATTTATTATAGAATACCCAGAACACCACTTGTATTATATGAATTATTTATGATTTAAGGTGTTCTTATTTGGTGGTCTAATTTTAGAAGAATTGTTTTAGCCTATTTCATATTTAAAGTTTATGTTTGAAAAAAAGCTCCTGGAAGAAATTAATGACAGCCTAGATTATAACTATTTTAGTGTCAAGATCTGCGCCGCGTCAGAGATCTAAAAGTTAAATTTATTATAAAGAGATGGACGATCCAAATATCTAATTAAGAGTAGGGCTTACCGCCGTAAGATTTTGTAAATACGTTCTACGGTAGATCTTCATCTTCCCTTTCCCCGCTTTTGTTTCCTAGATATGAACTGAAATCTTACGAATAAATATCTTACAAGAATTCAGTAAGATTACTACGTACTTCGTATCTTATGATTGTTGTTAATACATTTGCTTCTTTCTCTGGTATTCCCTTCGTCTATAGAGCAATGCACAGTGCCAAGAACAGAATAGGAGGGCGCAAAGTGATAGATATATTTGTCAGGACTTTCTGAAGATCATACTTTTTGTTAATTATTGTCTTGAACGCCAAATTTTACGAAAATCTGCCTTTTACACGATCGATACTAGAAAACTTACAGAAAAGGGTGGGAGACCTATTCTTTATCGGAGACTCCATGAAGTAATGTAATAAAACGTCAATTTTTTTTTCTTTAAATTCGTTCGCTTAATATTGAAAACTGTTATTTAATGATCTGTCGCATATATTACATAATATTATTATTTTAAGGGAGAGAAAAAATTCTCCTATTAAATTCAAATTCAAATATTTTTATTGAGATAATCATAAACACATTAAAAATAATTATACATCATATATAGAATAAACACAATTATACAATTCTTTCTAATATTTGTTTTTTTACCCTCAAAATTGAGCAGAGCTCGTGCTTTGAGGGGTAATACGGTTTTTACTTATATTTATACAAATTCGACTAAACTTAATCAATATAGAACATCACACAAATAATCAATTTACCATAATTATATAAAATAAACAAAAATAAAAAATAACAACAAACTTATTTTCAACTACACAATCATTTGACCTCATGTAGGTACCTATACACCACTTTCTTACTGAATTACCTTCTTTATATTCAGTTTAAATGTACTTAAATCATCTGAATACTTAAATTTATTCTCTTGTTTAAGCCATTGTACCATCCCACCCCAAGATATTATGTATAGTGGTGTTGTCCAGCAGCTGTCCTCTTCGCAGGCATTATTAGTATAATTATTTATGTTGCAACTGTTAATAGTTCAATAACTCGTAATACAAATAAGTTTGAATTGGATGTAAAATATTGGATAAAAAATACACCTCACTATTGTTATTTTTCTTCTAAGTACAATATTAATTTTTAAGATGCCAATAAAGTTTTATTTATTTGTTTTTCATACTATTTACATAGATAAATGTAATGAAATATAGTGAATGAGGAATCTAGTTTTCTTAATTCCTTATTAGTTTACAGTACACGTATTATTAAATAAATCGTTTTGATTCCGTGTTTGAGCAAGTAGGTACCTAACGCAAAGATTGTGGTTTTAAAAAATGTTTAATATTAATTCTTTTATTTTTTATTCGAGTGAATTAAATCATTTAAGTAATAAATTTATAATTTTTATGTTAGGACATTCACTGTTTCAAAAAAATTGTATTAAACTAGTATTTTACCACAAAATAATATTATTTGTTCAAATATTGGTTTTACTAGTAACAAAATTAAAAACATTTGTGTTTAATTTCATTATGAAAATCTGTTACCTAAACACCAACAAAGTGAATATTAGATAACTTGTAGGTATAGACCAGTGGTCGGCAAAATGCGGCTCCGGAGCCGCATGTGGCTCTTTGCCCCCGTAAGTGCGGCTCTCACGGCCCAGCCTAGAGTCAAATTATTTAGAGAACGAAAAATTTGAAAACGTGAAATTAGAAAATTAATTTTAAAATATTCGTTTCAATAAAAAAGAATTTTCACCATAAATAATTCCTAATTTCCCTAAATAAGCGAAGGTCTAAACTTATAATAAAGGTTTACTGAATTAATAAACAGATTTGGCTCTCAATTTTTTTTGATCGGTGTAATGTACATATTTGGCTCTTTGGCGAATAAGTTTACCGATCACTGGTATAGACAATTCACACAGATTGAGTTTTATACATAAAGATATTAAATATCTATCATGTATGTTTGCGAAAATTACAAAATTAATAAAAATAAAATATAAAACATTATCATTTGAAATTCTCATTTAATATATTAATTTATTTATTTAAGTCGTGGATGTAATATCCTGGAATAAATTAATAGTACAGAGTCCTTGAGGTGATTTGGCACGTAAAATACTAACACTTCAGTGTTGTTCAACAATAAAAATAATAATGACAAGACTGCATGGTATTTGATCAAATATACAATGCTTTCCTCATTCCTTCTCACGTGGTATGGTTTATGAAAAAATAAAATATACCACGTGAGAAGGAATTGTTACGTACACGTCCGCCCACATTGCTACATCCACGGACGAGCACACAAATTGATACGATATCGTCCCACTAGGACGATCGCATCATATCCTTTTACAAAATTATCAAAAGAGAAATTATCAAATATTAAAAGAAATGAATTTACATGAATTGTACATAAGAAAAGTATATAAATTGGCTCGTAACCCCCAGCTTCGCTACATACATTTTGCAATGTACGTAAGCGAAACACATAGAAAATTAATTATATTATATAGAGAAAGTTACAATTATATTTGCAAGTAAAACAGATTAATATTTTGGCTCAAGTTCATGTCTAGGGATGATTCTACTTAGTCTGTGCAAGAGGAATGCATTGTGTGTGGGTGTTAGTTACATACTTCAATTATACATATTATACTTACGTAAAGTTCAGAGAATTCTTTATCCTTCGGTTTCATCATTTTCTTATGGTCATCATATCATTATAGAATACATAGGTAATTTCAGCAATAATGTTTCTTCTGTTAGTATACTTTATATTGCAAAGATTCTACTTATATCTTTTCTTGAGTAAAATTATAGATAAATATTTCCAAGTAAACGATCAAAATTTATATCAAGTGGAACAAAGATTATCATAAGTACATCATATCCTTCTTATTAAGTGGATATTTTATTTCCATCAATGGAGCCATTCATTTAGCTCCTTGTTGCTTTCATAGTGAAATAATATGGTCCTTTATCCATTGGTTGGTCAAGGAATTGAACCTTTGTGACATAACTACTCCAAGTATAAACTAGGTTATCTGAATTCCACTTACAAAGAGGCTAAGAAATGCACTTTAAACAGAATAGAAGCACAGAAGGTACTTGTAGGTATAATAAATGGATTTCAACAGAAAGATAACTTATGGTAAGTGATTCACGTTTATTGTGCAAACATATATTACATAACAAGACAGTTATTTTCAAAGTAAATTTGTAGGGAATAACATTCCGTTCAATATACAAAGTTATGAAAGTTATACCATATTCGGACGGAGACAATAAAACAAACAAGGGCAATTATCAAATACACCATCCTTGGTATTACAATATAAATCAATACCTGGTTTATCAAGTGATTTATAAATATTTAATTGGAATCATTCATTCTTCATTCAAACTCAAAATCTTAAATTATTACACAAAGGAAATTAATATATAGATAGTTCAACGATTATATGAACTTAGTTATGAAAAAATTATCAATATATATACATCATATACAGTAGTAATATAGTCACTTACAGATAGACTGGCGATCAGGATAAGAATAACACAAAGACAAGTATGTTATTGTTAACGTATTTTGCACTCATAGACGGAAGATGGCAGGATCGTGAAAGAAACATACCCTGATGCTTCTATGGCGGTCGCTGGTTATACTCAAGGACGTACAGGGGTGTGGTGGTGTCAGAATCAGATAGATCCTGTCCTCAGGACGAAGAGATCACTACTTCTCAAGTGATAAGAGCAATATTATACGTTACAACACTATTCTCAGTGTCAAAGGAAGAAGGCGTCACTATTTCAATATTCCTTTCAGAAATACTCAGCTAGTCTTTTAATCACTCTTTTGACAGGGGTATGGACCGGAGAAGTTACTAGAGTATTACCCAGTTCACATTGTAATGCGAGTTATATCGGTAAATCACCGCTACGCGATATACTGACTATCCGAGGTGAAGCTGTACACGCTGAAGATTTAGGAACACATTCGCAGTTTCAATCAAATTCACAATACTGGGAAAGTAGAAAGAACAGTTTATGTGACTGTTCATGATTCCTAACATAGAATATTTGTTCAGAAACAATGGATTATCTAATTTCACACGGTTATGAATAATGGCGGCAACAGCAAAAACCACGCCCAAAACCAACATATATTGTTATTATACTCAAAACTTCCAATTATTATCATTATCACCACATGAATCGCCATGTATATATAACTCAAAGAGAATATAAGCTTGTCCATAACATTATTCAATTTATTAATTACTATTAATTATTAATCGTTACTATTGTTCCTTGATATTGGCGGTAAGATTGGTCGCGCACGTAAAACTAACACAGATATTTAAAGTACATTATTAACGACACACAATAAGAATTGTTTTACGTACAACAGAGGGCAACACACTTGTTTATCACATTACGAAGTTAAGTACTATTACATAATTATTGTTAGTATTATTATTGTGTCGGAGTTACGCACATCGCTGTTCGCGACTAAGGCGGGAAGGGACAAACCCTTCTTTCGTCCAACCTATGCCATGGTTTGCGGGTAACTGAATTTGCTTGCAAGCGACGCGAGGAGGAACAGGCACGTTTAACGGTTATTCTTCAAGGGAATGAGAATCATACGATGTGGTGCCGTGTGCAGATCGAAGCATCAGCCAGTCACGTGTTCTTTGTAACGTACAATTATTATTATTATTACGGAAGACTCACAGACAACAAATGACTGTAGGAACATTAGCCAGTATGAACTTTTCCGCAGCGATTATTTAATGCGTAGCATTCTCCCTTTCGGCCCCTCTTGAAAATTTGAAGAGAAGCGACAAATTTTCAAGTTCCCCAATTATACAAAAAAAAAGTTGAGAACCACTACAAAAATTGTTGAGAACCACTGGTTACATGAAAAGATTGAATACCACTGGTCACATAAAAAAGTTGAGTACCACTGGTTACATAAAAAGTTGAGCACCACTGGTTACATAAGCAATCACATAGGTACCCAATTACAGACAAACAATTCAAAAAATGGTAGCTTATATACTATTACAATGTTTCTTACATCCTATAGCCCGTTCAATTATTATTATTAAACACTCGCGGTAAATTGCCCATAGTCAAAATTGATGCGAACTGTTTTCATATTTTGACTTACACTTTTTAATATTAACACAAAATTCACTTTGGTTGTTTTAGTACGGGGCTCCTATCAAAAGTTTGAGAGCTACAATCATAACAATATAATAGTACATAGAGGTGTGTATATATATAGACAGGTGCATATGTGCATGTATATGAAAAACACAGGTCATGAAATCAACAACTTTAAACATTTTACAATACAATTTTAACGAAACTCAGGATCGTTACTACGTTACAAGCTACGGTTCGTTCTACATTGGTGATAAAATTATTCTCTTCAATTTATCAATATACGTACGTTTCATTGATGGATTCATTTACTACGATCGACGACAAGTTAATATTTTAAACATGACAAACATATAAAACAAAAGTTACATACTTAAGAAGTTGGTTTACATCATTCTCGATTCCAGTTACATGTATCCGACAAGGGAAAAGTAACATAAAGGAATTTAAATAAATATAAACAATTTTGTATAGATGGAATTAGAGATACTACAATTTCGCTTCATTTAACCCATTAAGCTTAATAGCACTCATATACAAGTGATTTCATGTACCATGTACCATACAAAGATATTGGCAAAGCACAGAAAGAAATCATACATAATAAGGACATATACATATTAGAAAAACAATTTACACGCAGACATGACATAATGGTACATCACGACGACTGCAATCACATTTACAGTAACCGATATTCATTATTGGCGTCAAATCCTTCTACGCATATTACATAAGCACAATTCTCACACAGAGACAGATTTCTCACAAAGAGATAATCTCAGAGGGAGCTACCCTCACACAGGCTTAATACATGACAAATACATTGAACAACTTTCGATCTTTGCTACACAATATACAAGTTACAAGTTCAATAAATTCTAATATACATCATTATTCAAATTCAACATTTACTTCTTCATACAGGGCTCACCTTTCATAAACAGATTCATACATCATCTTTATTCACTAACATACAATTAATCAAAATTATCCCATTGAATATCTGCAGCCAACATTCCACTACAGGTTTTATTCTGTGTCCTTCATAAGCCATTCCGTTCAATGTCAAAATGTTCTATCACATTTTCCAATGTATTCAAGCAACATAAACAACTTTTACACAAAGTCACAAAATTATTTAATTCAACAAGGATATACTACATCCAAACATTTCCAATTACAATTCATAAGAGATTACTACGTGTCCTACGCGGAATTAAACGTCATATAAACTCAAACTTCAAAATAATAGGCATGAACGATTAGCAATCACATTGTCTACATTCATCAAAAAGAGCATTACGATTTATCTTTCACACATCCAGATAACATCGTCTCTATATTGATTACACAAAAAGTCACAAAAAAAGTATTTAACACATCTCTCCTATCACGGCTTTATATATTACATAAACATAACTCATTTTTTATCAAAGAGCGTTCGTTAGTTTACCTTAACGGAATAATTCACTAATCGGACTCAATTCTCAAATAAACAAGGCATAGGTTACTTCAATATTTCACGATGATAATAAGCCGCAAAAGTCTCATTATAACATTTCAAGAAAACTAATTACTTCACAAAAGATAACAAATTCCGTACACGAAGGGTTAATATTCAACAGCAAAAATTCTACATTGTTACATGGTTACTTCTTTAATTTCAAAAAAAATTTTTTTTTTTTTTACAAAACATCATTCTACTATTTACGTTAATGTCAAAATTTTCAACGATGGTCATCAAAGGGTTAACTGTTTCTTTACTAAATTCAAAAGTTCAGTTACAGTTCACATATACTTGACATAAAAAAAATTCAATTATTATTCACAAAGGGTTAACAAATTCGGTCATGTTTCACTAAGGGTTAAGTGTATTTATTTTTCAAATTCCGTGAACGGTCGTGAAGGTTTAACATTATTCATTTCGATTTATTTTTAACTTTAATTTTCTTAAAACAAAAATATTTATTTAATATTATTCATCATTATTATTTCGTCACATCACTACGTACGCACACATATATTCTTATCAAAACTCTACTACGCATAATTTTATACAACAACGCTCCTTTAATATTATTTCTCCAAGAGTTCAATAAGGATATTTATTCCAAATGCAACATTTTACTGTTTCAAAAAATTTTAATTCAATTTAATATCGATTTTTATTCTCAGTTCGAAAATGAATTTACTATCAAAATAACATTACAACGAAATTCTGTTTATCGGTAAAACAAAGTTCCTTGTACGAAATGGTTCACTATACATACCACAGCATAGGTAGGTACATATTTCGTTTCATTCCAATATTATTATTTTCAACTATACATTTTACTAGTAACGCGGAGTTCCCGTTTTCGCGCGTGAATATTTCTATTACAATGTTGAGGTAGGTTGTATGATGTCTCTTTCTCTCTTGCGACGTATAGGTACATACTATACGCTGCATAGTTATGTATACCACCTTTCGCACACCGCTCGTTTCTCGCGACGCACAACTACGGTATAATATTATTATTGCGGTCTCTACTGATAACAGTCTTTTCTTAGCGCGCGATGTATTTTAGATACACACTATATTTTAATATTCATTATGTTATGTTGGTCGGTTTGCGATGTTTTGCTTACCGCTTAATACGAAACATTACGATGGAATATTCTCTACAATACAATTCTTTCTCATGCGGCATCGATTTTTTACTTTACATTATAACAATACTCGCGACAAACGTTTGCGCTATACACCAATACATTTATTTTTTAAATACGGACATTTAAATTATCTATTTTACGATTCCTGTTTCATTTTTAAAATTGTTTTCATATACATACACACATTAAAATTATTACATTTTCAATTAATATCAATACACATAATTACACAATAAAGACAAGAATTCTGAACTTCACGATTAGGCATATTCACCACACAATACATTTAATATTTTAGGGTCTATGATTATCCAAATCATAATATCCCGGACGAGCTGCCCAAATGTTACGTACACGTCCGCCCACATTGCTACATCCACGGACGAGCACACAAATTGATACGATATCGTCCCACTAGGACGATCGCATCATATCCTTTTACAAAATTATCAAAAGAGAAATTATCAAATATTAAAAGAAATGAATTTACATGAATTGTACATAAGAAAAGTATATAAATTGGCTCGTAACCCCCAGCTTCGCTACATACATTTTGCAATGTACGTAAGCGAAACACATAGAAAATTAATTATATTATATAGAGAAAGTTACAATTATATTTGCAAGTAAAACAGATTAATATTTTGGCTCAAGTTCATGTCTAGGGATGATTCTACTTAGTCTGTGCAAGAGGAATGCATTGTGTGTGGGTGTTAGTTACATACTTCAATTATACATATTATACTTACGTAAAGTTCAGAGAATTCTTTATCCTTCGGTTTCATCATTTTCTTATGGTCATCATATCATTATAGAATACATAGGTAATTTCAGCAATAATGTTTCTTCTGTTAGTATACTTTATATTGCAAAGATTCTACTTATATCTTTTCTTGAGTAAAATTATAGATAAATATTTCCAAGTAAACGATCAAAATTTATATCAAGTGGAACAAAGATTATCATAAGTACATCATATCCTTCTTATTAAGTGGATATTTTATTTCCATCAATGGAGCCATTCATTTAGCTCCTTGTTGCTTTCATAGTGAAATAATATGGTCCTTTATCCATTGGTTGGTCAAGGAATTGAACCTTTGTGACATAACTACTCCAAGTATAAACTAGGTTATCTGAATTCCACTTACAAAGAGGCTAAGAAATGCACTTTAAACAGAATAGAAGCACAGAAGGTACTTGTAGGTATAATAAATGGATTTCAACAGAAAGATAACTTATGGTAAGTGATTCACGTTTATTGTGCAAACATATATTACATAACAAGACAGTTATTTTCAAAGTAAATTTGTAGGGAATAACATTCCGTTCAATATACAAAGTTATGAAAGTTATACCATATTCGGACGGAGACAATAAAACAAACAAGGGCAATTATCAAATACACCATCCTTGGTATTACAATATAAATCAATACCTGGTTTATCAAGTGATTTATAAATATTTAATTGGAATCATTCATTCTTCATTCAAACTCAAAATCTTAAATTATTACACAAAGGAAATTAATATATAGATAGTTCAACGATTATATGAACTTAGTTATGAAAAAATTATCAATATATATACATCATATACAGTAGTAATATAGTCACTTACAGATAGACTGGCGATCAGGATAAGAATAACACAAAGACAAGTATGTTATTGTTAACGTATTTTGCACTCATAGACGGAAGATGGCAGGATCGTGAAAGAAACATACCCTGATGCTTCTATGGCGGTCGCTGGTTATACTCAAGGACGTACAGGGGTGTGGTGGTGTCAGAATCAGATAGATCCTGTCCTCAGGACGAAGAGATCACTACTTCTCAAGTGATAAGAGCAATATTATACGTTACAACACTATTCTCAGTGTCAAAGGAAGAAGGCGTCACTATTTCAATATTCCTTTCAGAAATACTCAGCTAGTCTTTTAATCACTCTTTTGACAGGGGTATGGACCGGAGAAGTTACTAGAGTATTACCCAGTTCACATTGTAATGCGAGTTATATCGGTAAATCACCGCTACGCGATATACTGACTATCCGAGGTGAAGCTGTACACGCTGAAGATTTAGGAACACATTCGCAGTTTCAATCAAATTCACAATACTGGGAAAGTAGAAAGAACAGTTTATGTGACTGTTCATGATTCCTAACATAGAATATTTGTTCAGAAACAATGGATTATCTAATTTCACACGGTTATGAATAATGGCGGCAACAGCAAAAACCACGCCCAAAACCAACATATATTGTTATTATACTCAAAACTTCCAATTATTATCATTATCACCACATGAATCGCCATGTATATATAACTCAAAGAGAATATAAGCTTGTCCATAACATTATTCAATTTATTAATTACTATTAATTATTAATCGTTACTATTGTTCCTTGATATTGGCGGTAAGATTGGTCGCGCACGTAAAACTAACACAGATATTTAAAGTACATTATTAACGACACACAATAAGAATTGTTTTACGTACAACAGAGGGCAACACACTTGTTTATCACATTACGAAGTTAAGTACTATTACATAATTATTGTTAGTATTATTATTGTGTCGGAGTTACGCACATCGCTGTTCGCGACTAAGGCGGGAAGGGACAAACCCTTCTTTCGTCCAACCTATGCCATGGTTTGCGGGTAACTGAATTTGCTTGCAAGCGACGCGAGGAGGAACAGGCACGTTTAACGGTTATTCTTCAAGGGAATGAGAATCATACGATGTGGTGCCGTGTGCAGATCGAAGCATCAGCCAGTCACGTGTTCTTTGTAACGTACAATTATTATTATTATTACGGAAGACTCACAGACAACAAATGACTGTAGGAACATTAGCCAGTATGAACTTTTCCGCAGCGATTATTTAATGCGTAGCAGAATGTGTTAGAGTAGCGTCCTTTTCTAAATATTGTCAGTAAATAAAAATAATAAAAAATATAGTAGTTATATAGTAGGTCCATGTATTAGAAAGAGACAGCATACATATTATAATATAGGTGGCAGTGCATATAATCTAAGATGGCACGAATTTATAAGGAAGTGCGCATACATAACAAATTATATTGTAGATATATTTTGAATGTCTTTTGAGTAGGTATATACCTATTGTTATTATAGAATTAATAACGGGTACTGCCGATATTGTGTAACAGTTCATTTATTTTATTCTTTATACTAACATATCTAATGATATAATATGTATTTTGTGTAGTGGTCTTCAATAATAACATTTTAAGAAAATTTTCAATAACTAGTGATGAACGATTTTGATTTAGCCGGTTAACCGGATATCTGATAAGGCTCTAAATCGAATAGCCGAATATCGGTCACTCTCATGACTTTATTATTGAAGAGCGAGTTATCTTATTCTATGTGCAGTTAGAAAAGAGAAGAAAATATACGCTCTAGCCATACTCTAACAAAGATTTTTTTACGTAGCTTAAAGTATTTTTTTTTTAAAGATTATTTATTTAATTTTCACCCATGTAATCCCCGGTATAAATTAAATTTCTCAATATTTTATTGTAATAATCGTTCATGTATTTTTAAGAAGTTTATTCGTCAAATGTCATATATGAGAGTTTAACATTTTCAATTCAGTGATAAGGCATATCGCTCATCCTGAGTCAATTTGCATGTTTAAAATTTGATGAATGACCCCTTTTGTAGGAGATGGCGTGATAGTATAAACAAAAAGGTAGGATTCATATTTAGTTTTGGAATAGGTACACCGATTTAAATATCTGGCCGGATGTAATGTTACAGTCCGGTATTAAGACGAGCAGTTAAACTAAATCGGATACCAAGCGGTTACCGGATTTTCGAATCATCTCTAGTGTGTGCTCTATAATAATATAGCTCGTAGAAAATCACTAATAACATTTATTCGGTTAAATAGCAGACTATTATAATTAACAGAAGCCGCGGTGATGATATAATCACAATAATATATTTCTAATAACGTATGTTCAAAACATTATTAATTTTGAACAGTTATTATTTTTTTATTTGTTTAATCACTGAAGTTATCAAATTTTTAAAACATACATTATATAATTTTATCGCTATAATGAGATTTCAATATTGACCACGTAACTTTAATTTGATAGATATTAGTAAATAAAATAGGTATTTTATTTCTTTTTATACATATCTTTAACAAGTGGAGTACTCAGGAGACTATAAATTGTTTCTCTATCTTATTCTCTATGTGACTTTTTTAAATGATCGGCATTCGCCATCGCTTACTTGAAGTTTCAAAGTTTGAGGTGGTCTATAGCCTGATGATAGAGTCTCGGACTTCCAAACGGAAGGATCGTGGTTCGAATCCCATTGCTAACTTACTCCACCTTCAGGACACAAGCTATTTCTTAGTGTGAAGGTGTTTGGGGTATATTTGGATTGACCATGTACCAAATTAATGTTTAAAAATAATATTAATATTTTATTTATTTTTAATATATTTTATTCATCTTGCACATCATCATTCACATCAACAAAATCAAGAAATCAGTTTACATAAGAAAAAATGTGATGATATGCAGTGGCGAGATTATCACTATACAGTGATTTATTCCATCTAACTTTCATATTCCATCTATTTTTCTCCTCTGTGATGATTAATGAATATAACCTTTTCGAAAATGCCTTGGAAAAAAAGGAGTCCTTGGACTCCTGAAATATCCGAGAAATAAAGCTATTTCAACATTTTTCGAAAATGCCAACACTGGCACAGTGGTACTAGACTAGAGAGAGTTGAAACATAAATAAATTGTCACCTAAACGGATAAATAGGAGTTCTTGGACTCCTGAAATATCCGACAAATAGTTATTTTTAAGAGATACTTGTAAATTCACCGAAAATAATCGAGGACGAATAGGTCAAACCAACAGGACCAAACGTTTTGAATGGAAAAGTGTTTATATCTCCTAGAAAAAATTATGGGAGACGAATGAATGAATAAGTGAGTTGAGAATGGAAGTCAATCTCTTAGCTGAATAAAGTTATTAAGTGACGTTTTACTATCACCTGCCTCTGAATTTTACTATCGCTGTCGTATTTTTATTTTACTACACAGAGAAGAATTATTATAAGTTTCAAGTGTCCTCGACTTCATATCGACTAAACTGGTTTTGTGAATGTAATATAAGAATAATGAATAATAATTTAATAACAGCGCTGATGTTTTCACTTTCTTCCTGAGAAAGAATGCAATGTTTATAAAGTAAATAAGATTGTAGTTGACACTCTACCTCTGTAAGCATAACAATCTTCATAACTATGTACAATAAATTGTACATACAATCTATTTTTAACAATTTTATACGTTTCTATAAATGAAAATCTATTGAGTTCACTATGGTTCTGTTTAGCTCTCAAACAATTTCTTCATTTGTTAATCCTCAAGTTCCCTCTACAGAATCGTGAATTTTTTTTTCCATGCAGTTTAGTGTGAACAAAGTTCATTAGTGAAATTTCCATACTATCACGGAATTTCTCACAAGTGGGGTAGCCGGCGGAGTAATTACATGTAAAAAAACATGTAAGTTGTCCTCTCCGTATCAATTAAAATTAGACATTCAGGTATGGATGGGAATTATTGTATCGAACCTCACTTTGTTCAGACAAAACACTCCTCGCGAAAGTGATGGGTAGCGGGTTGTAGTCCCGTCCCGGGAACTAACAAATAAGCTGATGTTGTTTATTTTAAGCTTTGTATTAATTTTAAATATCTATCTTTACCGACCATCACGGCATATCCCACAAGAAGAATAGACAGATGATTAACTTCATGCAATAAACATACACGTGGTCTTCTCTGTGCCAATAAAATTTATGACATTAAGGATGTGTGTGAGAAGAGATATAGGTATGAGAGAAAACCTTTCATCAAATGAAACTGCAATTCACTTTACTTTCAGTATTGTAGCAATAATGAAATTATCACATATACCTACCTACCTGTCATTTGACATTATTAATAAATTAAGTACCTATCTAACATTTTATTTGTTCTTTTATCACGTTAAAACTTTCTTATTTCCTTTATTTGTTAGATAGATATCTATAAGATAATTGTAAGTTATTACTTATTACCTAGTTTAGATAATAAACTTATTAGAATGTGTGAAAGCAACTAGATACCCAACTACATTAAAATATTTACCAATTAACTTTACACCTGATTTTGATCATTTTATTGTAGACTCGATAAAATAAAATAAAATAGTCAAACATTAAATTTCAACGTGTATTTTGTTATTGTAAACTATTTTGATACGAGAGATGTACTTTTATTTTATACTAGCTATAAGCTCGGCAGCGCTCATAAAAGTAATGATAAATTAACTAATGATTGTTCACTACAGTGAATTTGACAAAAACCAAGAGAACAAGAAGGCGAGTTCACTCTTCATAAAGAATTACGACTTACTACTATATAAACTTTAATATCTATTCTATTCTATCATTAAAGGCCATCCACTCTTACGAATGATCAGGAAACTGTAATATCCTTATCAATAAATGTGAAACATATTTTGGGCATTCAAGTATTTTTAATTTAACATTTTTAAAGTTGAATTTTGCGAAAGGGGAATATGGGTAGTTCCGGAGGGCGTCTCTCGATATCTTAAACTAGAATATATATCGTTTCTTAGAAACTTCTAAAATTAAATTTCGTTTCATAGAAAATTAATATCTAAATGCGGAAATAAACTGCGGTCCTAACTAAATTGACAATCTAACTGAGGATTTTTTAATTCGTTGGACTACCTACTTTTGAACGACAATAATTAGTATTATCCAAGCAATATAGCCTGTTTTCAAGAATATCAATTTAAATACATACAGTCATCCCAGTTGTGAGAGATTCCGGGATTGTATACTTGTACATGTACATTTCTCCAGTCTAAGACAGCGTCAGCAGTAGCCCTCCTGATAATATTATTTGTTAATTAAAATTGTTACAACGTAGGTATATACAAAACGTAAATGCTTACAAACAGACATGAAAATTTATTTCTATTTCTAATAATATGTACTAATGTTCAGTAGGTATGTATGAGTAAATTTAACACTATACGTTCGCGGAACTAGAAAACAATGTTTTAAATACAAGTATGTATAATGTATTTATATCTAATTGTACCGGACGCACACTAACAATATACATAACTAATGAAATCATTTAGTTGAGTCGAATGTGAAATTAAATTCCATATAAGGTGACAGATTTTTTTTACAAGAGGCTAAAAAGCCGCCGCGTAAGAACTTGTCATACCTACCTAGATTTGTTTTTTTTTAGTTCTCTCTGAGATTACATCGGTCAAAAACTGTAATAATGGTCTACGCGAGGAGCATGTATCAATATAATCGTAGGTGTTTGGTTGCTTAATTTTTAATTGAGAGATCCCGGAATCGAACCCTTTGTGTTTTATTTATTTAAACATATTTTCACAACTACATTTTTTAAAATCTTAAAAAAATCTATCAATAATCTAACAAATTTAAGATGTAAAATATACCACAAGGCATGCATTAAACAAAAAACTATGGAATAATATACCTAATACAGATCATGGACCACTAATAAACAAATACTTCCACCGATTATGCCGATTTGTTTCACCTTCGCGCCACAGACGTATTGCTTACAGTGACGGAATTTGGGTTTATAATAAACCTCATAACCCGATAAAGAATAGCTCTCCCTCTCTTCTCAGCAAGATTTCAAGGGGCAAATAATTGCTTAAAGCAACGAATAAGACATTTATTATTTTTGATTCTGCTGTGATGAGATGTGTCACTCATCCTGAATATCTTATTTTTATGGCACAGAGAGGACAATCTGCATGTTTATTACGTGCAGTAAGTCCGCTTGCTATCCTAATTGTAGGAGATGCCGTGATGGTATACATAGATATGCAGATAAGGAGAGACATTTTTATGAAGAACTATTGTCTTTTAACTAATATTTAATTGCTAAGTAAATAAGTCGCTGGTTTCTCGTCGCATAAAGTATTGTGTGCAACTTGCGTATCAAGCCTTTGTATGATGCAAAGAGCAAGGAAATTAAACTGATTTAATTGATGCATTATACCATACAAATTTAACAAGGTTTTGTAGAATTAGAAGTCACCTTGAATAATACTTAGAAATAGTTTTGAGTTAACGAAATAGTTTACAATTAGGAAGTCTTGTATAATGTGAAGCATTTTATTTAGCCGATTGTTTTTAATGACGACATATCGTGACACACGAAAACTTATAATACTGCTTATAGGTCATTTCCAGAGAATATCCGATAACTTTTTTTTTGCCATTTCATTTAGGAATATCTGATAAAAGCAAGATTATTTGAAAATATGACATTTCTGCTTTATGATCGCATGAAAAACCCTTTTGTGTGTGAAGAGGGAAAATTCTTTGTGTCTTATTGATTAGAAATATATCTAGGTAGGTACTCAATCAAATCCTTTAGTAGAGTTTCTAGATAAAAATCCAATGTTTTTTTCTTTCCCAAACATATCTCAGTGAGCATTATATGTAGGTATATTTTGTTTAAAAACTTTTTCAATAACATAACATGACATAACATGCATAGACAATTCACACAGATCGAGCTAGTCTCAAATTAAGATTGAATCTTGTATTATGGGTACTAACGCGACGATACACATATACCTATACAATGCTGCACTAAACACTTATACATGTAACACCCAGACCCAGGATAATTTGAAAAAGGTCATTCTTCAATCTGCCCTGACCGAGAATCAAACCCGGGACCTCATGACTCAAAGGTAAGAGCGCTACCTCTACGCCACACCGGCCGGCTAGAAATACCATTTTGTAAGCGATGCATTAGGTTTGGAACTATTGCGAAAAAATACTAGTAGGTAGGCACTTTCCTAGAGAATTAAATAAACATTCGTGAACATTTATTTATTTAGAAAATAGTTGTGGCACGCTGTATGATACAGGTATGAAAATATTTGAAGATGAATCAATGACGGCGTGTTTATTTAATAAAATGTTCGTTGAATGGGCAAGTATCTATATAAGTACGTAGGTATATAGGTAGGTACCTACATTAATGTTTAATATTATAATATGTCTCTTGTCTCGTGATGAGTTCACTTTCACCCAAAACTTGATCCTGTCCACATCTGTTCACATCTGTTCATACATATAATATAATGTTCAGGTATGTCTATTGTACATTATGTTGTATCGTGTTTGTGAACAATATTATTATCATCTATTATAGGTACCTACTACAAATAACTTTATATAAATATCTATTATAGGTATTTGAAAAAATATCATGCGTAAAATATTTCCTAAACATTTTATTTTTTGTAATGTTCATTATGATAGGGATATCAGGAGAATGAGCGTATGCAATGTATCAGAAGTGTTGTAGATAGAATGCGTATAAGTTGCGATGGTTTGAACATGTGGAGCGAATGGACGATGAAAGGATGATAAATAGGATGTATTTAGCTGAAAGAAGGGGTGTGTATGTATAGATAAAGTACACAGATCGGGCTAGTCCCAAATTAATATATGAATTCTGTATCAAGGGTACCTACTAAAGCGACGACACACAACAACTATACAATGCACTAAATACATAAACATGAAACATCCAGACCTAGATCAATTGAAAAAGGTCATCCTTCATTTTGCACTTGCCGGATATCCAACCAGGGACCTCAGGACTCAAAGGCAAGAGCGTTACCTCTGCCCCACACCAGTCGTCCGACTACTCAAATAATTGTATACAAATTAGTCTTGATATTGAGAGGGGAATTGGACAGAAAAAGCAACACTTGCGGGATAGAGAGACAGAGAGAGATGCAAGAGTCATTGACGTTATCCAGAGAGTTACTAATCTGAAATAGAGATCACACAACTATAATTGGTGATACTGGATGGATTCAGAAGTTTTTGGAATACCACGAAAGAACAAGATATTTTCAGACGACTCGGAAGATCTTCGTAATAACAACTGAGACTTCGTTCATTCCGGGATATTGCCATCCTTTGAAGGTAAAGTAGATATTATTAAATGTCTAATTTGCTATCCACGTTTCTCAATATAACACTACCAGAGATATATTAGCACACCTCTCATTTGATATGAATAAATAATAAATTTATTTGATGATATGGGTGTTAATAAAATAATATTTTTAAATAATTCATATAAAAGCCAAGCCCTTGTCTCAATAAATAATTAAGAAAATCATCCATCATCAAATTAGAAAACATGATTGGGTATCAGCTATAAATGTATAAGTGATTAATCTTTCACATTGATCTATAGATTGTTGAGGAATGTGGGCGGATAAAAGATTTATAGAGGATCTATTAAATTGAATAGATTTCTTTCATTTCATCAAAATAGATAAATGATGACTTTTGTTGTTGGACTAAAATTAGATTTTATAATAATAACTATAGACAGTTTATTGATTGTTTGAATACTAATAAACTATACCTTCTCGCCGTATCCTAAGTGGGGTAGGTAGAGAGAACGGAACGCCACACAGCTCTATCCCTATATATTTTTTCGCTTTTTTCGCTTCCTCTAAATTCATACACGCACGCCGTATCTTAAGTGGGGTAGGCAGAGAGAATGAAATGTCACACAGCTCTATCCCTACATATTTTTTCGCTTCCTCTAAATTCATACACGCACGCCGTATTCTTAGTGGGGTAGGCAGAGAGAACGGAACGCCACACAGTTCTATCCCTATATATTTTTTCTCTTCCTCTAAATTCATACACGCACGCCGTATCCTAAGTGGGGTACGCAGAGAGAACGGAATGTCACACAGTTCTATCCCTACATATTTTTCGCTTCCTCTACAGTCTACATTCATACATGCAAGTCGATTTCTCTTTCTCAGTTACTTGAATATTGTAGATTCTCTCTGCCTTCCCCACCACACCACATCTTCCATGTATAGACCCCAAGCTTCTCAACAACCTGGATATTAAATTTATTCTCATTCTCAAAATATCGTTAAATGCCACGATTTCAGAGATTAAGTAAATATTTTCGAAAGGTACATTCATTTATTATTTTAATTCTTTTTTATTTGCTTTTTCAAAGACTAATACATTATTAATATTATAAATACCTAATAAAGTGATAAATTAGAGATGAGTGTAATACTGTTATTTTAAATAAGCGATAATCGTTAAATAAAAGTAACAGTTACTACTACCTTATAATAACAATAATAATCACAGTAAATTGATTCAATACGAGTACCTATGTATTTAACTTACTCTGTACCTTATACGTGTGTTAAATAATTATGTATTATTTGGTAAGTACTGCATAGATATTATTTATTTTGACTTTTTAAATTCATTACAGAAACATTAAATTTTATTATCCGCATTTGATTTAAATACTAACTTATCATATTGTACAATCATTCTAAGTTTTCAGTTTTACTACTTTTTATATTTTTATTTATTTATTACTAAAAAAATTAACATTGTAAAAAATAACACATTCATAAATAACTCTGTTGACTTCTGATTTAAAGACCCCAGACAGCAATTATATGCTGGTTTATGGGGTCAAAAACAATCACAGATATTCACCAATATTTATAAAATGTATACCACTACATCTCAAGCACTTCACAAATTTCTCTTCACCAGAACACTTTTCTTAAGTTTTTTTTTGAACGAAATTAAATTATTAACTTCTTTTAAATCCTTTGGCAAAGCATTATAACTCAATGTAGATATGTTTGATTTGATCACTTGCACATGAATATATTTATAACAAGTGACAAGATTATCCTTCAATAGTACCTATTTTTTTATTACAAGCACAGTATTAATGATAAGATTATGGAAGATATGTCTTAGTGACATTAGCCACATGACCATCTGATAATGGGTTGTTCACATCTCAATGTCATTGTTGATATTATACTTAATATACTATAGTCTAAAGTAATATATTCTTATGGATTTCATCAAGTAATTTAATATACTAAAAATTATTATTGCTACATCTTTTCGTATAGATTTTTTGATGGTTTTTGCCGGGCAGCCCTCTAGGCTGTGTGAAATGTGAATTATGTGACTATGTGAAACTCTAACTCTACTATGTGAAATAAATTTTTTCGAGTTGTCGGCGAGTAGTCAAATGTTTTTGTTAAGATGGATTTATGTATTGATTTTTAAAATGATTACTTTTGTTATGACTTTTACTCCGATTATATATCTGAAATTTTTGTTCAACATTTTGTTTGAATGAATGCATTACATGGATGTTTCTGAATGAGATGGAAGCTAGGGCATCTATTGTTTCGGAGGCTAAAACTTTACAACAGTTAGTAAATAAATTAAATAAGTTAGATGTATACAAATTTTAAAAGATAAAATATTTATTCTATATTTTCAAGTGTAACTTTGCGGAATTGCATTAGATGCACAATATTACATGTGATATTACTGATGATGACCACATTGTAGTTGAAAACGTTCTAATAATTAAAACAATCTCATAGTGGAATGAAACAGTGTTTGATTTAATTTAAATATTTTCTTTTATAAAAAAATATTTATCAACCAAAATACGATAAACGAACAACCGTTCAACAAAATAAGTATATGCATCTCAATAACCATTTCAAATTAAATATAATAGTTAATGCATTCCCTCCAGAAACAAGATATGTACCTACTAGGTAATCCGTTACTCTGTTTTATAAATAATAGCATTACGAGTAGGTATTTCATACTACTATTATTATATAAACCACCAGGTATTACATTCACCCAGTGAAAGTAACTACGAGTATTAAATTAAGTATCGGGTAGAATACCCACCATAGAGCTTTGCATCTTAATAACTTCGTGTATTTATGCAGGAAGTAATCGGTACTAAAGTATGTTTTGTTTATTAGGAAATATTGTTTTTTTCTTAAGCTATTCTGGGCCCATCTTTGGTTAAACTATTTTCTGTCTTTGGCGAAAATAAAGCTCATGTAGTCTATAAAATAAAATAAAATATCAGAATATTTATAAGAGCTTGCTTTTTCTGACCCGAAGGCTGAGTGATTTGGATTAGAGTTTGTTTCTTTCTAATACATTTTTTTGGCATTTTATTTACATCAATTTGACATTTCTAGGATAGCCCCTTATGCTATATATCTAAGGTATCTGTTTATGATGGAGTAATAAAGCGCAAATGAACTAGAATGACGTAACTTCACCACGTGGATCAAATTCTCAAGGATGATTCTGTGTAAAGTAAGAGAAAGTAACGTGAATGCATTAGGTATGTATGCAAGGACAGGTCAGATTGACGTTGTGTTCTCTATACCTTCCCTAAAAGAAATGCGGCGTGATGGAGTCGCTAGATAGGTAGAAAATTATTAATATTATTTATGAGGTTTGATATCAAAACTGTACAAATTCTTTCATTGCCCAAAAAAAAGTAAAAATCAAACTGATTTCTAAGTTATCATTGATTTTCTCTGATATTTTTCACATATAGGTATTTCAAAGGATGTAACTTTTTCATTAATTGTATCGGCATTAACTTTGTAACACTTCATTTTAAATTATGAAATAAAATAAAATAAATATTTATTATTTTTGTATAGATCAGTAGGTACCTACCTGATGATGCGAACGCGGAGTCCGCGAAACCGGTCGTGCGTTAGTCTTACTCAACAGTAACATAAAACAAAAATAATAAATATTTATTTTATTTTATTTCATGATGTAACTTTATTTAATAATTGTGTTCTATTACAGTTAATTTTGTAAAATTCCACAATATGATGTAAATGAAACAAAAAACTTGTTGACGTATGATTTTTGTCTTTGTCAAAATAAAATCTGGTCACTAAAATAAAAGTACATCGTAAAACTTTACAAAGTTTTTTCTTTTATTAACATTAGATTTAATAATGCAGTTTTACAGATTTCAACAGAAAGAGTATTTCTGCACACTTTGTCAAAAAATGACATTTTATGATTGCACACATTCGATTCAAAATCACTCCTATAATCTTGAAAGTTTGTTTTAATGTGCTAACTACTTTCTGCATAGCTATACTCATTTGTTTTGAACGGAAGACAAAAAATATTCGTTTTTATGATTACTATTTAATGAACTTGTACTTGTTATCGCGAAATGTGATTGTGATTAATTATTGTTGCTGAATGATCAGATATAAGAATGGTATAGTAATGTGTTACTCTAAGGTGAATTAATATATATCATTATTTTAACATGCTGTGTTTACACCCAATTTATTTTGATCAGCAATACGATAACTAGATTTACTTTGCTTTCTTTTACTTATTTATTTCTGAACGAGAAACTCGTGGTTTATCAAAATTTTTCAATGTATCTATTTTCCTACCTATATAACCTACCTATCTTTCTACTACTACTAATATACTATCATGGCATATTCCACAATTGAGATACCCAGTGGTCTAACTGCATATAGTAAGCATCCAGTTGTCCTCATTGTGCCATTAAAAATGAAGACATTCATGATGTGTGGTATGCCTCATCGCTAGATTGTAGATTTTATTTGCCTTAAACGAGGAGTATAGGTACTTATAATTCTCTGTATCTTTATTTCTGCCTTGTAACCACCAAATCCACAGCACGTATCGAACATATTATAGAAATTCTGATTTGGTATGTCTTCTATCTATACCACCACGGTATATTCCTCAAGTGGGGTAGCTAAAGAATGTGGCCTGTCGTCTCTGCGATAAGAATAAATATTGAGAATTGATGATAGTGAAGAAGATGGAGGGATAGCTGGTACTCGGTGTCACAAGAGGGAACAACTTTTGAAGCAGCAGATCAATGATCTATAATACGAGGAGGAAAAAGAAGATGATAGTGAAATGGAATCTAAGAATCAAGAACAAGAACTCACTATTGAGTTCGAGTACCTTGTTAAAGACGATAATTCGAGAAATATCACGTAGGTACCTACAGACATCAACCACCTTGTATTCAGCACACTGAGAAAAATACTAACGAAATTTCACAACGAATCATTGGTACGTACAATCAGATTAGGACCAGAGATAGTACAACGATTCATTAGTACGAATCTATAATATTAACTTTTCGCAAACAAATCGTTGGTAAATTTACAAACGTTCTAATGAATCGTTTGTTCTATCTCTGGTCCTAATCTGATACGTCCGTACCAATGATTCGTTGTGAAATTTCGTTAGTATTTTTCTCAGTGTAGCGATGAGATTTATTATGCCACCCATTCTGAGTTATTCACTGTGTCGGTGTTTATAGGTAGTAAAATTCCATATCGAAATGAATAAACATTGACAAAATTGACAATGTCCTTTTAAGACGAAAGACGTCTCTCTCACCGAATAAAACAATAGTAGAATAAAACGCTTGTTTAATTTATTTCATTCTGAGTTACATGGAGCGAGTATTGGCGTAAGTGTGTAAAGATATGAATGAAATGTAGAGTTAATTTGTTTCATTCTGAGTTACATGGAGCGAGTATTGTCGTAAGTGTGTAAAGAAATGAATGAAATGTAGAGTTAATTTGTTTCATTCTGAGTTACATGGAGCGAGTATTGTCGTAAGTGTGTAAAGATATGAATGAAATGTAGAGTTAATTTGTTTCATTCTGAGTTACATGGAGCGAGTATTGTCGTAAGTGTGTAAAGATATGAATGAAATGCAGAGTTAATTTGTTTCATTCTGAGTTACATGGAGCGAGTATTGTCGTAAGTGTGTAAAGAAATGAATGAAATGCAGAGTCAATTTGTGAAATCATGAACGAGGGCGTGTTGATGAATGCTTTGTAGACAAAATAATATATTATGAATGATATTATGAAAATATCATCTAATGAATATGAAGTAGTGAAATTATTTCAAGATCAGAGACAGCAGAGTCATTGACTGATTAAATTTTGCATAATAATCCTCACAAAAATAATTATTATTTTAGTCCGTTTGTCAATATGTCTACACTGAGAAAAATACAATACAATTGTTGGTAAATTTACCAACGATTTGTTTGTGAAAAGTTAATATTATAGATTCGTACTAATGAATCGTTTGTACTATCTCTAGTACTAATCTGATAGTACGTACCAGTGGTCCGTTTTGAAATTTCGTTAGTATTTTTCTCAGTGTACTACCTATACTATTCCATCACGGTATACCCCACTTGTGGGATATTATGGTAGGCCAGCAGACTAGCTGCACGTAATCAACGGATAGATTGTCCTCTCTGTGTCGATGAAAAAATAAGACATTCAGAATAGCTGGCACGCCTCATCGTTGAATTTTAGGTGTTAAATGTCTTATACGTGAGGTTTTACAACCACACGACTTAACAGGACACTCGAAAACTTACAGAAAAGAGTGGAAGACCTATTCTATACCTGGGACACCACGGGATAATACCTATGTCTATATATACTCTTTCTATCTATTTATATAGCCTCACCACGCAGTGTCCCAAGCGGGGTAGGCAGAAGGAATAGAACACCATTAAGACCCATCCATAACAGACTATTGGTGTTTAAAAATGAATAAAAAAAATATTTTTTTACTTCCTTTATTAACAGAGTGATAATAGATATAAAGCCTTCCATAAATATTTCGTAAAAATCATAAAAATGATACTTTTCTTAAAAATTACAAAGAAATTCATTTATTTTTGTATTCCTACCGAATCTATTGTTTGTAAGTGGGAATAAATAAAAGTTGACTACAGAGATCATTACTTTATGTATTAATAATAGTAACCTGGTTTCGACTTACAAAGTCATTTTCAAACTTTTTTGGAATGTTACTTATAATATGAATTGTTGGGATTGGTGAACATACCATGGTTAAAATGCACTTAAACCAGCCTTTCCTGTTTAGTACACAATTTGTTAGTTTTATAAATGAGATGTTTGTTGAGTAACGTTCTTAAATTGCTAAGATACCTGTAAGTGTTGATATGTTTATTTAATGTTTCTTTCTTAAGCGGAGCCGGGTATAGAGCTAGTAATTAATAATAATATTAAAACATGAATTAGCTTTTTAGATACATACTTATACCAAGTGTTACATTCTCCTAATATAAATAAAAAAAAAAGTTGTATGAATGAATAATAATAATATCATTGCTAATTGGCGTGTGCAAAAAAAAAACATTTGAACATGTCGTTCAACGGTATTAGTCAAATCAGAACATGACGATTTCTCTTCTGACAAGCGTCCGTTTTAAAGAATTTATTCCATAGGACTAAAACACGTATGTTCATCAATTTATACCATCACGACTTTTCTAAAAAGTGGAGCAACCAGGAGACCGACTGCATATAATAAATCTGAAAATCTTTCAATATGAATGGTATGCTTTATAACTGCTAAATAAAAGATGATAAATCTCTTAGAATTCCTGCCTTTTAAAGGACACTCAAAAACTCACAAAAAAGAGAAGAAGATCTATTGCCTGTCAGTAATGTTGAACTAAAAGATAGAAATAAATATAAGAAGAGAAGATGGAAGGTATAACCCTAAAATTCTGGAATGAAAACCACGGGGAGAAAGAATAGGTGTAGTAAGATCTCTAAAAAAAGGGCTAACGACAAAATAATAATAATGATAACTAGATAACTTATTTAAGATGCGCCGTTTTGTGGAAAAAACTACCGCAAGGACCCATTCAAGAATCGTAACACCTGCTGAACAATAGGGTTTTAAAAAACGACAGGAGATGTTAATGACACACTCCATGATAAACTCCAGGTTATGGGAAAACGATCTGTTACTCTTGCTTGATACTCAAAAAGGTTTGATTAATGACTAGTTGAAGTTAAGGGAAAGTAGTGAGACAGAAAAGAAGGCAAATAAATTGATGAGGCCTATATTTACCAGTTTGGAAGGCGTCTGGACTCAGCATCAGGACAAAATGTCGCTTGTTCAATGCGTGCATCATCCCAATCCTTCTATATGGCTGTGAGTCTTGGCACTTAACCAAGGCTCAGGAGCGGAAGATACTAAGCTTTGAAAACAGGTGTCTTAGAAGGATTTTGGATGTCAAATGGTATGAACATGTTACAAATGATGCTGTGCGCCGGCGCACCCAGCAGAGACCTGTAATCTCCGTAATACAGGAGAGACGATGGTCCTGGCTGGGACATGTTTTGAGAATGCCTAATGATAGTTGGCCAAAAAGAGCACTGTTTTTCCGTCCGCAGGGGTTCCGTCGGCCCGGGCGTCCCTCTTTCACAATACACCGTTCCTATGACAACGATATCAGAGCGCAAGGAATGTCGTGGAAAGGGGTGACGCAATTGGCACAGAGACGCTCTGAATGGAGGAGGCTGGTTTCTGCCCTGTGCTCCCGAGAGGAGCGTTGAGGGCGATGATGATGATGATGATGATGATATTTACCAGGGGAAAAATTAAAATCAGCAGTAATAAATTGAATAATTAATAAAAGCAGGTACATTGTCAATATAAATTAATTAATATTTGATATAGGTATTGATTAAACTTTTATCACATTACTACCAATGAAAGTTGTCAAACTAGTTGTGGGAATATTATTTGGCAATCTCCGAAATGACAATGTCATGGATTTTGAATCAAACGATGAATGCTGTTGAAATAAATATTTATTAATTATTCATTTTGATTGTCTTAGTGTATGAGAGATCCCAGAATAGATAAGGATTTCCAATCTTTTGATTATTAAACTTTCTCGTGTGCTCTTAAAATGTCTTTGTTGTGATTGATCACTCATCAGCGTCATTTGCTTCGCTTATACAGAGCTTGAAAAAAAAATAATGTAAAAGTTTTGGGTCTAGACAAAGCATTCGTAGGACTTATATACACGTTGTTGATGTTGTATAATATTACACGTAATTTGTAATCTGAAAATGACGAAAAAATACGATATTTATCATTGCTTTTTTTTTTTTTTAAAAAAAAGATATATCTGGGTTTTGTTATAAACCCAAATACAACCTTATACACCTTTCACAGTAAGCTAAAAGCTTGTGTCGTGAAAGGGGAGTTTGCCGGCACCTGGGATCGAACCCCGGACCTCATGTTCATAAGGCCGTGACTCTACCTCCAGGCTACCGACGAACTCAAAGCGAACTCGCTTGTTAAAGGTTAAAGTAAAGTGCACTTTACAAACCAGCCTTTGCCAATTCGTAAGCATCGGGACACCTTTCCTGTTTCAAACTAAAGGGAGTTTCAGGTTGTACAGGGGTCTGTTAAGTAATATTCTTAAGGTATGCTCTTCATTTTCTTCACTCGCCTGTTAGTGATAGTGATAGTCATATTATAGTGATAGAAAAATACTTTCAGAGTTCTGCCCTAAGATGGCAAAGTATGATATGTCACTTTTAGCAAACTTTACAGGAGAGCAAATTTAAAGTTTGATGTGTTGGTGTAAATCAGGGAAATGACAATAAAGACATATAATAATGGATATATGTTGACAAAATAGTTATTTATTGAGTTAAATATATAAATATGTAATTTTCAAATGTAAAGTAATGAAATTTGTCATATATCTGACTATCTACCTGACATATCATATTTTGGCATCTTAATGTAAGATGCCAAAATATGATCTCCTATTGCAAAGTAAGCAAAACATGATATGTCTAGGACATATCGTATGTAGCTTCCTTCTGTTTGTAAGATAAAACTAGCCAACTTGAGAATGCAATGTGAATACATTAAAATTTTATGAATAATTAATTATTAATATTTTAATTATTGATTGGTTGACACCTCTTTTTATTACATTGATTTCCTTTAGAAATCTCAAAAATATTAATCTTTGCCTAATAGAACACCATGCTTAGGCAACTTTTACTATTATGATCATCATCATAAGCATAACAGCCCAGGATGGGCCTTGGCTAAATCTAGGAGTCTCGTCTACTCTTCTCTTGCCTTTATTCTCCAACTTAATCTTATAAGCTAAAATTCCTTTTTTTTTAAAAGGATACATGATTTTATAAATCTTTTTTCTAAACACCTTTCATCTAATTTAATAGATTGTGTAAAGGGCTAGGAATGAACTTCAGAGTCCCAGGGTAAGACACAAAAACTGACAATAGTTTTTTTCTGTAAAGGAATTAAACTTTACAGAGAAATCCCTGTGGAAATCAAGGAAGTTCGGACCCTAGCACCTCTAGCAGCCTTTAAATTAAGATGCTTAAACTATGTAAAGGAAAGATTCTGATCCATGTGGTGGGGCGGAATGCAAAGAATGTAAATTATACTATACCCCTACGCCGTGTCCCAAGCGAGGTAGGCAGAGAGAACGGAACGCCAAACAGATCTATCCCACTTCCTTCGTTTCCTCCACATTCATACAGTATCTCATACACGCACGTCGGTTCCTTTTACTCAACACGCGGCCGTCCTTGAGAATCTGATCCACGTGATCAAGCCACGTGGTTCTCTAATTCATTACTTTGATTAACTAGTAATATATGTTTGAGTTTGTAATTACTAGTGAACTGTTTTTTTAAATTGTAAAAAAAATTATATTTTTATAATTTTATAAATAAATAAACATGTCAACAAATCATAATTAGCCATCATCTCTATTACCGAAAAGTCAATATTGCAAAATACCTATGTCTTGTGACATACGAGTAGGTATACTATCGCAATGCTGATACTTAAGATGGCAAACTATGATATGTAGACATACGAGTAGACTGTTGCGATGCCGATACATAAGATGGCAAATTATGATATGTAGACATATCATAATTTGCCATCTTAAGAAATCCTGAAAACGTACATATCATATTTTGAAATCCTTGTTTAATTCAAATAATATAAACCATATCCATATCATATTTTGCCATCTTGTAGATCTCGCAGAGACGAATCCATTGATACCAATAACTCAATTTGACCAAAAAAGTGACATATCATACTTTGCCATCTTAGGGCAGAGTTATTCTGCGATAGTTTAGTCATTGATGATGTGAGTCCGGTTAGACTGGACTTGCATTGGTCGAACGCTGTTTCTTTATCCCTTTGTATAGTTTACGTTTTAATAAATATGCTGTAGACACGCTTAATTGGGTGGGGTAATTGGGTGGGGTAATTGGGTTGACCTGCAGGATTACTCTTGACAAAACTAAACACGATCTTAATCTAGTCTTGATCTTGATCCTACGACGCACGAAGGGACTATGGTCAAAAACACCGCGCTACCGCTAACGCGCGATCGTTTTGATTGTATTTTTTGCCAATAGTCACTTCGTGCGTTGTATGATCAAGATCAAGACTAGATTAAGATCGTGTTTAGTTTTGTCAAGAGTTGCTGCTGCTGATCAGAGCAATATTATTCTCTCTCTTTTTATTTTCATATATGTTTTGTCAACTCACTGTTTGTCTCTATGAAATAAATAAATAAATAAATCTCCTCTTACACATGTACATATGCTAATCATTACAAAATATGTCTTTTATATTTTAAAGCACACAATCTTTGACCAAGAAGTAATTCTACTGAATTCTTAATTTAAATCGTGGGAGAAGCCACAATCGTAAAGTACTTATTTATACAGATAGTTAAATATACCGAGTCGTCATTTTTTTCGTTAGCAGTTCAATTATGCTATATTAAAACGTACTTATATATAATATAATTTTATGTGACACCATCATAAGTCGTCTGTAATGAGTATAATAATAAAAATAATATATATAAATTATCAAATTCTAGTACAACAATCATTTTGCAATGATGACAAGTTTTGCGGCATGTGTAAATGGTTGGTATTATACAACAATGTTTTAAACAAAACCTACAACAAATTGAGATATCTACAACATAATGAATCGACGTTTTGTATTGAACAAAATTTTTTGTTCCATATTATATTGTTGTTCGTTTATTTTTGCATATTTTGAGAAATAAAGTTTATTATTATTTAATTAAAGGATAATATAATTTATAGGTATATCATTTTTTTAAACTTTCTGACTTGAAACATTGTTCGCAAAGACTATCCAAGTGGAATAATAATAATTGGCCTGTGCGGTTCTTCGTGTAATTTTTCTCTCGAGAAAAGTATGTCAAAAATAACGTTACGAAATGCAATTTTTGAACCTAGGACAAATGTTTAACTTGACCTGGTTGATGGGAAGAAAATCATGAATTAATAGAGTAGCCGTTTACAGTATTATTTACAAATGCTTGTTGTCTACCTATCTGCATTCATCGGATAGCTGAACAAACATAATCCCAAATACTGTTTTTTTGTGTGTTTTTCTCATTTGTTTTTTAATTATATAGGCCCACAAAAGATACTGTGAGGTGAGGGCCACAATTATGATTTGAATATTAATTATTACAAATTTTGTTCTTTAAAACGTGATCTTGATTAAAAAAATAATGCAGATTTTAGTTTATATGAATGGGTGAGATAATACAAAATAATTTTTAAATTTATGTTTAAATTAATGTTTAAAAATCAATGCAAAATTTTGGCGGACGATATCTAATTAAATTATTGTTTAGCGAGCCGCCAATATAAATGTCTCTTTGACAATCGATGGTGTAGGGCTTGGGTCTCCAAACTTTGAAGCCTAAGGGCCATAATGATTACTTCAGTATGTTCCAAGAGCGAAAACAGTTTTAATTTTTCTGCCCTTAACTATATTTCTGTGTAGGTTGTAATTTAAAAATATGTATTACAAATCAAACTGATACTCACGCCAGCCCATAGAACTCTCTAATTTGGGAGAAAGAAATACGCGTTTTAATTTATCTTTTCTTATAGGACATTCTCAAATAATCTCTCTCAAGCAACTCAACGTCGTTCAGGAAATCATTACAATCATCATCATCATCATCGAAATCGGTCCCTCAATGCTGAGGATCGTGACCTTCATGCGGTACTTCTCGCAGCAGTCTGGCCCACCCTGGTCTGTCTTCAGCCCGCCGCAGTGACTCCGCAAACAATATTAGTCAAATATTCTACATGAAAGATATATATTCAATAAATCGAAAATGTATATTTCAATTGCTGTAGAAAATTGATTTATTTATTTTTACATAAATTATCAATGACTTTATGTTAGTTTCATAAATTTAAATAATAATTATACACACATAAAATATCTATCAAATTTTATAAATAATTAAATAACATGTTATACAATATTTTCAATAAAATTTCACATTTAAAATATACATACTCTCTCTCTCTCTCTCATTCTCTGTACATAAATAAATAAATAAATAAACCATTGATAAAATCATTATTTGACCAAAACGGTACACACATTAGCACATAAATAAAAGTTATGGCTTCTGATGAAGGTGGCGTGAAATTTCTTTTTGAGGAGCGGCGGTAATTATTTTTAATAATATTTAGTATTTGCCATGAGGCAATTTACATCACCATCATCAGCAAGATGTGTTACATAATAATATTATGTTATAGCTATTACGCATATTTAATATCATATTTATGTACCATCTGAGTATTAGAAATAAGTGTTAATATGCATATTGGAATAAGTTTTGCATTTGTTTGTGAGTTCTAATTATAATACGTGTAAAAATGATAAGCTGGACTAAAGTACAATGTTTGAACTTATGATTTTAGTGTTTTCTCTCATAATATCTTGCCTTTAACATGCTTTTTTGAGTATTCACTATGTGCCTCTAAAACATCAGTAAATTTATTACAAAATTATTTCAAATGTTATCTCCGTGATATAGGAGAGACGTTGGTCCTGGCTGGGTCATGTTCTGAGAATGCCCAATGATTGTTGGCCAAAAAAAGCATTGTTCTTCCATGCCCAAAGGTTCCGTCGGCCCGGGCATCCCTCCCTTTTTCACAATACACCGTTAATATGACAAAGAAATCAGAGCGCAGAGGATGTCGTGGGAAGAGGAGACGCGAATGGAGGAGGCTTGTTTCTGCCCTGTGCTCCCGAGGGGAGCGTTGAAAGCGATGATGAAGTCAAACTTAATGTGATTTCCATCAATTCAAAATTCATGGTAAAGAAGGCATCAAACTGTACAAATGTAATGTATTTTTTTATTAGACGTTACTTGAGAATGAGTTAAGTATATGATTTTTATAATAATGTGGAATCAACATACTCGTGCGCTTTGAAATCATATGACCTATTTTTAAAATGTATTAAATATTTGTTAGGACAAAAGCTCTTGAAATGACAAGTGTCATAAATTAAAATTATTTATAATTTAATAACAAAAAAATATGTTGTCATTAAATATAATACTTTATCCCCACACCTAAAGTGATTGAGGTAAGCAGTGATGAGTGAATACCAGAAGTCTCTAGTATTAATTAAAACTGTATCCTTCAGAATGCCATACGTGGAATACTTTAATGATGATTTTGCAATAAATATCATTAATATAGTCACTTTGTCTATTAACAACAATATCCACACTTTATATTAAATAATATAATTCAATGTGTGGTAGGTACAGTATGGTGAAGATGACACAGTTATTACGAAATACAATACAACAAAATAATACCACATTCTTATTTCGTATACAAATCAGAGGAAGTCAAGCTTTATTATAACGAATGTTATTGATAATTGTTGTTCCAGCGATTAATTACTATTTTAAACATGTATGGTGTGAGATAATTAAGTGAATGATTTCCTATTTTGTTTGAAATTGCAAAGCAGGAAGAAGATTTAATATGAATGAAATGAAGGAATGGAGGAGCAGAATGATTCTCATTTATCAAAATGCCTGCTTATGCGGAATGCATGTACCTAATGTGAGTGACCCGATGATGGCGAGTGACAAGGCGATATACGTCGCTGAATACTGGAGTGGCCAGGCCTTAAGTCCTGACCCGAAAAGTAAGTAATGAAATGAAGAAAAGTTGAAAAAAAAATAATAAAATTTTACCAATCACTTATCACTTAAGCCAGCCTAGAGCCAATTCGTAACCGTTGGGACGCTTTTCTCACTTCTTTCGATTAGATTTCGCATTGTGTAAGCATAGTTCTTCTATCCAGATGTCTGATTGGTTTTGTCATCTGCACGTTGTGTCCAAATCCATTAAAACAATAAGAAAATGAGTTCGAAAAGAGATTAAAATTGACGCAATAAAATGATAATTAAATAAAGCAGCATAAGTTATTTAAAAAGTAATGACAATATTCGTGAATTCTTTCAAATCATTTTTAACTCCTTACAAATCAAATTTGCATATTTCAAATTGCATAGTTTTAAAGGGAGTCTCCCAGAATGTCAAATCTTCTAGATTTTAAATAATATTCTGAAAGTTCTATAAAATACGAGTAAGTTACAACTACTATACTATAACAGCATATCAAACAAATGGAGTACTCAGCTAATCAATAGCAATAAAAATAATAAATTCAGGATGGATGGCATGAATCATTGCTGAATTGTAGATTATGTAATTTGAAACAAGCGTTTCTTTCTACTATTGATTATTAATTCCCAGAGAGACGTCTTTCGACTTATAAGTTCATTATCTATCTCAAATAGATTGATAATGACCTTATAAGTCGAAAGTCTCTCTGGGAATTAATAATCAATAGTAGAAAGGAACACTTGTTTCAAATTACATAATTATGGAATTCTACTACGTGTGCACCGACACAATTAATGAATTGTAGATGTTAATTGTTTTATACGTGAGATTATACAAAACCTACTATTTACAGAAAATTAAAAAACCTGCAGAAAAGAATGAGAGGCTTATTCTTTAATTAACAGAAACTCTACGAGGATAGGGTTATAAATTAGAAAACAAGATTTTGTAGAATAGTTGCTTAAAACAAAAAACAATTCCTTTCTGTACCATAAATTAAAATTCATTATTAAATAATGAGTATGAAAGAGATAGGTATTTTTAGTAAGTAAGTTTCGAAGTATTGCCTCTGTCAAATGGTTTACGGATTCCACATTTATCACATCTTCTTATTTATCAAATATAATTATATTCTAATAATATTTAAATATCTATACAAACAACTTCTTGCACAATAACTTATGAATGAGGAAAGTACCTCAATACATATAAAACTTTTATAGTGATTACTATAATATATTATTATATACATAGTATCTATACACTTAGATTCAAATTACACTTCAGAGTGCCTCATAAATAATATACCCTTGCGACATCGACGGTGAATCATTCTAAATGTAACACATTATAATGGATACTATTAAACACGGATGTCCTCATATGAATCAATCATTTATAATATTTGTAATTTCTACAATTCAAGTCACATGACATTCATATGAATAATTATGTAATGAGTAAACGTTGTTTTGCCATATACATTATTTCAAGATCGCTAATATTACTTTTAAAAAATAGGGGTTGATGGCAGAAGAGTGAAAATTTAGAACTGTATGTATTTTTTAATGCCTCATTATAAAAAAAAACTGTCAAAAAAAAATCGGGGTGGATCACTCTTATAAAATATAAACATAAAACAGTAACAAATAAATGGTTTACACGGAATTTAATAATACAAATGAAACATAGAGATTCTCTTAAAAAAATATTATTAAAGGACCCTAATAATGCAATATTAAAATTGGAATATAAAAAACTTCGGAACAAAATTAATAAAGATATATCAAAAGCGAAAAATTCTTTTTACAAGTCAAAAATTGTGGAAGCAGAGGGAAATAGCAAATTATTATGGAAGGAAATTAATAGTATATTAGGTAAAACTAAACAAAATATAGATGAAGATCTTTTAAGATATTTTAAGAACGACGAAACAACTATTGCACAAAACTTTTGCCAAACATTTATATCTGAGGTAAATAAAATCACAATATCGTGTCAAGTCGATTTAAGTCGAAATAATCACATTGCTGAGTGTGATAAATCAATCTATTTTAAAAAAGCTACGGAAAATGATATTAAAAAAATCATAAAATCATGTAAAAAAAAGTCTGCAGGTATAGATGGTATAAAAATGGAGGATATACAAGAAATCTCAGAAAAATTATCTCCAATAATAACTGCTCTAATAAATAAAAGTGTAAAGGAAGGAACTGTACCAAATGAATTAAAAACTGCTGTAATTAGACCAATTTATAAAAAAGGTTCACATTCTGATTATAAAAACTACAGACCAATTTCTATATTACCATCTATTGATAAAATAATGGAAAAATATATTGTTGATCAAATTAAATTGTTTCTGTCGAATAATAATATAATAGCTGAACAACAATATGGTTTCCAAAGCGGTAAAAGCACTATAACACTTCTCAAGCGATTTTCAAATTATATTAATACACGTTTGAATAACGGTGAACACGTGATTGTTGTTTTTGTAGATTTTACCAAGGCATTTGATACAATAAATCACAAACTTCTTTACGAGTGCTTGGAAAGGTCTGGTATCAGAGGTCCACTATTGGGATGGGTTAAGGATTACTTAACAAACAGAAAAATAGCTGTAAAGGTAAATAAAATGTTAAGTAATCCATTAAACTTAGATATCGGTACACCCCAGGGGTCAATAATCGCACCTTTATTATACCTAATATACGTGAATGATATGATTGATACAGTTAAAAATAATAAATGTGAAATCTTTCAATTTGCCGATGATACAGCAATAGTCACATCCTCCAAAAATATTGTTCAAGCTGAACATGAAATGCAAATATGTTACACTCAACTTTGCGCATGGGCTCATGATAAAGGGTTGATAATAAGTGAAAATAAAACACAAATCTTACACATACATTCAAGTAACAACAAAACCACACATAAATTACAAATTTTATCACATAATCATCAATGTCTGCATAGCAACTCTCAAACTACTTGTAATTGCCCAACATTGCCAGAAGTAACATCGTATAGGTATTTAGGAATTATTATTGACAAACACTTAAATTACAAAGAACACGTAGATTATGTTTGCAGTAAACTAAGAACCCTGACAGCAATTTTCAAAATAATAAGACCCAGACTTACTTTTTGCACGGCCAGATTGCTGTATGTAGCCCTTTGTGACTCAATAATATCATATGGAATATCTTCATATGGACTAGCATATAAAACGACACTTGGTAAGATTGCAAAGATTCAAAGAAGACTCCTAAAAATTATAGTTACAAAAAAGATTGCTAAAAAATTAAAAAGAAAAAATAAATGTCTTTTTGATCGATGTAAAGTGTTGTCTCTTCAGAGGAGGGTGGAGTATAGTATTCTGGTTGAGCATTTTTTAAGACCTAAAGACGGACTTTTAATAGCACATGGTAGACAGACTAGATCAGTGGCTAACAAACTATTGCGCATTAACAAATTTTACAATGACTATGGACGTAGGACCGACGATGTGTTGCTGCCCAAGGTTTGGAACCCCATGCCTGCCTGTTTGAAGCAATGCGAATCCATCGAGGAGTTCAAAAAGAAGGTTAAAGGATACATATTACACAAAAATCCTCGATGGTTGATCTAAGAATTGGGCACGGGTTGTTCTGGACTTTGTGGGGCGGATAGTTTATTATAGGTATAAACATAATATATGTACAATATTTATATTTTGATTGTTTAATCTTATTATTGTAATGTAAGATATTTAAGATCACAGCCCAAAATCCCCATAAGGGATTAGGCAAATAATATAGACTTTGTTACCATATTTTTTTATTAATAAAAAAAAAAAAAAAAAAAAAAAAAAAAAAAAAAAAAAAAAAAAAAAAAAAAAAAAAAAAAAAAAAAAAACTTTTAGGGGTATGAAAAAAAAGATGTTGGCCGATTCTCAGATATACCCGATAAGCATACAAAATTTCATTAAAATCAGTCCAGCCGTTTCTGAGGAGTATGATAACAAACACCGTGACACGAGAATTTTATATATTAGATAACGATAAACTCGACCTCAACACGTTAAATTGTAAATGTGTATTCCCTGTTCTGTATGTAAAATGTATATTATGCAGTGAAGAACAAAATAAATAAAGAAAATTAATGATGTCATAGCTATAATAACAGATGTCGTGGCTATGAAATAAGCTACAAAGACTGTGTGTCTTCTTTTATTTTAATTTTACATCTTTACACGGCAGAGCCTTTTACATGTTAAATTTAAAAATAAACAAAAACAACAATAACAATTCGACAGATGTTGATAAAAAAATAGGTTGTAACAGCATGTACATACATAAATTGATGAACAAAAATTAGTATTCCTGAACATAACTTAATTTGTAGGTACAAAAAAAATAATTCTAATTAAAATTATTGGACAAACAAATGAAAAATAGTAAAATGAGTCTGTTATACATAGGTACTAATAATAAATAGTCAAAAGAAAATGTTGTTCTTTAGATTTACCATATATTATCACTTAGAATATGTATTTAGTACACTCTGTGTTCCATTTGTGGAAGATAGTAGTGTTGTAATGGTATTAAAGTACATAGATAGAGTATAAGTTTATAGCACTTTGGTGTCCTTGTCATTATGTCCTTCAAAAGCAATCATTTTGAATGAAATGTTATTGAAATTAATAGTAAGTGTTCTTTCGTTCTAAATAAAACTAAAACTAATGTGTGTTATGGCGTACTCACCATTTACATAAGATTAAAGCTGAGAGATGCCGTAATGATCATTGATAGGTAGTAGTAATTATATGAAATTTTGCTCAAATATATATTTCCTCCAATAATTTTGATATTTGTCTCACCTAGAACAATCAAAGAAAAATATATGAAACTTTCAATAAAAATTAAGAATCTAATAAATATACTCAAATATTATTACATATAATGATAAATTATTTGCCATCTATTTCATCAATTATATTATAAAGAAGTAGGGGAGGGCAGAAGACCGGTGGGCCGCTCTAGAAGAAGCTGGCAAGGGCAGGTGTCGAATAGTGATGGGCGATATATCGATATACGATTCGATTATATTGATAGTTCAGAACAATGCGATTATTCGATAGTATCGGAGCAAGTCGATTATTTTAATCGATTATTATAAGTCGATTATTTTAATCGATTATTATAAGTCGATTATAACATCGATATAATATATCGACTTGCACAAGTCGATTATAAATGTACGACTTTTGATCTACCCCTTCAATAATTCGACTTCGACTCGTGTTAGTCGGTTCTTAGAATTCGATTTCAATATACTTGCTAAGTTGATACTTGCTACTAAAAGTATAGTTGGATATACGGATGAACCATGGCCAATATGCATTTAGGTACCTACCTACCTAAATATAATACAATATTATATTCATACACGACGCCGTGCCGGACAACACCACAACGATGATGCAGTCAGTCAAATGATTAGTGATCGCTCCATTCCTTGCAATTTTTATAACCTAATAGGAAAACCAAGTAACTGCCAGAAAATAATAATTTAGGAATAATTTAAACTTCTAAGATAAAATTTTGTGGAAGATTTTATTTTTATTTATTTATTCATTCATTCTTAACTGTACATTGATTACAAACAATTACATAAAAGGTATACATTCAATACGTATTTTTATTTTAATAAGGAACAATAATTACATAAAAAAATACATGCATTACAATGTTTCATAATATAAAATCATATAACCTAGGTCCTAAAATACTCCCGAACATGGATTGAAATATAATTTCCGCTATATTACTAAGCTAATGAAAATGAGTGGATAGCAACAAATACAAGTATTAATTATAATAAATACAAAATTACTATACCTACATATTTTTATTGTTTAGCAGATGTAAGTGATGTCTATTTATTGTACGGTACGGTATTTAAGTAGTTCACGTACAAATAAGTTAACGAGTAGAAGTACATTGTCTGCTTATTCTCCGAAAATACTTTGCTTTACTTGATTAATAAATTTCTTCGTTAGATTATATGTAATATTTTTTAAAGAGCGTTACTAGGTTTTACTATTAAGCTGTCTACAAGGAGAAGATCTCTTAGTAAAAAGAGAGACACTACTCGCGTAGTTACCTGAACAATTTTGTAGGCAATATTAATAGGAGAACGTGAGCATTCACATTTCACAACCGCATCCTTCAACGCATAAAAACAAACTGAAATAAAGCTTGAGGAAGTGAGAGGGGAGTAGATGCGTACGTTTCGTTGAATCGTTGACGATAGTTTTGTACTTCGTTTTTCCGAATATAATACTATCGTAAAACACGAAAATAACCGACTTCAAAATAATCGATGTTTGTGTTATTCATACCGCGCTACAAATAATCGATACTACTTCGATATATCGATTATTTTTTACAAGCGAAGTCGATTATTTATATCGATTGTGAATTGTGAACGACTTCGATTATTTCGATTGTAAAATATGATACTATCGCCCATCACTAGTGTCGAACAGGTATGTTGAAAGACTTGGTTTGGAGTGGCCAGAGGTCCTGGAAATAGCGGTGGTCAGGGATCTCTGGTGGAGGTTTCTAGGCGCAATGGGCCACCTACCCAACTAGGACAAGGGGAAGAAGATATTTGTATGTATTATAAAAAAAAACTTAACGAGGTCACGTCAAGCTTTTTAAAAATGAAACTTTGCAAGACATAATATTATTGTTATGTTCTTTGACATTATTATGCAGTGACGAAAAGTTACGCTGAACAGCCAAGACTAAGTGGAAGATGTCATATTCAAGACGATCTGAAAACTTTATATGAAGAACCACCACACTCAAGTGAAAATTGTATTATGCCTGTGATAAGGATACAGATATGCAAATCCATATTGATACTTGATAGTAGTTCATCTTAAAATAAATTAATATAAATAAGAGGTTATCAAAGATAATTGACTTTTTGCATCAAGTTCAAAAAGACAAGTAAATCCTTTTTTCATGGATAATGCCACTCAGTAATCAAATTGATTTAAAATATTAGGAAATCCATTAACAAATTTAATTCCTATATTTTAAAGATAATGTACATCTAATGCAAATAATTATACTAGTTAAAAAATAAACACAATTTAGAAATCAATATACGAGAATTTTATTTAAACAAATGCGCAATTGTTTTAAACGCAGTAAATAATAACACGTTTTATCTTGTAATCCAAATATAATATATAGCTTTAAAATAAGATTAGAATATATTTGAAATCATTATGTACTATTATTTAATATTTAATTATTTATCATTGTTACAATTTTATTATGTAATTATGATTGTATATACGAGTATGTTGATACGGAAGAAGATCTAGAGAAAAAAATATAATTTGTCTAATAATATAAACCAGCTGATATTGTGTAAATATTATAGATGATAATCTAATAAATATTTTTGCCCATTTGTAAATGTGTGCATGTTTTTGTATCAACTTTAGATATAGGTAAAATAATAAAAAAAAATTTCAATATAGATACAAAAAATCTTTTATGCAATTTCCCATCTCATGGGCGTGTTCTCGTAGAATTATAAAAAAATCATTTAGTACAAACTTGATTTATCGACAAAAATAATAAGTTTTTCACACTTTTCCGTAAGTTTTCGAGTATCCTGTAAAATCCAGTTGTTTGCAAAAATAAAGACATTATATTTTCAAATTCAGTGATAGGTTTGCCACCCTTTTGAATGTCTTAATTTTTTGTTATATCTGAGAAGATGGCTTGCATGTTTATATCATGCAGCTGGTGTGCTGGCTACCAAAGAACTCAGTGTCATTTCGTTGTGTCGTGTTAAAAATGATTTAATTGGAAATTAAAAATATTCCATACTTTTTTGTATATAGAAATATTGCATAATAATGTCATAAAAAATAAGCTTTACCTTAAAAATAAATCTTAATGATTTAAACATATCACGATATTATTGTCAAAAAATTCGGGACTGAGTTTGTCATCTTTCAGGACGGTTATTTTTGTCACATTTAATGTTTTGACTATTTGATGATAATTTGGTGAACAAAACGGGATTGAAAGCTAGTATCATAATATACAAATAGTTATATACAGAATAATATGAATATTGAGAACAATGGTCTCAATGTTAGATTCTTATATAAAAAGAGTCTGTGAAAATATTGTAATATAATTCCATCACTTGTTTTTATAATAATTTATGCGTGGTAAGTATTACTTATAACTTACTACTTATGTATGTATGTAGACTTATACATTACATTTAAATAACCTTTTGTAATACCTTTTTTTCACAATAATATTATTTAATAGGTACCATTAGATACTAGAGCATGCAGGGTCGTATAGAGGTAAACAAAGATAATATCTGTAAAGTCTCCGAAATGTAAATTGCGGTCGGTGTGGTGAGGAGGTAATGCTCTTGCCTTTTATTAATGCGGAGGTGACGATTCCCGGCCAGGGTAAAATTCAAAATGACATTTTTCGAATTGGTCTAAATTTGAATGTTACATGATTGTGTTATTACGTGTTTAGTGCATAAGTATATATTTGTATCGTCACGTTAGTAGCCACAATACGAGAATCTTATCTAAATTTGGAACTAGCTCGATAAGTGTGAATTGTCCATAAATTTGTTAAAAATAATAGAACAAAGCATATACCTATGTGTCAAAGATCAACTCAGTAATATTACTTACTCTATGCTATGTATCTATGTTATAATGATTTGCAATTACCTGCTTGTTTTGTCTATCTTAGAAAAACATTATAAAATATATGGGAAGCCTCATAAATTAACTTTTTCTCCTTAGTCTAAAATACGTTTTCCATCTTATATGGATGTTTTAGACATACATTCAGAGAAACACAATATTTTTTGTGCAGCTAAGAACTTATCAATATGATTATTACTCGAGTATTTCAGCCTAAGTGGAAAGAGGTGACTCAACTGGCGCAGAGATGCTCTGAATAGAGGAGGCTGGTTTCTACCCTGTCTTCCCTAGAGGAGAGTCAAAAGGGCGATGAAAGAGGGAAAGACATTTTAGCCTAAGATATGCAAAAAATCTTTCTATCATAAATAAATTCGTACCGACTTTAAACATGAAAAAAATACGTCATATATATTATCTCTTCTCGTTACGTAGTTGGGTAAGCACGAAACCTCAACATTCATAAAATTTATCTTTAAGTCACTGCGGCCGGTCCTGTGGTTCAATAATGCTGATAATTTTTGCTTTTATTTTTCTAATTTCTTATAAAATAATAAACTTGGTAAGTAGAAGTTCATTATACTTTTTCACAATACCATAAAACAATATGTTATGTATGTACACATACCTATATACATTTAAATCCCCATTATTATCAACTAGACTACAGATACACTATGTAAAACTTCTCGTTTTTTCATAATATGTTGATGAAAAATACTGGAAAGACAATGTTACTGGCTAAGTCATATTTTATAATTTACTGATAATATCCAATGATAGTTGGATAAAAGTAACGCTGTTCTTTAATCCACAGGGTTTCTGATGACGGCCTGGTCGTCCTTCTTCCATAATACACAGTTTCTATGAATAACAGCACTGAACAAAGATCTTAGAGAAAAAAGTGACAAGGCGATCACTCGGCGCAAAGACAGAGCAGACTGGTTACTGTCCCGAGTTCTCGGGAAAAGCGTACACTAAGGAAAATACTAACGAAATTTCACAACGAATCATTGGTACGTACTATCAGATTAGGACCAGAGATAGTACAAACGATTCATTAGTACAAATCTATAATATTAACTTTTCGCAAACAGATTGTTGGTAAATTTACCAATGATTTGTTTGCGAAAAGTTAATATTATAGATTTGTACTAATGAATCGTTTGTACTATCTCTGGTCCAAATCTGATAGTACGTACCAATGATTCGTTGTGAGTATTTTTCTCAGTGTAGAAGAGCGATTAGATTATAAATGTTAATCGTATCGGAATCAATTCACTGGTAACCTCAGCTATGAAAAATGTCACGATGGTATTGTAGTAGGAAAAAGAAAACATTATAAAAATACTTTGACCAGATATTTTCTACAAAATTATTAGTAAAAATCGAACTTCGAATGATAGGTTTTTAAATGAATATTTCTTGTACCATACTGTATTCCAACATGTAAATTTCTTAATTATACTTACTGTTTCTCAACTTAACTTAATGCATATTAAAATTATTATCTTATTGTATTTTGTTTACAACCGTATTACTTTATTATGTACATTATATGATTTTTTTCTTTAACAGTACTTGTATTCAACTTTCCAGTTCACACAGAATATTGGACTCGGTATGTTATTTAACTGTATTATTAAGTAATTATAAATGTTGACAATTTTAGTACAGTGTATATTATTGCAAGAACAACCTGTTATTATTATTATTTTGACCCCGGATGTTTATGTAACAAGTGATTAGTGTTTTCAAACATTGTTTTATTTTGCAAATTCTCAAACCTTGATATAAAATTAATAGTACCTACCTACATATTAATTTTGTATTGTATTTTATATGCAAAAACTTTATTTAGTGAAGTAAATGAAATAGAAAAGGCCTATCATCTTGTCTCTATATTTTCTGAAATTCTTTTTGATTAATGAAATATCGCCAGAATAGAACGTCAATTTTTTTATCTCAGCATGCTACCTTTCTTGAAAATATGATACTCATGATCAAGCTAAGGAATAAGTCTAATATATCCACGCTTACTAAAATTTCTTCTGTTAAATTTAAAATTTCATCGTCGTCAAAAAGCCCGATCAACCTGTACCTTTTTCACTTCTTTCACATTTGTATAGTTCTTCTTACTTGCAACCCATTTTTTTTACTCAACATACACTGTCAAACAATTTGATACACGTGGTCAAACTACTTAAAATTTTAAGAGTTTCACGCATTCATACATTATATTTTCAACTACTATATGTATATCCACTTACTTCATCATCTTTTCATCATCTATATCCACTTCGTCCAAGTCATCTTGTATAATATATTATTCAAGTCATCTTAGCTAATTATTCTCTCGTTTATTTACCTTTGTTTTATTTGCTTACCATGCGAGAGAGTGCAGAAGATTGACACCTCATTATCTCGAATGCATGAATCATAATATTATATTAGCTAATGTGTAAGATGTAATCGCTTTGTGGCAATCTCTTCCACCCAACCATAATATTATCTGTTTCTATGTTCACAGCGTTAGATATGTAAACAGTTTAAATAATTAATTTTACAACAGTACTTTGGACTTAACGGGGCTGTGATCAAATTAACAACAAGTCCGCCAATTAATGATGAATTAACATTAATTAATATAAACTTGCAATTTGTTTTATCTGATAAATCGTTTCATTTTTTATTTAATTTATTGTGTTTATATTACGTACAAAATATACCTTATCTGATTACACGTGAGTTTTTCTACGACTTTCTTGGATGGAGTTTACAATGGATCAGAAACGTGTTAAGTCAATAGGATAAAATGTGAACGCTGCTGACATTAATGATTGGAATCATCATTCGTGAACTTTTGTCAAGAAACGTTAGTTGAAAGGATGATAATGGACCTAATACTAAATCAATAGCCGTATTTGAACTTGGAATCTCAAATTATTATTTTTTTAATTCAACTACCAACTAACTATTCTAAATAAATGATGATATTAACGTTGTTCTGATCGCTCTAATTTTACAACAACGGCTCAGAGAGGTTATTTTTCGTATTTTAGAGATCATACAATACTGGTACTTTGGGCTTTCGTGAGAATCGTTATTTCATTACTGAATAAATAAATAATAAATTAGACTGCATGTCAAACAACATTAATTTGTCATAAAAAATTGAGCATAAATAGATACAAATAAATACAAACAAATTGACACAAAACTACGTTAATGTATTTTTAAAATATTATACTAGTTTTAAACCCTTCTCCGAGAAAAATAGGAGCCTCAATTTTTTCTGTAAATTTTCATGTTACCTGTATAATAAAGAGTAGGCCCCCACTCTTTTCTGTCAGTTTTTGAATGTTTTGTAAGAGGCATGTTTTTGTACAAAATCACGTATAAGACATTCAATATTTTCGACATACAGATGAGGTATGCCACCCATTCTTAATGATTTATTTTTTAATGGCTCATAGGGAACAACCTGGGTAATAATAACATAACATGCATAGACAATTCAAACAGACCGAGTTAGTCCCAAACTAAGATGACTCTTGTATTATGGGTACTCACACGACGATACACACATATACAATGCACTACACACATACATGTAACACCCAGACCCAGGACATTGAAGAGAGACCCACCTCACACCCGGATATTTCAGGAGTTGTGAACTCCTATTTATCCGCACATTCAAACCAAAATTGTCCTCACGGGCGGGCCATTGGGACCCAGGACAATTTGAAAAAGGTCATTCTTCATTTTGCCCTTGTCGGGAATCGAACCCGAGACCTCGTGACTCAAAGGCAAGTGCGTTTGCCTCCGCGCACAACCGGTCGTCGCCTAATATATACCTATGTTTATTTGTTATATCCAGGAGTACTCCCATTGGATACAAATTTTCCTAGAAAATATTATTTTTCCTGTTACTTGACAAGTAAAAATCTATCTTCTTCTTCTATCAGTGCCGTATCAGGTCCCCCCGACGTTGGCGATAACTCTGGAGAATGCCTCCCTGTCTCGCGCTGTGTGGACCAGTTCTCCCATCCGTGTTATTCCGGTCCATTGCCGTATACGATTAAAAATCTATACATAGGGAATATTATAGACAAACATACATTCTTTTGAACTGACTAAAATGTTTATTGATGCATTGACTTTAATTTATTCCACTTTAAATTCGCATCAAAATTTCTAGCAGTAGCGAATTTATTAATTTTCGTTATTAGACTATACTAACGTACTACTACTGATCAAATTAAATTGAATCAGCGGAACGAAAGTGTGTAAATTATTATTGTCTCTTTAAATGGTCACAACAGAATATTATTTTACTCATGAAGATATATTATGCTTGTACTCATCATAAGATTTAGTTTAGGATTTAACGCTCTAAATATTTTAAACCACTTTCCTTGTTTATGAATAATAATATACGCAAGTTAGAGTTTGATTAGTAAAACTGATTTGGCATACTTCTTATGACTAGACATAATTCTGCAAAACAGAAGAAAATATTAATTAAATCTCTGCCTTTCTTGCTTAATTTTCTTGCAATACTTAGCAGCAGTGGAGATTATGGATGGATTAATGTCCTGTGATATATTACCAGGCTGACTACCTATCCTATATAATGTAACCAGATTTTTTATTCTTGTTAAATGTATGTTACATAATATAATACTAAATAATTTTTGCAAACTTTGGTGGTTCTCTAGTTATAATTGATTTAGCTGTAGGTATATTATTTTATATGTCATAGCTGCATGTTTGCGTAAGAAAATAATAATAATAAAAAAATAAGCTTAACAAATCTCCAAAAACTTTTACAACAAGAAATATGTTTGTTAATCATATTTTTGAACCACTCTAGATTAATCATTCCAAGTTGATCACACACACTGATTGTCAACCTATTTGAATAGGTATGTATATTGTATATGATACACATACATATTATGTGAGCTTCCTTAAGAAGTGCACGACACAGAGTTTCGTCGCTTATGAATTGACTTAAGGCTTGGTTAACAGTAGGTACTCTTTAAACCTAGCTTACATTTCCAATTCCTCTGTGTCATGCTGATCACATGCTATGAATGTGGGGCGGATTTGTATTAGCATTTGAATCTGCGTTCCCTTTAAATTCAAGACCATAATCAGGCTACCCATCACCTCACCACCTTGCCACATGCATTACACAAACAATACTATACATATTGTGAAAATAATTTAAGATATTCAGGAATGATATCAAAGTTCAAAATAATTTAATTATGATAAAAAAAACTCCTCTAGTAAAAAATTACAAGCATCAATAATCTAACATGACTTTTTTCCTATTTTAATATGGGCACATATTTCAAATTCATAATATCATACAGTTATTAGCTGTGATCGTCTATTCAATTATTGTATGTTCAAACTGATCAAAACAATGTTTGATAGTTGTATCAAGAATTTCATTTATTGAATCAATGAATCGTATGTACTGAATAAAATCCAGTTAGATTCAACATATTTGTAATTCACAATTTACACCTACATACCTTACATACATTACTAAACAACTTTTTGCAAGATGTGCAAGATGCATAAAACCTATATTTTACAAAATATTTAGTGCATTGTATCGAATGCAACTTATATGCAACGGATAATATATGTAGGTATTATTTAATTAATCTATCGCATCTTACCTATGTGATCTATCAAAGATTTGATTATTTAGAAACAATCTATGATACAATAGCTCATACTGTATAATATAATGTACTTCAATCTTTTCATATATAAGACTGTTCTCTTGAACGGATATTGCGTTATCAAACCTACATACATTATAAATAATATGCTTGAAAGCATTACAGTATTTATTCTTCAGAGGAAATTAACATTTGAATGATTGCTTAGTACGTATTTATTTCTATTCATTAGCAAATAAGTATACTAGTACTATCGATCCTTAAAGCAAGTGTTGGTTATTATTTTTTTTTTTAAAAAGATATATCTGAGTTTTTGTTATAAACCCAAATACAACCTTATACACCTTTCACACTAAGCTAAAAGCTTGTGCCGTGAAAGGGGAGTTTTGCCGGCACCTGGGATCGAACCACGGACCCCTTGTTCTAGAAGCCGAGACTCTACCTCCAGGCTACCGACGAACAAATTTACTTTGTTAAGATGGAGGTGGCTTATAAATAACTTTAATTTTGCCTCTTGGAGGTTTTTATTTTTTTTTCACAACATTGCAACACAGTCCACTATATATCAGGCTTGGTTGCGATGTTTTTTTTCATCTTTCCTTTTTTTCTATTTCTATAAGAAGAATTCTGTATACATAAAAGAGTGAGTATAGCGGTTATTAAATTTTTAATTGCACTAACACTAGGGTTAAGAGTTTTAGTACGTAGCAATACGTAACTGTAAGAATACAATTTGTAAGAATATTGTAGTAGTGAGTAGTGCCTTGAAGTGAGTATCTCCTCCAAGGGACATTAAGGGATTTATAATTTTAGGGATATCCCGTGGAGCACCCGGTAAAGAATTGGTCTCCCACTCTTCTCCTTAAGTTTTCGAGTGTCCTGTAAAAGGCAGGTATTCGAAAAAATTAAGACATTGTACATCTTAAATTCAGCGATGAGGTTTGCCACCCATCCTGAATGTCTTGATTTTATATTGGCACGAAGAGGACAGCTTGCATGTTTCTTACATGCAGCTGGTCTGCTGGTTACCCCACTTGTGGGATATGCCGTGATGGTATAGTAGTAGTAGTAATTTTAGGGAGGATTTTGTTGGGGGGAGTTCTTCTGGCAAACCCTGAGCCCTCCCATGATTTTTTTTTTGTTTCGTTGAGTCTGGATGATATAGGAGCTTTGTTCTTGAAACATCCAGGGGAAAGTGGTGGGAAAAACCCATAATGTAATGTTAAGATGGAGTAAATAAGTTAAAGACTGCAAATGATAAAAAAAATTCTGGCTATCAAATATAGAATACTGTGGGCCGCGTCATTCTAAAAATAACTGGCAAGAGTAGGCGTCTAATTTCCATGATGTGATGTGAAAAATGTGAGAAAGATATGGGAGTTTTTATTTTGTAGTACGATTATTTTTGATTTCATGTTTGGAAGTTTTAATATCTGATATTTCACATTCCATTATTTGCTACAGGAATTAAAGAAATCATCAGTGACCAAATAATTAATTAAGTGGGCGTTACTAGTATACTCCATATAAGTTAATTATGAAAACCAATAAATTAACGTATAAAAAAATACGATTACTTTTTAAATTCCCGAGATAAGTTGATTTCGAACGTGAAAATTGGAACTTCCTTATATTAACTTGATTGGGAGCCTGTCCTGTAGAATACCCTTTCGTAACTTTAAGACAAATTTTTACTATTACTTATTTTTTATACTTTATAATTTCATTTTATATTGCAATATTACGAATTTTTTTAATTTTTATTAAAAATTAATTAATAAGCTCATAAAGCTTTTGTTTTGAAAACTAAAGAAAGAATTTTTATTCTATTAATTTTACCAAAACTATTCCTTAACAAAATCTAAATGAAACCCCATTTAATAAAAAAATTAAATAATTTAATGAAATTGGTAAAAATAATTTTCAACTCAAATACATTAATTTATCATAACGATAACGAGGCATAACCCCTCGAATTCAAATAACAGCAAAAACCATAAAAATAACTATAAAATAATATAAAATAAAAAAAAAAATAAAAATCATTTATCATTCCTTACGACACATCCAACAAGTGGCTTACCCAGGAGATCAACTGCACCTAACAAACATGCAAGTTATCCTCTACGTACCAACAAAAATTTAGAGACTCAGAATAGGATAAACTCGCCCTCTGTACATTGAATTGTATAACTGATATTTTTATGATATTTTGTATTAATTTGCATTATTGCGACCAATGCACAGTGAAGAATAAAATAAATAAATAAATATGTGGCATACCTCTGAGTGGAGTGTCTTAATTTTTCGCGCTGAACTCAAAATGTTAAATATTTTAAACGTAATATTCTACGAATACCTGCCTCCTACGGGACACCGGAAAACTAACATAAAAGAATGGGATATCTATTCTTTACCGACAACTCAACGGGATACGTACGAGAAAAATGGAATGCAATTCGACACACGATCATAAATATAATATATTCGCAATAAATAAGTTATAGGTACAAAGTACATTTACACACATGCCTCCATCTCAGAGTTGTTAGTTAGAGAACTGTAATAGGTATGTAGTAAGAAGTGGGTCATAATATAATATAGTACCTACCTATAATACACGTACATTATTACATGTGAGTCGTATAATGATTATAAATATATCACCGTGTAAGAGTCGATAGATAAATAGATAGATAGATAGTTTAGTAATGATATAAATTACATATTTACACGGCATAAGCCTATTACTTGTTATTTTACATATACATACCTAATATAAATAAACAATAACAAAAGTGAAATACAAGAGTTTTGATTAAATAATAAATTTGTTATTAATGTTGATTAAATAATAATTAAAAGCTTTGAAAACAAGTGTCTTAGAAGGATTTTGGATGTCAGATGGTATGAACATGTTACAAATGATGCTGTGCGCCGGCGCACCCAGCAGAGACCTGTAATCTCCGTAATACAAGAGAGACGATGGTCCTGGCTGGGACATGTTTTGAGAATGCCCAATGATAGTTGGCCAAAAAGAGCACTGTTCTTCCGTCCGCAGGGGTTCCGTAGGCCCGGGCGTCCCTCTTTCACAATACACCGTTCCTATGACAACGATATCAGAGCGCAAGGAATTTCGTGGGAAGAGGTGATGCAATTGGCACAGAGACGCTCTGAATGGAGGAGGCTGGTTTCTGCCCTGTGCTCCGAGAGGAGCGTTGAGGGCGATGATGATGATGATGAATAAATTTGTGGTACCAATAGACCGAAAGAAGATATACAAAGAGATATTTAAGTAATTTAATGTATCATGAAGTAAAATTAATATATCTCAAAAGTGTGTTTATTATATTTTATCATAAATTTATACAATCCTCATTCTTTTCTATAAATCTTAGTGTCATATGAAAGGCACCTATTCGTAAAACACGCTTAAGGCAGAATAAATAAATTAAATGTTTTATTCTACTATTCGATTTATTAACGAGACCGACGTCTTTCGTCTTGTTAGGACATTGTAATTGTCATTGAAAATGTCCTAACAAGACGAAAGACGTCTCTCGTTAATTAATCGAATAGTAGAATAAAACTTTTGTTTTATTTATTTCACTATGGAATTCTTTACAACCTAAACACCGACACAGTGAATACGTTTAAGACATTTACAATTTATTGTACAGTTCGAAAAATAAAGACATTTTACATCTTAAATTCAGGGATGAGGTTTGCCACCCATCCTGAATTTCCTGATTTTTTGTTTTCACGGAGAGGATGATTTACATATTTACTATGTGCAACTGGCATGCTGGCTACTCCACCTGTTGGATATACGGTGATGGTATAGTAATACTATTAGCAGTAGTAGTAAACATTTAATATTTTCTGCTCAGCGATGAGGTATGTCATTAATTCTGAATGCCGTTAACATTTTATTGGCACAGAAAGATAACTTACATTTATATTAATTATATTTTATTAATTTATTTATTAAACATTTTTTCATAAGTACATTTTTTTTTCATTTACACAAGTATACATAAAAACACTACTTATAGATTAGCCACACTAGCCTCATGGCTGTGTTGTGGTCGCAAAAACATACAAAAAAAAAACCAAATACAATTAGAAAATCTCTAAAAAGAACTATCAATAATCTCTAAAAAGAAATATCAAAAATCTCTAAGAAAAACAATCAATAATCATACAAATTTAAGATGTAAAATATAACACAAGGCGAAAGCATTAATTTAATAAAAAAACTATGAAAAAATTAAACGAAAAACATTTAAGACAAAAAACATGCAGATGGTTTGCTGGCTACACCACTTGTGCGAGATACCGTGGTGAGATAGTTATTACCTGTATGTCGGTTTATTACTTTAAAAAAGAAGCAATACCTACCTAGCTAAATCATTGCTTTAATTTTGTAATAGATTGAAGAAATCGATTTATTTATTTGTAACGATAATCTTACTATTGCAAATCATTTGTTGTTTTGATAAATGGATCTTGAAATAATGATGATGTGTTTGTATGAAAAATAAATACATATTTATCTAGGCTGTCTGTCATGTGGGGAGGTTAGTAGACTCATTGCAATTATTAAACTTACTCTATTTGTGATATACATACTCATACAATTTTTTTTTATTCATTCATTCATTTTTTACTGTATATTGATTATGATCAATTCATATCAAATGTAATCAAGTGGGCAAATTTATCGCAAAATCACGATTTCTTTTAAGTAACCCTATTCGGGATGACTATCAAGATTTATTATTGTAACTCATTAAGATGTCTCTAATATTCAAAGCAGAAAGAAGATTTTTATCATCTCATACATAGTCATGAAAACATTAAATTTGAATGGTAAACATACAGTTTAGGTACCTAGTGATACACATACTAAACTATACTCTCACTCCAATTTATCTCACTCAGTGGGATAAAAAAAGAGAACAGAACGCTAATTCGATGTATCCTTTCATTTTTCTGCATCAATAGTTACAAGGTATGTTAAGTAAAGTGTTTTGAGAAAATTTTCCAGTAGTTTCTATAAATAAGAGAATTTTCATGAATATGGGGGGAATTTTTATGCTTCAAAACTTCATGTATAATCTGAAAAAAGTTTATTTTAATTATAGTGGTTATTTTATTGTATTCGTGTGTGTTATTTATTTATTTGTTTACATTACATTTGTACTTTGTCGTAATGACAATATGTACCAACATAACCAACGGCTTTAAGATTATCTAGACGATAGCCAGTAGTAGTAGTACCTATAACTGATCTTGTTTATGTACGGACCATTGCAGTTTCTCCATGACAGAGGTTACAAACTAAAGGAAACTGATTATTTGATATTGAATTTGTTCACAAATAACTAATAAAGTGTTAACATTGAAGCAAACATTGTAAATATTTCACAAATTATCATTGGCGCACTTGCTATTTTACTCTAGAGGGGCGGCAATAGCTTAGCGTTTTTTATTACTTTTATTACTACTATCAATTTATTGTGTGAACCTCTTTTTTCAGTTTCTGTTATCATGATTTATGTAATATGGTATACACGTAAAATTTCTACCTTCCCGTCATCATATTTTGCATTTTGGTATAGAAATTTGAAATATTTCACAATTAAAGAGCCACCTTATATTTAGTTTGACTTTAGAGCGACGCAGCTTCCCACTTCAATGCTTTTTTCATATTTTTCCCATACTTAAGCCTATTTTACTATTATTTTCGAAATCTTAGGTGAAAAGTTGCTGCCCCCTATACTGCCCTGCTAAGTTAAAACACAGTAATTACCAAACACATATGTGTCAGAATCGCAAACCAAGTTAAAAACTACCTTTTGTGTGTATTTTTTCAAGTATTAAAAAGACATACCACAGTCGTCACAAATATCTAAGATATTCAATAATTTTTGAAATATGCTTCCTTTTAATAAGCTTATTCATAATAGATATTTGTGACGATTGTGGAAAGTTTGTTTTTTGATACTTGAAAAAATACACACAAAAAAGTAGTTTTAAACTTGTTCTGCGATTCTGACACATATGTGTTTGGTAATTACCGTGTATTTACTTAGCAGGGCAGTATAGCTTTTCGCACTCCCATAGGGTACGCCCATGTAGACAATGTCTTTAGGAATAATTACAATGTTATTACAATAAGAATTCAGATGTTTATCGTTAAATAATAAGATATAAAACATTTCTCAGTGCAGTAGGTATTTAATTATGATCAAAGGTTTTGTTCTAGGTTTAAGAATGAGAAGCTCATTTAGTTGAAAGGAGTTTACGTGACTGATTTAAAAAAAAACTTGAAATAATTCGTATTTAACTTCTGATAAAAAATTTGGTTGATATCATTGTCATCCGTGTGTTTTCGAAAGAAAGTTTATCAGCACAAATCCTGTGTACCCGAGAAAATAGTTCAGGATGAAAGAGAAAAGGTAGTTTAATATATATTACTATTGAGATTTTATTTAAAACTAAAACTTCATAACTTATACAAACGATTAGTTACTTCTGTGAGTGTGATATTATTTAATAGGCATCGAGATAAACAGGTGTATCCACTGGTGCTTGCTCTAACCATACTGATAATACGAGTATCAATAGATATTAGTCTCCATATTATATTTTGTAGGTAAGTATATTAACTGATAGTATAACAACTCTCGGAAGCACACTCTACATTGATAAATAGATAATATTATCTGATTAAAAGATAAATTAACAGACTCCAATATACAATAACTGATAAAAATAATTGATAACTCACCCAATTTGTGAAAAATCACAGCAAAAGTTCATTTAAAAAAAAAACTTTTTATTATAAAGTTTAAGTGACTTATGGCAATCTTTGAATGTAAATTTTCAGGTAATCGAGATTTTCTCGAAAACCGTAAAATTTTTCACTTTGTTTTCTCCCTTTAATTCATTTCTTGGAATCGCAGGGCAAACCCCTTCCACCCAGAGTGATTCTGCGATAATCTTCTCACTTTTTCACACGACATTTTTAAAACTTTGATGTCGTAATTACAGGAAGGGTGTATTATGAAAGAGTCGGTATCCTTGCGGAGTTCTCCTCCTTTTACCAGCATGTGCTGTCTGGAGAACTTAAAAGTTAAATTTGAATGGAATATTGACTAATACTTTGAAATTAACTTATTTATTTTCATCCGAATAAAGTTTATTATTATTATTAAATGAAGGTGTATATAGTGAAAATACAATAAACTTTATTACTTATAGAAATATAGCATTAAATATTTCACGTAACCGAAAAACCAGACTTATTTTTAATATATTTCTGACGTATACGAGTTGATACATAATTAAATAAAATAAATTTATCTATGTACTTTATATGAATCAGCAGAGACCTATAACAGACTCCGTGTTATTTATTCGAGTAATGCCGAACCTAGGTAATAATTATTGTTGTGACTAATTGAAAATAATATTGTTTCGTCACAACTGCCATATCGATTCTCGGTATTTAGAACGTAAGTAGGTTAGAAATTACAGAAATTTAATTTGGTAAATGCTGAGTAAAACACTTTATCATACATTATATTCTTGAAAAATGCTCTCAGTTTAAGTTCTTTGACGTGTATGAAAAAAGGAACCACCCTTGTATTTCGCTTTTTAATTTTCTACTACAGGGTACTGGGTAAAAGCTTGGATGTAATAATTCAAAATATAAATTTTCGTCTATGGAGATGTTTTTGTAAAATATTCCTTAACTTCTTATAATAGCCCTACAAAAGTTTTATTGTAAAATAAAGAGTTTCAGATTGAAACCTAGTGGAAAATCCACTTATTGCCCAAAAAGACGTATGTAAAGAAAATGTAGAATGTTATTAGTAACTATATACGAATATATGCATATTCTTTAAAATGAGAGTAGGTTTTTCAAATTAAATACATTATTAATACTCTCACAAATGCTTTTGTAATAAAAGTGGATTAGATCAGTTACTAGAGGGTTCATACCTGGAAATATTTCGATTGAAAGACTGAGACTCTGCCACTAAGATACCGACAATTTCAAAAGTAATATGTTTTAACTGGCTCTTAATAAATCAATCATTTGAGCAATACTTTTTAGAGTTTTCAAAGCACGTAAGAGATTACTTAATAGTTAGTATTTCATCTTAAAACATTACAATAATAATTAATTGAACAAAGTTTAAAAGGATTAGATGTTAGCAATAATTCATAAAAATAGTAGTAAGTTCTAGAATGAGGTACTAGAAAAACTAGACTTACCTATTTACTCACACGAGCTTAGGTAGATAGTACCTACTCGTATTACGAGGCAGTTGTTAATACTTTTACGTAATTATAGAATTTTCGCAACTGTTGAGTATGTATGAGAGCCTATACCTATTCATAATCGTTAGCAAATAAATAATGTTATATAATTAATATTTTTTCCTCTCATTGCTTTAAAATCGAGTTAAAAGGTCTCAAATAGTCATTTTTTAAAGTAAAATCTACGTTTAGTGAGTAATGATACACTCGTAATTGTGTGTTTTGAAGGTAACAATTTATTTTCTCTAAGCCAATAAATCATGAGACATTCAGCATGGGTGGCATGCCTCAAAGCTGAATTAAAGATCGTAAATATTGTATATGGGATGTTTTACGAAAACCTGCCTTTTACTCGAAAACTTACTAAAAAGAAAAAGGGACCTATTACTTGTAGAGGATTCCACATTACTTAGTGAAATTGTCATTAACATTTTTATATGGTATTTTTAACCTCAGTAGGTATGTGTTAATATGATATGGTTAAATAAAAGATAAACCTATACTTAAAATATATACGCAAAAAAAAAAATCGCAAGATTTACGACGGTCTGAACACCTTTTTCCACAATACATGGTTTTGATGACAAAGACATCAAAGCATAAGGAGTATCGGTGGAAGAGGAGACTGAATGACGCAATGGCGATCTTAATGGAGAAGACTGGTTTTTAGACTATGCTTCCCAAATGAGCGTTGACAGGCGAAAAGAGAATGTTTCGTGAAATCATCGTAGGTATAATGAAAATTTCGCCACTAACAAGGTAGCTTGTGGAGCAACTGTAGGTATGTATATTTTTTTTTTATTTTCATTCATCGACCAGAGCACAGGGCAGAAACCAGCCCCTCCATTTAGAGCGTCTCTACGCCAATTGCATCACCTTTTTCCACGACATTCCCTGTGCTCTGATGCAGTTGTCATAGGAACGGTGTATTGTGAAAGAGGGTCGCCCGGGTCGACGGAACCCTTGACCGAAAAAAATACAATTCCCTTTTTTGTGCCATAAAAAATCATAAACAACAAAGACTACAAGTAAACTACAATGTACCTGGGATTTCTTAAAGCCTGGTTCTAGAAACACACCAACGTACTTTGAATAAAGTGTCACAACTCTTTCAATATCATTAGTCTTGAGCTGTTTATCCATGACCTAGTCACAGAAAGGTTCATTAAACATCGTAGTAGTGGTACTTGTTATAAAATTTATCAATCATTGATCAATGATCGATAAGTAGGCAATGATCATAAAAACAACATCAACATAATCAGACGTATCGAATATTATCGTTGTAGAGATGTCGACATCCGATAAATTTGATTGGTGTGTCGAACTATTGTCTATAAAAAAAATAACAAATAAAATATTTACTTTTAGATTTCTTGTTTTGTCATTCGATACAGCTTTTGAAAGTCAATGTTACAACTTAGTACTGTCTTCATTGTAGGTACGCAATCCTCCGGCTTAAAAGGTTTTTGGTATGTTTGAATGTTAAAATTCATAATTCCCTCAATAACGGATATCTTTAAGTGAAAGAGATAAAAATGTTATGTTTCAATTAATTAATAATGAAATTGAAAGATTTGGTCAGTTGAAGGATAATTATTTGTTGTATTGTTCATCAAAATATTATCAACAAAAAATAGGCTACTGGAAAAACCTACGTTATGATTAAACCTATTTTTTTATGGATATTGCGTAAATGTTTTGGGTTAATAATTTCAAACTCTTAAATTAAATTTTCTGATGTAAAGATTATAAAGGTTTTCGAAAGCCTAGACAATCCTGTATATCATCAGATTAATAGGGATTTCATGACAGGCTGACTCAAAATTGCTCTGAATTGAGGAGGGTTGTTTCTACCTCAATAGAAGTATAGAAAAAACATAACATTGTTTTTCACTTTTTCCTTGTTAATTTTTCCTACGTATACTAAAAATGGTGGCATTTTATTTAAATCCTTCAGATTTTATTTACACCAAATTAATGTACATTTAAAGTGAGCAATGTGTCAGTTATAAAATAATGCTAATGTATTTAATACAAAGCAGTAAGAATGAAACATAAATCTCGATCATTCGATGGTTTCAAAACAAAATACCAAAAACTTGATAAACGTGGCCAAACCCAACCGGTAAATGAAAAAGATGTGTTAGGTCAAAGACATTACTACTAGACACTACATAGTAGGTATAATAGATTCATTGAAAAGTGAAAACATAGTCGGTGTTATTTATAGTACTTTGGTACTTATCTCAAAGTCGTTATAATAGCTATGAATACATTATGATTATAGGTACATATTATATACCTGCTTAACAATATAATATTATTATACTATGTAGGTATACATAATGTGTGAATAAATTATAATCATAATGTAGGTTCTTATTTATAATATTTACCGAAGATTCTCAACGATATAAGCAATAGGCCCTGTTATTTTTTGGGAAGTATATCGCGCGACTAGTTGGATATTCATCTCTACTCTACTAAAGTATGAAAATTTGAAGCTGTTGTTTCATTTGAAAATATTATAAAACTTTTATCAGATATGTTTTTTCATCCTTAAAGGTAGATATATGTATATAGCTCCGTTCTTTTTAAGCACGTCAGAATTGTGAAGAAGGAAATACAATTATCAGAAAAAGCATTCGTAATATTTTTTCTTATGTATTCCGAACAGGATTAATGAAGGAGAGCAAATGAAAATAATAAAGCTAATATATTATGTACATAGCTGGGTCATATTCTAAGAATGCTGTAGTAACATTATGCCTTTGCTTCCTTTCAAATTATTCACAACTACTTCCATTACACTTCCCTCCAAAACTTTCTCTGACTCCAGTCCACACTTTTTATACATTGTCCAGCTAATTCAGTCGAAGAACTTGAGTCTCAGTTCAGGGATAATTGTAGAGTTTTTAGTTTGGTTTCATAGCTCAAAAGAAAACAGAAGTTAAGTTAAATAACAAAATATTTATTCATGGTTCAAATTATTACTGTCCGGTTCAACACAAACAGACACACAGTTACATTTTACACAAGCACTTAATATTATACAACAAATTCTAAGTTAAGATTAATCAAGTCACTTATCACTATGTACAGTTTATATTTTGATACAGGTTTCAATTATTGTTTAGCACTTTTTAACACAAGTTATTACTTTTTGGTCAGCCACCGCCCAACGCAAAAGCGTAGGACGGGTGCTACCGAGGCCAGGGGCAGGGGACAAGTGAAGTTAGCTACAAAATGTTCAACAAAGAGAAATTTAACGGAAGTCAAAATAGAGTTTAATTTAATATTTGCGGGATTCTTTCCTTCAAAAAAAGTCAAATGGGAACTAAGTAAATTTTAATATGGAATACTTTAATAATTATCTATTGTTATTTTTTAACTACGACAGTGCCCAATGATAGTTGGCCAAAAGAGCACTGTTCATCCGTCCGCAAGGGTTCCGTCGGCCCGGGCGTCCCTCTTTCACAATACACCGTTCCTATGATAACGACATCAGAGCGCAGGGAATGTCGTGGGAAGAGGTGACGCGATTAGCATAGAGATGCTCTGAATGGAGGAGGCTGGTTTTTTGCTCTGGGCTCCCGAGAGGAACGTTGAGGGCGATGATGATGATGATGATTATGTACATGAGTACAAGTTAGAAAATCTTGATCGGTGGCATGGGATAAAATACGTCTGAAAAAGCTTGTCAAATAAGTCAATTAATACCTAAACTTCAGGTCGGATGAATGAATAAAAAAATTAAAAAGAATCGGACACTGTTTGATGAAATAAAAATACAGTTGTGCAATGTGAAAAGAGGCAAATATAAATAACCGATGAGATATCTTTTATATTTGAGAATTGCAAATTATGGCTATTTTTACATTCAAAACTATGAATTGTATAGATAATTGTAAGTGGATACTTACCTTTCTCGTGAATTGAAAGACAATATAATAATTGGATAAAAAAATGACGGAGTAATTGGATAAAATCATTATTTATAAAGATAAGTTCATATTTCTTTATTTGTTACACCTGCTTAAGTATCGGATGAGAGAAGGATTTCCTCTCTCTCTCTTTCACTTTTTTTACGTGTAGGTGCTATTTAAAATATACTATAAAGACGTAGGTATCTGAGATTTGACATACTTTCTTTAAAACATGTATAACTAACTTCAATGTTTTTTTTTTAAATTTTTTCCGACTACTCGACCCAATATGTGTGTTTGATTCTCCGCTAAATATACAAGAAAATCACTGTCAAAAAAATAGTTAAGTCCGTCTTACATTTTGTTTCAAACAACCATAAGTCCGCAGACAGCCAATCACAGCTCTAGATTTATCCAAATTCAATATGGCGACCTTAGTGTAATCTGTGAGTGTGGTATTCCAAAAACCGTTTAATTCCTTATGAAAGTTTCAAACTCCGTTAAGTCCAAAAATGATTTGATATTTATGTATTATTATTTTTATATTAGTATATTAGTATTTTTAATTATTTTTTCATCTACATTCTCTGGATAAACATCTTTAGAACTGAGTATACTTGCAACAACTACTTTCCCCATATATCACTAGATATCAAATATATGGGCCTACCACAAAATCAAGTAAAATGGACTTAACGCCGACTGGAACTATACGCCTCATATGCAAATTCAGTACGTAAATAAACATTAACTATAGGAAATGAGTTCGTTGGTAGCCTGGAGGTAAAGTCTCGGCCTCCAGAACTAGGGGTCCGTGGTTCGATCCCAGGTGCCGACGAACTCCCCTATCACGGCACAAGCTTTTAGCTTAGTGTGAAAGGTGTATAAGGTTGTATTTGGGTTTATAGCGAAACCCAGATATATCTTTTTAAAAAAAATAAAAAAAAAATAATGTTTTATTTTGTTATAAAGCTAAATAGGTACACCCTTAACACTCTTGAAGTGAAAGTGGAAAAAGTCTGTAGCGGAAGAATCAACCCTGGAATCTGTTGATAGAAAAGTCAAAACTTGGTCGTCAGGTCACTGACCACTCCTAAATCTACAATTCGTAATAATAAAACTGGGTTTCTAATAAATGCAAAAATACCCCAAATACCCACACAGCAAGCAATAAAATTTATGCTCCTCTCGCGAAGGTGGTTTCTAAAAATCCAAATAAATGTATATCTATTTACACCATTACGGCAAAAACATAAGTGGGGGAGTGAGCAGATTAATTGCATGTAATAAACATGCAAGTTGTCGACTCTGTGTTATTAAAAAATAAGTCATTCAGTACGGGTGGCATATTTCATAGCTGAATTGAATATATTACATCTCTTATAATATACGACTGCAATATTGAGTCTGAGTATATAGCCTACGTAAAAATATTTTAAACACCCTAAAACTGAGCAATATGCTACAATCGTGAAGGTAGATAAAAAATATATATTATTTATTTAATATACTGAGTTTATGATTTGTGATTCTCAGAATCGGTAAGCACATGCAAAGAATAACATTCTTTGTAAAGGAATGTTAATGACATATAATATAAAATCATTTAATTAGTAAGCAACGTTATGTAGCAATCAAAATACATACATAGAAATAGTTGTCGTTTTGATTTCACAATCAAACAGCGTTGTAAATCAACAAGACACCTCATACTAAAGTAACAGAGAATAGTACTAAATTTATCTCAATGAATATTTATGAATGACTTCAATAAACAAACTTGACTTTTATAATGTGTATTGGTGTTTCAATTTAAATATTACACATAATATTAAAATTATATACTTAGTATCTACTTTTAATATTATGTACAACAACATGGATAATACAAGAATATTGTGCTTTTTTTGTAAATTAGCACAGATTTTTTTCTATGTTCATCATTTCATTGAGCATAAGCCAAACCATAAATATTTTATTAATAAAATTTAAACACTGTTTTATTCCACTGCGATGATTGTTTATTTGTTGTAATGTATTCAACTGCAATACAGTCATCACCTTTTATAATACATTTCCACAAAGTTTCACTAGAAAATATTTCATTTATTTTATTCTTCATTGTACATTGTTTACAATTATACAAATTAAAACAGTTATCATAGAAAATATCAGTTATACAATTCAATGTACAGAGGGCGAGTTTATCGCTAAAATGTGATGTCTTCCAACTAACCCGGTATAATAAAAATATAAAATATATAGGTAATAAATATAGAATATTTCAAAATATTTTCTTTTAAAGGTGATATCTACACTGGAATCTTTCAAACTATCAATTTATATAATTCATGTTATTATTTTCAAAATACCATGAACAAAGGTTCCATAAGCTTTCAGCACTTTGCAACATTTAAATAAGATTTCGCTTTGATGGATGAATTCAAATTGCAGCAACTTTGTTCCATCACCACTGTTAAGAGTCCCCTTACATAATACTACAAAATAAGTGATTTATGACTAAAAATAATGGAATTGTGCTAAAATAATATGTTCATTAAGATACTTACCTTCATATGAAAATATCAATATTTCGTCAAGCATTTTAACTCAAATACTCAGAATTTGTAATCTCACCTGTAACAAATCAAACAAAGGTAATTAGTACTAATTAAACCATAATTTTTTAAATAGGTAGTTGCTTGGCCTTTAAAAATAAAGTTTAACGTAGGTAAATATTCGCCTACTATTATAATCATACATTATTTTATTCACTGTATCGAACTTCCTAGGTGTCTTCACGAGTGTGTAATCAAAATATTTCTAGAAGCATCTGCATTTATTCAAAAGTTGTACTTTGAGGTTTTAGTTAATTACAAAAATATAGAAATGTGAAGGTTGTCAAAAAGATGAAGACTACTGAACATAATTATTAAGTATCATTTACGGTAAATATTTAGGTACATTTTTTTTTTCAAATGGGCTTGAGCACAACACACAGATCATACATATCGATTGAAGAACCATGTTATCATAATGTAACACTGCGGAAAATTTTACCGAAAGAAGTGAGAAAGTTGTCCCAATACTTACTAAAGCTTTCGTGGACCTTATACTGCGACAGTCAGAATAGCGAAATTGATAAACTTTCTCCATGACTTCGAAAGTGATAACTTAAGCTAGTCTAAATCATATTCGTAAGCATTGGGATGCTTTTTCCATTCTTCCGTTTAGATTTGACATGATTCTCCTATCAAAATGTCTGATTTTTCATGACAATTCAATTACAAAATTAGTTAAGTGATTAAAAGTGTTAATCAAGAGGAACATTCTCTGCGGGTTTAGCGTAAAATTATTACTAGTTTTATTTTTTTTTAAATTTAACAGTATTATCCTTGGATTCACCCACTAGCATTCCAAAAATAAGACAAACAGTCATAAAAATAATAAATTACTAATGATACCAAAACATTTTGAACGATTGCAAAATCAGACGAAGATACAGTACCTATCATCTTTAATACGGTGAAGGATTTTGAGATTAATTATGATTAAACTACAAGGCTTGTACTTAAATTTAACTTTGGTTAAGCGTAGGTTTTATTAAAGCTAACTTAATGGTGGTTTAAGGTTGTTAACAACGTCTTTGACATGTATTAGATCGTCTTCACAAAGAAACATTAGACAAATTTTCATTAGAATAAAAATATTACTCACAGTAAACAATAAACATGTGATGTGATAATAGGTTGGCAAATGGAGGATTCAAACCCAAGATTATTCATCCAAAAATCCTTGTCACTAGTAATGTATAAATACATAAAAAAAACTGCAATCAGTAAATGTACACTTTTAACTTTATTACCAAAGAAGATATGAAGTTACTTGAGATAATGATAATCGCTTAAATTGTGTTGATTGCTCTACAAAAATCAAACCCACTTTGTCTTTAGTTAACGATAATGATGACTTATAATTTTTACGGTAGATTCTTTACCTAGGTATAATTACCGTAACGAATTTATAAAGCAGTATAGATATATGTTCAACATTTTCACATAATTAATCATCTGAAAACAATCCGTTAATTTGATGAAAATCTGATACATTAGATTATTTAATTGATACTTTTGAAACTGTTTTATTACACATCATAACATCGATTTAAATATTCGATGTCTTATTTTATGAGCCAGATCTATGGGTTCATGGAAAATGTATCCTATTATCAATCTTTTCACCATATTAAATTTTGGCCTGAGTGATTCACACAAATTATGTGAACATAATGAATAAAATACAACACTTTCTACACTTCAAATCAAACGCAAAAAATCAAAATTTAAAATATTTATATACAACAAAATATTCAAGAAAAAAATACAAAGATTTTAAAATGAAACAGTCTTCAAAGGAGAATCCCATATGGCATTCCATTTTTTTCTGTTTTTTTTTTTTAATTATTTATTTTATTTCACTAATAAATTACAATTTACATATACCTATACTTTTATTGATGCTGCCCAACTAGGCATATCCTGTACTAGGGCAAACATCTCACAAACATATCAATCATATAGAAACATATACAATTACAAAAAGCATTCATCTCCTATATTTGTTGACTCTATGAATACTCGTACGTCTAATATTATTTAAATTGGGAATTGAATTTTGAATATCCAGAATTAGACACAAATAACTTAATTACTTAATAGGCTTCAAACTAAAAGAAAATGTTTTTGTGTTTTTGGCAACAAAATTCTTCGATGCTTTTATGATAAATAATTTATCATCTCTAGATCAATTTATTCGTGAAATTTCTGAACCGCAAAAATGCGGCTAATGCAATATAGATCACAATATAATATAAGTACTACTTACTACTTCTGTAAGTACAATATTATATTATGTCTATTTCTGTTGCATTACATTGCTTATATCAGACACTCGCTGCCAATCAATGATAGATATATTATAGATCTTAGACTTATAATTCTAATTGATGATCTCTTTGAGATGACCAGTCAAAAGAATACATATTGTTTCATATTTTTTGAAATTTTAAATACGTATGGTTTTTTTAAATCATTGACGAGTACGAAAAGATATGTAGGTACACTATTTTTTTTCTCTGAGAAAATATGGCTTGTCAATGTGATCCATATTCAAAGGGATGTATAAAATATGTAAAATTACTTTTAAAAGATGGATGGAATATGTTGAGAAATAATGTTTCATAAGTAATTATTTTACAAAACGAAGGACACTTATTATTATTTTTTTACAAATTAAGTTACATACACCATCGTATAGTTTTGTATATTTAAAAAAAATATTTACATGAATTTATAAATTTTGTCGGTGCACACGAAATAGAATTCCATAAATAGGTAAACTGAAACAATTTTTTTTTTCTACTATAGATTATAAATCGTGAGAGAGATGTCTTTCGACTTGTCAGGTTATTGTCAAACCCATTGAATATCAATTTGTTTCAATTTTCCTAATTAAGATGAATTACATAGAACAGATTTATTTTTCGTTTTTGTTCACGGACGCACCTCTAGGCTTAGGACTTGAATATCAACAATACAATCGCTACTTCCAAAACAGTTCCATCCAGATATTATGTAAATTTATTAAAACATATTATAAGGTAATTGACACATTGTCAACTTTGTAATTAATTTATCGATTTTTTGAACAACCGAGAATTTAATCCAGAATTTTTTTCTTTAAACGTAAATTTTTAATTTGCAACCAGAATTATTTTGTCATTGATTAGTTTGACACCCAAGATTTTCAGTTCAGTAAACAACGTCTACCGTTACAAACAGATTGTGATGGATGTGCAGAGTGTAGATGTATATACAAGTGATAGTAGTCCAATGAAAATATTATTAATATTATGATGTACAGTGTATATGATACTTGTGATGCTGATAATAATCAGAGCGTACGATAATAATAATATGAGATGATGCTGGTGAATGTATTACATCTGTATTATTATTATTATCGATTTGTTTTAACATTAAGTTTAACAAGGTACAATATGTTGTATTGAATAACGCGCTGCTTTCCAAACGAATAGATGATGCATTTGACTTTTTTGTTATTTTATTTATTTTTTTGCCTTTTTTAATAAAATATATCTGGGTTTTTGTTATAAACTCAAAAACAACCTTATACACCTTTATCAGTAAGCTGAAAGCTTGTGTCGAGAAATGGAAGTTTGCCGGCACCTACTGGGATTGAACCACGCACCTCATGTGCACGAGGCCATGACTCCAGGCTACCGACGCGACGATCTCAATGGTTCTTTTGGAAACATAAGGCAGAATCGAACTTTTACTTTCATACTATTCAGAACGATCATGCAGTGATTAGTAATTGGTATAAGTACTTAGTAATAAGTTTATTGTGTAATAGGCTTGTCTGAGTCAATAAGGACTATATACCTAAGTGGAAAAAATAATAACTGTTGATAAGTTTTGGTTGAATCTTCTCAAAATGTGATCCAAAATGAATTATAGTCATCACTACTCAGGTCTTAGCAACATTTATATGTTTCAGTCTCATTGTTTAATAATTAATACTCTTACTACAAACACAAACTTTTAAGATGTTTATTTATTTGTAATTTAAACAATATACAAAATACGAAAACTTTATTTTATTCTGGAATATAATAAACCTTTCACTGGTTTTCGCAAATTTTTAAATGTTAAGTTAATAATATTAAGTTAATTTAATTAAGTTAATAATAATAAGCCGGCAAATTCTACTTTCACGACACAAGCTTTTAGCTTACTGTGAAAGGTGTATAAGGTTGTATTTGGGTTCATAACAAAACCTAGATACCTATATCTTTAAAAAAAAAAATAGGGAGGTGTTTGTAAAACATCACATATAATTATTTTTTATGATTTTTTTTTATACAATTGGATATCGGAGACTGGATTTTACTTACATAGGTACTTAGAAGTGTAGATTCTAATAATTTTTTTGATTTAAAACCACTCTAGATTAATTATTCCAGTTAATTCTACTAACCGATAGCCAACCTATATACCTCAAAGCTTGGTTAAGAGTACCTACTTTTTAAGCCCAGGCAACATTCCGAATTAAATATCGTTGAGTAGATTTAAAAGGAATGATTAATCTAGAGTGGTTAGAAACAAAAAATATGATTAAAATCACATTAAAAGAAATTTAACATATTCAGATGAGGTTTGTCACTCATTGAATATCTTACTTTTGATAGCAGAAAATAGACGACCTTTAAGTTTATTATAATATACAGTATTTAATCTACTGGCTACTCCACTTGTGAGAGTTCACTTGATAGTAAAGATAAATAGATAAATATATTATTATTATTTATTTTGCAAATATACATCTCTATGTTAAGAGTTTTCTATATTAAACAAATTAGCAGCAAACCACAAAACAAGTTTACTGTAAATATTACGATCTATCACTTTCATTCAATACAGTCTAATAATGTTAATTATATATCTTTGTTAATAAGTGCCTTTTTACATAGTGGTCACAACAGGTACAGTATAATGTAAAAAGTATGTAAATATGTATGTATATTGTGACCGTAATGTGAACAAATAGTAATGTCATTATATGTAAAAGTAGTAGTTGATGATTATACTTGAGTTAAGTGTAATGTCTATATACATATCTGTAAACCAGAGGTCGGAAAGTGTACACAGATAAGTTGCGGTTTTAAGGAAAATTTGAATACTTAAATATTTCCTCATTTAATCTTAACTTTATTTCTTTGTTGGAACTTGTCCAAATATATAAAAAAAACATAGTACCTACTCGAATATGTAAATTTTGTTTTTAAGTAAAAATAAAATTGTTTTTGACAATTTTCTCTTTATTTTTTATGGATTTTCAGTATTTTGTATAATGAGAAGAGATTGTTAAAATTTACATTCTGCCTTTTTTGCGTCATAATAAAAATGGAACATGTCAAACAAATTACTATATACATAATTTTTGATAACATTAACATCTTACGAATGAAGTTTATAAATTATCAACTTTCTTCGGAAACCTGGAACTGTTTTGTAGGCGGTTAAGAAATCAATACAATAAAAATAGGGCTGTTTTTATACTTCAACTATTAACTATTGTCAGGTTAGTAGGAAGATATTGCATTCAAAAGATAAACTCTTCCTCTGTACATTGAATTGTATAAGTGCTATTTTTATAATACTTTGTTTTGTTTTGAAATATTGTAACCAGTGAATGTAAAGTAAAGATTAAAATAAATAATATCCTAGATTAAATCAAGTTAATGTCGAGTTTATATCTTTTGATCAATAGATAAATAAATTTGATTGATCTCAAATTGACACCAAATACATCTCTCTTTAACTTTCGCTGTCCTGTGATGTACACTACGTTGACATTGCCCCTTATTGTGTGAATATCTTCGTAAATACGCTAATCCCATTTATGATATTTTAGCTAATCCTCCGTCATATATTTGTTAATTGAATAAAAGAATCGCGAAATAAAAATATTTATTGGTTGCGACACAATAAAATATTTTGTAGTTGAATCCGGCGAAAATTTGTCGTATGCATATTTGTATTTATGGCGCGAAAATGTGTATAACATACTTTAATGAACATGATGAATAATCCTGGCGCTATGATCGACTCAAACTGTATTTTAGGTATGTAATTTTTAGTACAACATTTTGACACCGCGGCTCATCTTCGTTGTACTCCTGGCGACACATTAGTTGTGTGCGTGAGTCATTTCGTATCCTTGGTGTGTTAGTGTTGTCTACAGAGTGATAATAAAGTATTTGTGATCCCTAATTCCGATAAATATTTATTTACTTTTAATGTTATTTAAATTTTAAACATGTAATCATAAATCAACATTTCACATATAAACACATTTTAGACAATATACTCCACTCCTTTTAAGCATCCTAATGCTTGTGTAAGGAATATTTTTTTATTTATTTATTTGTTATTTTATCAAAAATATTTCCATTATTGTTTTATTTTATTTTTTTGCTACATTGCGCTCATTGATAATATATTTTATGTTATTTTAAATTAAAATATTTTATTTCCATTTAGGTAGGCACTTACACAATAATTTTGATGTGCGAAACTTATGAATTATTTATGTACTTACTTGTTTATAATTTTGTTTTCTTACTTGTGTATGATAATGTTTAGTTAGGTACATCCATATTATTCTGTTGACTTTTAGAGATTGACATATTTATCATTAAGTGTAGGTATGCATAAGATCAATAATATTTATTAGGTTTTATTTACCTCTTGATTAATAACTTCGTATCTAAGCATTATGTATGTTCAAAAATGTTCACGGTTATATCGTATTATGTTTATTTTTAATTCTGTTATAAAAAATAATAATTTTAAGTACATGTACATTAAATACCGTATTTATTACATGTGATCATATTTCTAACTGATTGTGTAATTTAATAATAAATTTAATATTAATTTCATGTCGTATATATAAAATATTATATTTTATTTGAAACACCTTGTCGTTGTCGCAAATATTATCCGTTGAAGAACGCTGCGCAGTAGATCATTACGCACTGCACTCGTGTCGTCTCATTCTTTCATTAGTTTGCTGCTGTTCTAGACGCCGGATGGACGTGTGGATTGTTACTCAAATTTATGACGATCATTATTTTGCATGTTCCGATGTTTTTTTCCATTTTTCAGTCCTTATAATATAATATTTGATACATATATTCACATTTATATGTAGATACAATCTTTATAATTGCTGGTAAAAGCAAAAAAATGTAAAATATTCCATTTTTATGACTAAAAAAACAAGTAATTCAATAATGTACACTGAGTGTACATCACCGGAGCGCGTGGATTTTTTTGCGGCCGTAAGGGAAAGGTTAACCTTACGTTTGCTGATCACTGTTCTTAAAACGTCTCTATAATATTGAGTGACATATTATTACTAATAACTCTCAATAAGGGAAGACAACAACGCTGGGCTGAATTGATGGAGTCGACAAATTTCCAACACTCGAGCCGAAAGGCGTGGAACCTACTACGGAAACTAGGAAATGCGTCCCAACAGTTGAAGACACCTGCCAAAGTAAGTGCCGACAATATCGGTACCGTTCTAATTAACAATAGCAAATCCCAGAACCAAACCGAGCCCACTAAAGAAGTCAACTTATATAGAAGAAGATTGCGCCAAAAACTGAAGGCCAACCCGAAAAAATGTAACGAAATAACTGAGAAGGAAGTCGACAGAGCCATCCAAAACACCAAAATTGGCAAATCATCGGGAAAAGATGGTATATTGCCCGAATTCTTAAAGTACACAGGGCCCAATGCACGAAAATGGCTTGCACAACTCTTCACAACCTGTCTCCTACAAGGGAAAATCCCCAAACAATGGAAAGAAGCCAAGGTCATAGCCATCCTAAAACCAAATAAGCCCCCAGAAGACGCAAAAAGCTACCGACCAATATCCCTCATTAGCACCGTATATAAACTACTGGAACGAGTTTTGCTATTCAGACTAACACCAATCGTGGATAGTAAAATACCGAAGGAGCAGGCAGGTTTTCGACCAGGCAGAAGTTGTAGCGATCAGGTACTTGCACTAACAACCCACATCGAAGCCGGCTTCCAAAGAGGAAAAAAGACCGTAGTAACCCTCCTTGACCTGACTGCCGCCTACGACACTGTGTGGCGCAAAGGACTACTCTTCAAACTCCAACAACTGGTCGAATGCCCTTACACCATCAGACTGATAGAAGACATGCTAAGGAACCGTACATTCCGGGTACATGTAGATAGCGACGTCAGCAAAACATACCACCCAAAAAACGGCCTACCACAAGGCTCAGTTCTAGCGCCGCTGCTATTTAACATATATACCTTCGACCTCCCACCTACTGAAGCTAGAAAATTCGTATACGCCGATGACATAGCCCTAGTACATCAAGACCAAATACTAGAAAAAGCAGCCAACACAATAAACAAGGATCTTAGTACAATAGAAGAATACCTTAACGGCTGGAGATTGAAACCGAACCCGGTGAAAACGACCGTAACATCTTTTCATTTAAGTAACTCGCAAGCAAATAGCGAAGTTGATGTCTTTTTTGGCGGAAGAAGGGTAGACAACGTAGAACACCCGAAATACCTGGGTGTCACCCTAGACCGTTCCCTAACTTTCAAACCTCATCTGACAAACGTGCAGAAAAAACTTAAAAGCCGGGTGAATATTCTGCACAAACTCACCGGCACTACATGGGGATGCAACGCAGCGACACTGCGAACAGTGGGTATCGCACTGATTTACTCAACAGCAGAATATTGCTGCCCAGTGTGGCATGCCAGCGCTCACACACATCTAGTCGATGTGCAACTGCACGAGGCTATGAGAATTATCAGCGGCACCCTGAAACCTACACCCATACCATGGTTGCCAGTTCTAAGCAACATAGCGCCCCCCCCACCTACGACGCGAAGAGGCATGCTACAGGGAGTTGAATAAAATTAACGACAACGGGAACCTGCCCATACATACCGATATTGACGATCCGCCCCCCCAACGACTCAAGTCACGACATCCCTTCTGGCTAATGAACGATAACCCGAGAAATCGCAATACACAAGAGCGATGGCGAGATCTCTGGGCAACAGCAGATACCTCCAGAGGCTACCTTGTGACCGACCCAACTCAACAACAGCCCGGGTTCTCTCTACCCAGAAGGTCTTGGTGCAGGCTCAATAGATTTAGGACTGGAGTCGGATGCTCGGCAGCAAATCTGCATCAGTGGGGGATGGCTGATTCACCCACCTGCCCATGCGGGGAAACCCAGAGCATGGACCACATCGTGGAGCAGTGCCCCCTATATTCCTTTGACGGGGGACTGAGAGAAATACACGACGCCTCGGAGGCAGCCGTACGATGGTTGAGTGAGCTGGAAGTACGGGTTTAAGGCCATAAGAAGAAGAAGACTAATAACAAACAAGCATACTGCAATATGACTAATAATAATAATATACATGTATACCCACTTGTTATATTATCATAATGATATACAAAAAAAAGATAAAGACTCTGAAGATGATTCTCTCTATGATTTCGAAACGTCATCGCGTGCCACATACATACACATATGTAGGTAGGTAAGTATTCAATATTACTAAATTACGCGGCGGCAGAATTGCCATCCACACTTCTCAGCATTATACAACCAGATAAGTCTCCATATGATCAGTCATGATCACACAAAAACTTAACAGTCTAATGCCGGGAAAAATTCACCTATCCAGATATACAGGATATCAAAGGATAAGGCTCAAAACGCGGGATCAAAATACCAGCATTGTGCCTGAAATATCTGTGTTCAGAAACCTTTTTACAATATTACAAGTGTTTATTATAATAGATTTTTGAATTTTAATGTACAAATTAACCGGTAAATCTAATTTTTGTAAATTATTTATTAAAGATTTCCGAGTTACCCCTGTAGCTGACATGACTAAAGGTATTATATAAACGGACCTAGAATGCCAAATATTTTAATTGTAAGTGATATGATTTATATTATCTGTTTAAATGATAACAAATAAATGATAAATTTAAGAAGCTTGATTATGTAAGTCTTCGTACAATAAGTATGAAGTTTTTCGTTACCATATCTACCAGTGGCTAGATATGCCAATGATAGATATGCCTTACCGCTGAATTAAAATCTAAAGTTACAAGTGCATTGTTTTTATGTATGCTTCAATATCCTTCCACAGAACAAAGGGATCATCGAGTCAATGTCGACATGTCGACAAAAATGATAGTCATGTAATTGCCATCAACATTTATTGTCACAGAGACATCACACAATTTATATACTTATGCTAAGCATCGAATAAACACAGAATATCGCTTACAATAAACTCATGAATTAAGTCATGCTTTGTCACTCATTTTGAACGTCTTTGCGGATATTCATATCCTGAAAGTAATTTTCAGTAAGTCTCCTATTAAAGTTATGCTGTACTTTTATATTATACAATTCAGTTATTCATCATACAATAAAATATCACGTAGAAGGTAGTGTACTTAGCAGATTTACTTCCGTCGTAAGTTCACTGACGTTGATTTTTATCTCTACTATTGCGTTCAAGTACTGTGCTGTGAACCAGTAAGTGCAAGCAATGTATGTAATACTTAATAACTAGGCAGTATGAGATAGCGAGTAATAATATATAAAGTAGGTATTATATATTGTATTATTGTGGTACTTTGTGAGGTAATATTTGTAGAAAATAAATAATGTCAGATCCGTTGTAGTGCATACAAAGTTTATTCACTGAAATTAATGAGTGAATGTGGGTAAGATGCGGTCATTCGGTTTTTTTAAATTTTTGTGTAGGTAATGATGAAAAGTATCTATAGCTTGAGATCAGAAAGGAGAAGTATTGGAAGTCTTAGAGTAGCTGGTTGAATGATGTAGGAAACATCGTGGAAAGGAAGTGGATGCCTTAAACCAATGAAAGAGTGAAAAATGATAGAAATGAAGCCAATATCGAAGATAATCTCAAAATATGGATGGAAAAAGAAAAAGAGTGATCAAGTAAAGTTTATTTATTTATACCAAATGATATCACACTTTTATAATTTTGTAGTATATTATTCAATGTTTTTTGATATATCGACTTACTTTTAAAATTTATGTTAGCAAATAAAAGGCTTATTGCCTTATATAATTCTAAAATAAAACTTTAATTGACTTTTCAAGTCCATATACCAAAATCAATAAATTATTTTGTAATAAAATTCACTGCATTTGAAGTAAAAGAAAATAAGATGTTTAAAATTTACTCATCCTTTTTAATTATTAAATTATAAAACATAATTTTTCATGTAACTTGTCAACTCTCGTTAAATAACAACGGATATGTTTACAATTTACCACATTTTCCTCTTTCATACAAAGTGGGTGATAAAACATATTGTTTAAGATAACACAATGATGCAACAAAAAAGCAGTTCACACGTAGTTACAGTACAGTGCAGTAAGTAAAGTAGATGTTAAGTATTTTGTTGTAATACAACCTGTAGCTGTTTCAGATGGATGTGAATGGGTGAACTGTCATTATCAAGTGCTATTATTATACTATAGTATTTAGTAGTTAGCTGCCTTTATACTGTAATACAACAATGTATCAAGTTACTGAATAGAAAAAAGTTGAGATGGATGTAAACAATGATATTCATAAAAAAAATATTACAAGAAATTGGCCCGTAAGAGTATCCAGCAAAGAATATGCTTATTTTTATTTTTTGTAAGCTTTTGAGGGTCCTGTGGTATTCGTAAAACATCGCGAATTAGACACTTAATAACTTCGTTTCAGTAATAAGGAATATGCTTACCATTCTAAATGTTTTTCTTCTTATTGGTATGGAAAAGACTAGTTGCATATTTAATCGATGGCTTAGAGCACAGATGGTGTAAGAACAATTTTTGGTAAATCGAGATACGAAGTAGGTACACAAAAAAATGTGTTATCTCAAACATTTTTGAGCATGAATATGGTAAGTTGTAAATAATAAATCAGTGATTATGATAGTGTATTAATCAAGTCTTCAAATTCATAAACAAACCAATACTTAAAGTTTTAAAATGCTCCACTGTAAAATCCCTCTGTGGCACACTTACAACATCTGCACTCTAAGCTCTAAGCCTTCAAAATATATTTACTCTATTGGTTATTCTTGCAGAAAATGTCGTGGAAGTACTAAATCATGAATTATCTTAGCAGTTTTAAGTTGGTGCGGTTTGAAACATTGTCACATAACATAATCCATTTGAAATAATAATATGTAACTGGGTATTAATTTGCAAACTGCTTATTGTTTACTTTTTTTCTCTAATTGTATACTTACCTAATTGTTTTTATGTAATGTACACATTTCTTTCAACAATACCTAGTATTAAGTATTACCTACTTTGATTTTAACCGATAGTAGATAAACAAATAATATTGTAGAGTGATGTGATCCAGAAGACGACAGAATCTTCTGTTTCGAAGTTCGGTCCTAATAAAATGGAGTAAAATTATCATCAGAGTTTTTGCTGCCAGCGTCTTAAATGCGGGGAAAATAACGAAACGGAAATATACTCAATCCATTGCTAAATAAGGGTCTCTTACTTTGCAAGCCACTTTTTTCTATCTTTCTCAAATTTCTTTTTTGAATTCTACTATTTATGTTATTTAATAAATGTATAGGTTTTTAATTTGATCTAACTTTAAAGTAACGCTTCTAAATAACAATTTAGAAAAACATCCTTAAACTTATAACAATCTGTATATCTTTCGCACTTTTATGAATGCTGTGTTGGTATAAATACGAGTATATAGATTTAGGCAATATCCACTTATTGTTTATAATTTATAATACAGAGGTATTTTTCATAGCGTACAACATATTCAAATGTTTGTAGATAATTTACTGAGGAGCGTATAGGGTGTTTTGAGAACACAAAGTTCAAAAAAATTCCCATATGTATCTATGCAATTTTTTATCGCACATAGTTGATAGATTAAATAACTACAGACGGGTAGAGTATCTATGTAAATAAATAAATAAATTAATATAGAATATATTTTATAGGTGAGTCAGTGTGTTAGTGATGTATGAAATGTCTCACAGTACATTGCATTAAAAAGCTCCATACAAAAGACATCAACAAGCGGTGAAGATAGAAACCTGTTTTATGTAGGAACTTAACAACACAAAGTGATAATATTTCATTTGTCCGTATATAGAAAAACAAGGCAACACTATCTTCGAACGACGATCTTTGTATTTATTCCGTAAAGAAGGTTTTATTTATAATCGTCGGAAGAAATTCTTGCTACATTGTAGGCACCATTCGTTGTTCATATTTTGTTATGTGGTGTTCTCACTTTGGCGAATATCGCTAGGGCACCAAAATATCGCCAGCCATTTGAACCGTGTGAACAAAATGACAGCTAGTCTGAAACGATAAAAACCAGTAGAAACGATATCGTCTCGAGTTGACCACCTTCCAACTTTCTCGGGCGATCGAACGATTTGCACATGCGCAGATATGCGCGGCGTTTGTGTCTATGGTAAAAGCTTTATAACCTATAAATTTTATAATGTTTCCCGCTTCGTGACAGCTGTTATCTTTTTTGTTGGTTTGTGGCGTTTGTTTCCTTAATTAAAAGGCGCCTTATAACCTCTACTATAACATTTTCGACTAAAAATAAACACTTCGCGATCTCCATATCGACGCCATTTTGAAAACAGTGTCAAAATCAAAGCGCATCTGACAGATCGTTTCTATATCGGTGGACTTGTGTGAACAGGTGTGACGATCAATGGGCGTACGGCGAATTTTGTTTTTTCGCCTGGCGTTATATTTTGAAATTCGGCTGGCGATATTCGCCAAATGTGAACACCCCATTATGTACACTTAATTGATCCATCCAGTTCTACAAATAATAATTCTCCCGATCTTTTCTGCAAGTTTTCGAATGTATAGGGTGTTCATAATTAGATATTAACGTATTCAATTCTGCGATGAGATATGCCACCCATTCTGAAAATATTTTTATGTAATTCTTATTCTTCTCTACGTGTCTTGTCGGGTCCCCCCGACGTTGACGACCACTTGGGAGAAATCCTTCCTGTTCCGGACAGCACGAAACAGCTCCTCCACACCTCTCATCCCGGTCCACTCCTGAACAACCCCTCTACGGCCCTCAATCTTCCCTTCCATGCTACACCACTTGTGGGATATGTCGATATGGTATGGGCATTACTTTATTTTCTTCCTATTTTTTTAAGTCAGAGAATCTGACAGTTTCATCCAACAATATTTTAATTCAGCTATAAACGGAGATATTTTAATGTCATTATTAAAACTTAAATATATGTAGATACTACCCATAGGAAGCTGAATCGTGGAAATGATGTTAGATTGACAAAAAAATTAAATAAAATCAATAAGATAGTCGATCGTTGAAAAATCATTTGATAGACAGAGAGAAAAAATGTAAATAGTGTTTATTCACGTATAAGATACATTACAAATCCTTTTATTTTTCATGGTACAGAAAAACTGTTGAATTAATTATCTATGGAAAGTATTGGAGACAATCTATGTATTTCATTATAAAATTATTGCGATTGATGATGAGTCATTGAATTAAATTAAATTGTGAAGAGTAAAAAATTAAATATCTAAATACTTTTGTTTTTCATTTCATTCAACAACGACAATTATCATTTCATTTGCTGCTATTTGCAGCTGCATTCATGGGATACAGACACGCTAATTTAGAAAGAAATTGATCAAATAATGTAGTAGATACAGTCATGTCTATGTACATATTATATGAATAACATAATGGTTTTATTCATGTGTGTGTTAGAATATCTCAACACGATGCGCGACGCACGTAATTGAGATGACCGTTCTCTCTCTCTCTCACTCTCTATCAAACCATCTAACTCAGAGATCGTGAACTATGATTTGCGAGACATAATATATTATTTATTTGTTGAGAAAAAAATTGATTAGAATAATTATTATATTTTTAGTTGATTCCTTAAACCACTAAAGGAAAATAAATAGGTACATAACTGCTTCATTTCTTCGAATTATGACTATAGACCATTAAAGGATGACGTCACAGAAAAATCATTGAGGGGCAACAGGCATCCCAACACAACAGACTATTACGGTGTAATATTAGGTGGAACGTCTAAAGAATACCTAATAATAAAAAAAAACTGTCAGTGTCGATTTTGTTATTATTTTGTCGTCTGAATTTCTTTTTTTTCTCTTATGGCATAACATCTTACAAGGATGATTTGCGCAATCTGACTGTTTGCCCCCCAAGCAAAAGCAAATCCATAGACAAGACCACGTGATCTTTAATGGTCTACTATGTGATTCATAAAATATTTCTTGGTTATTTTAAATAGTAATATAAGTACATCTCAGGTAAATATTCAAAAAAAATTGGAACTTATTTGTGAATTGTTTTCTAGATCAAATAGGTAATTTGAGAACTTGGGAAGCTGATGGTGGAGTTTTGAACTTTTCTGGGCTTTGGCTCCATATATTATAATGAAATGATAATCAAATTTATAATACATATCACATTCCATGTGTTTCTCATCTATTTGAAATAAATTAATAAGAAACACACGAATGTGATAATATGTATAAGTGGATATATTTTATCGTCATAATGAATGGGTATTCTTTAAACAATTTTTTAAACAAATACCATAATTTTTTTTAAATAAATGCCAATATCAAATATGTATGGTCAAGTAAAAAATATTTTTTTAAAACCAATATCAAATAGCTATAGGCAAGTATTTTTTTTTAATTAAAATGTTGTCAATGTCTGATCTAAATGAGAGGCGGATTGGTATTTACTGCGCAACTGTGTACCTGCACGGTGCGCATGTATTTTATATTCTTTATATTATAAAAAAGTGAAAACGATGCTAGTTCTAGTTTGTCTTACATTATAATAAATTAACTATCTACCCGCTGTTCATATATGTAATCATAAAACATAACGTGATAGCTTGGAAACAAACCGATTATCTCCCAATTCAAAAATATATTAAATATTTTTGTTAGATAGTGAGAAAAAAATTGCGTCATACTCAAATTGTTTTAATTATTGTATTTTAAAATCTTTCAAGATTTCTTATAATTATACTACAAATTATTTTCCTCCTAATTTGAGTATGACTAACCAAAAAGGATGCTTTTTTTTGCCACAATATACCCGATAGCCCAATCAGCCTTATATCACATTACACACTAAACGAAATGATTAGTTTCTACTGTGGAAAAAGTGTCTCAATTGGCGTCCAACCACTCCGAGTAGATGAATTTTTAATATGAAATTTATAAACAAATGTTTTCTTTTAGTATTTAATCTTTATTTAGAGAAACATCTTTCATCTTATAAAGACATTGTCAATCAATTGATATTAATTTCATTTTGGAATTCTACTACCTTAACACAGTGAACTAATTTTTAACAATTTCATCCTGTGTTTTTGAGGCCAACGTCAAAATAGCATTAGTGAATGATAAAATTATATTCACCCCAAAAATATTTGTGTCATAAATTGGGACGATTCACAGTGAGATTCTAACTATTATTCTCTCACTTCAAAGTCTAGACATCTAATATTTTTAGACTTTGCACATCTTGCATTACGTACAAAAAATATTATCATTCTACCTAAATAATATATCTTCACCGTCTACCGTACGAATGCAATGTATCTTATCGATAATAAAATAAAAAATAAAAATGAAGGTATTTTTTTTATAATGATTTACACATTATGTCTAATCATCTATGAAAGAAAAATACTCTATCTCTAGGGTATTTGTACAGAGCCATCATCCATCTAAGCATCATATAATTATAGTCAACTCTACATAAAAATATATCAAATAAATATTTAACTAGGTAGTTATTAGGCAGGTAGTAGTCTTGCATCAAGCACTTGAAAAGCTGTTTTGCGTTGATGGTAGCTCAAGGGACTTTGAAGGTAAACTAGCCAACACCACAAATAGTACCCGTAATCATTATGAAGGTATTTTGATTAAGTGTATTATGTTCCTGTTATGTACAAGTATTTACTTATCACAAGTATCACTTAACGCACTATCATCTGCATCATACTAGGACGATCACTGTAGATCGTTATTTTGTATTATAATATTATGTGTGCGATTAAATTTCTTGTTCTTCGTGTATCATCATTATGAAAAGCTGGTGGACTTGGAATAGTGTATTAAACGTAAGTTTTATTTTCCTTGTCAATTAAAAAAAGACAATTCATACATACTCGTTGTTGAAGAATTCAAGATGTTAAGTTATTACTGAAGTTTTATGGACAGATGATTTTCACGAGATTCTCAAAGTAATATTGAAAAATAATCATTTTATCCAAACGTATTCAAGTGATTATTTTTTTTTAATCAAGACTAATATAGGTATATCCAAATTAGTGGAGTAAAAAACTTGTTATCAGTCTCATCTGCAGGGTTACTCTTGACAAAACTAAACACGATCTTAATCTAGTCTTGATCTTGATCATACGACGCACGAAGGGATTATGGTCAAAAACACTGCGCTACCGCTAACGCGCGATCGGTTTGTGTGTAGTTTTGGCCAATAGTCACTTCGTGCGTCGTATGATCAAGATCAAGACTAGATTAAGATCGTGTTTAGTTTTGTCAAGAGTAGCCCTGCAGTTTCCCACAAAGATGACACTTCACCCTTTATCGCTGTTTTCGGATGAAGAGAGCTTTTTTATAATAAAACTATTCGGTATTATCTGAATCACAACTTTTCATTTGTAATATCTGATATCGTACTGTCATAATTTGAAGAAAGATAGGTACCTATAACCGAATTTTGTATACATTTTTGAAAACATTGACAAGTATCATTTGCCGGATGTTCTTAAATTAAATTTGAACTGAATATTAGTTCTATGATTTTCCACATCATCAAGCCACAAGTCACCTTTTTCTATTTGGTTACAACAATTAATGAATTTGGCAATGAAGTTAATTAACAATGATACCTTCTAAATGAATAATTAAACTGAGAATAGGATACAACGGTGTATCACATTATACTATTATTAAACTAATAAGGTAAAAAGATAAAGATGTAAGTTAGTAAGTAAGGTAAGTTAGAATCATAATAATAGATAGTTAGTATAGTAAAGTAGTAGTATTAATTTAACTTCAATTCAACATTTTTCAATTGAACAATCCATCATTGAAGCTTTTCCAACAAAAAAAAAACAGTGTCGCAATCGTTATAACAATATTATATACGATACAAATAACACAATGGTAACTATATCATAATACCTATATTATCATCTTCGCTCAAGGTCTTTGAGTGATTGGCATATTGGAGATTGAAGGTTTTTCGATCATCCGTAAGGCGGTATAAATGGGTGAATAAGTAGATATTGAATAATTGGCTGAATGTTTTAAAACTATTGCTTATAATTATGTTAATAGGTACTTTATTTTTTTTTTTTTTTTTTTTTTTTTTTTTTTTTTTTTTTTTTTTTTTTTATTGGAAAAATATCACAAAAATACATATATATTACAAATTTACTGAAATACACTTAAAAATCTATTGTTTACTATCCCATTGAAAGAGTTATACTTGTGTATGGGATAGATTTATTATTAAAGTATTTTACTTAGTGTCGTATCTTAGTTGAAAATTATATTTGAAACTTGCTTATATTATATCTATTCATCTTCGGGTGCTTTGCCCTAAAAATTAAAAAATTTCCTTATTTATTTATTGCTGACGGTAAATTTTCCATTTGTCTCGCACTTAATTCAGAATATGGAAAGATATAATATTCATGCGGTTTTGCCAAATCAAACATTACTGTGGTTACAGAATAAGGAACTTTGTTTAAAACTGTCATGTTTCAGTTGATTCTATTCATCGATTATATTCGTCAAATATATTCTTTGCCGATTTTTATACATTAGAGTTATATTAAATATCCGATATTTGGATTATTCAAAATATATTATACATATACTAGCTGACCCGGCAAACATTGTTTTGCCACATACATTATTTCTAGATTACTAATATCGCTATCAAAAAATAGAGGTTGATGGTAAAAGGGTGAAAATTTAGGGCTGTATGTATTTTTTAATGCCTACCATAAAAAAATAAAAAAATTGGGTGGACCACCCTTAACTTTTAGGGGTATGAAAAAAAGATGTTGGCCGATTCTCAGACCTACCCGATAAGCACACAAAATTTCATCGAAATCGGTTCAGCCGTTTTGGAGGAGCATGATAACAAACACCGTAACACGAGAATTTTATACATTAGATAATACGCTTTGTGGTTTTTCAATTATTACCTATCTATTTAAAATATCACTCTTTTTTCACTTTGTAGTAAGTATTTGCATCTTGTAAAATTGTCAAAGAATTTGAACACATTAGGTATGATAACTAATAATCATGTAAATTAAATTATTACAAGCTATTAAATTATTTTAATAATTATTAAATACGTCCGATAAGACCATTGGCAATATACAATATATATACATACTAAATAAGAAAAAATAAAGATCAAAGACAACTAATTATAATAAATACTTCGAAGCACATGAACCGTAAAATACGAGGTACTTCTAAGTAATAATCAAAATAAAATACAATATCACAAAGTAGTAAATCTGAAGATAAATTTACGCACATAAAATAATTTAAACTAGATCAAAACAATCCGCATTCTATATATGTACATATTACTATGTAGGTAAAATATTATAACAAAATAATACATAAAGTCATAAATAATAAACGGGTAGTAATTATAATGAATGAATCAAATACAAACATAGATCATTTACCACAATATGATACGACAAAATACCAAAGCAGTGCTAATGAATTACCACCTCGCAAATGAAAAACTATAAAGTTTTTAGATTATAATAGTTCAAATGTATCATTGTTTTTTCTATTTACTTGGGTATCACTGTATAGATTTGTTGTGCTTCAAATAAATTATGTAGTATTCATTCTGTCTTTTGCTCAGAGATTTAATGACAAATTTATTCAATTTGTGTTCGAAAAATATTGATATTCATGGCATTTGCTATAGATAAGATATGCAAAATATATATTTTTTGTAGCCTTTCAAGATGATTTATTGTTTTAGTAATATTTGAATACTAATAAAGAAAGTTATTTTCTTCGGAATTATAATAGGAGATTTATTACACTGTTTTCAACACTAGATTAATGTTGCATATTATGATTTTGTAAAAATATTATGCTCACAGGAATCATTATAAAAATATGACAAATGAAACATACTATGATAATTATATACTTTATTGTGGACGTTAAATTGACCGCGAACAACGATTCAATATCTCTGTTTTACAGGATATCGTAAATTTTAACAACTGACCTATGAATCATTATTATTATTATAGGCTCAGGTACTGTTTCTTAAACATATCTTGTACTTTACAACGACTCACAGTTATTAGGTATCCATATTTAGTGAATTGTGTTATTGATATCTTTACATACAAAAATAATAATATGTTATGTATTGGATTGTATATGAGATCATTATTTTACAGTGAAAATGCTAAGTGTTGACCTTGATCATTGACAATTTATATCAAAATACAGCAGACAATTTATAATTATTATTGTGTGCCTATTGATAATACATACATACATACATACCATCACGCCGCTTCCCTCGCGGGGTAGGCAGAAAGGATCGAGCGCCATTTTCTTCTATCCTTGCATACATTTTTCGCTTCTGTCACTGTCATACAATTCCTCATGCATGCTCTTCTGTTCAATGTGCTCAACGCGTGACCGTCCTGTAGGATTTGATTTAAATGATCTTGCAATTTAATACTCGGACGTCCACGTCTCCGAGCACTATTGTTCTCAGCCAAATATATCTTCTCAGTCATTCTGTCCTCATTCATTCTTTCCACGTGCCCAAACCATCTTAACTTATTTACATTCATCCTGGTTATTACACTAACTTTCATTCCACATTCCTTTCGTATATCACTGTTACGCACACGATCTCTCAGACTTTTACCACACATCCTTCTCAACGATCTCATTTCAACTGCATTTATGTTTATGGTTATGCCACTTTCATCCTTCTTTTACCATGTCCACGTCTCACTTGCATATAAAGTAAAGAATATAGTGTGCCTATTGATATTAAATACTTTGATATTTCAAGAATCTCCTGTGATTAAGATTGTACAGTTCAATATAAATCTTAATTATTTCAGAAGATTATTAAATTATTATCATTTGATCATAACTCTTCACTGGCGCCCTCGAGACGGTCTAGGGACTGTTGAACGGCGTCAAAAATAAAATAATCCAAAATCATCATCATTTATTCTATGTAGAGTGGTTTGCAGCAGAAACATCTAAAAGAATTGGACTCTGTTATGACTGTAGCTTATGGAAAAATAAGTTACTTAAAATATTGGCAATAAGCATCTTATGCAGATAAACAAGGTATTGATAAATGGACACCAAGAGTTCCCTTATCTCTTCCTTCCTCTTCCTCTTTCTATAATTATTTTTTTAATATTGTGCTGTTAAATTGTCCGTTGTTTAGATACATTAATTGGTGTTGTACATAATTAACTGTATTATTGTACCTATTATTCATTGTTAAAGCTGCTGTATCTATTAAAATAAATAAAGAGTCATAAAATGGAGATCATCAGATTCAAAATGAGGTATTGATCGATTTCTGAAAAGATGCAGTCGTGATAATATAATCGCTGTTGTCAATAGGAGGTGGGTGAAAACAGCCTTTAAAAAGAAATAAATAAGACATTTTTTAATATACAGAAGACAAATTCACCACAAAAACTAATATCTCAGAAATTTACACAACTTAAAAAAAATGGAAGAAAATATAAAAAAAAACATCTACGGAGCAGGAATAAAGAGAACAAAAGTAAAAATAAAAAATACCTTGGAAAACAATAGAAAGAAATAACAAAAAATAAACTTAATATCTAAAAGCTGAATTGAATTTATATCTCAAATGTCTTTAGATTCCTCTTTTAAAGAATATCAATTCATTTTGAATAATTCAAATATTTAAAAACACCTAGGTAATACAAAACAGAAATATTAATTCAGATTATATTTTATTATTTTGACAGCATGTAATTTTGAAAACATTATTAAATGATTTGTACACTTCGCCAAATTGTACACATCGAACAATAAAATTTAATAGCTCATTCCAGGATGGTATACGTACATCATAATGATATAGAAAAAATCTGATTTACTATGTCGAAATTGTACAGGATTTACATTCAAATGTTATGTCAGTTTTGAAGATGGACGCGCTTGATAAAATTAAATATACTCTGTTCTTTTTATTTTATTTATTTATTATTACTTCTTAGGAATGTTGAATAGTTTTAATAAGTGGCGTCAACAACCTGTGCGATTAACATCCTAAGCGTCTTCCAAAAATGGTCATCATCTCGATGGTTCAAAAGCGTAGATGATTGCAAAGGCTGTTGAACTTGAGACGTTAAAGCATGACAAAATGAGAGTCATAAGAGTTTAATATTATTATGTGGAGAATTAACAAAAGGAATCAACTTGAATTTCATGGGAAAATGTAGAAGTTAGATAAAAGGATCTAATTATTTTTGTGATAATGATAAATTACATTGACATTACCTTGCGGTGGTTTTTCCACAAAACGGCGCATTTAAAATAGAAAGTTGTCTAGCTTATTATGATTATTACACTTGTCAAAGTTTGAAAATAAATAATTAAGTTGAAGAAAAACTTACGATTTACTTTGCATATCATCTTCCTTCGCCATTAATGGTTTTTACGAATGTACAATCTAGGGTAGATAAAATAATTCACATTTTCTAACAACATTCTCAATGGTCTTGTTTCTAATTAACACCGCACTGAGGAGGACTTATATCTTTCTATTTAAATCATCGCGACATCTCCCACAAGTTGAGTAGTCAGAAGACCAACCGCACCTAAAGAATATTACAGTAGTCCTGTTTGTACCAATAAAAACAGACAGTCAGAATAGTTGGTATATCTCATCACTGAATTGAAAATGTTGATTGCCTCATTCGTGGTGTTTTACTAATACCTGCTAAACAGGGCATTTGAAAACCTACGTAAAATGAGGTTTATATCAACCATGGTTCCCAAGATAAAAGTTGAAGAATGGTATGTAAATGAAATCAATCTCATAATTTTATTCTGAGGTTGAATTTTGATGAATACAAATCATTATGTCGTTATAAAATATGATCTTTCTCTTATTTGCAATATCTTGTTGACTTTCTTTTTTTTTTCATTCATCCACATGTAAACTATCTATGTTCTAGAGTACCAAATTATGTCATATGAGAAATATACAAACAAAATTAATTAATCAATCCATCATTCAAAAAGGTCATAACATTAAATGTTAAAATAGCCATTGTCTCATTTTAAGGTGGCGCCATACAACTGTTATAATGTGCGAACTAATATAAATAAACATGATTTAAAACAATCAAGTTTAGTGACATATGAGTTAATGACATCATGACAGTGTGAGTTCGTGATGATTTTCAGGTTTTAGGTACTCGTATTATGTTTTTGCTGAAATTAATCTTCTTGTTTGACTGATAAAAGATGATTTGATGTTAAATAATTTTTTATGGCCGATTAAAGTTTTAATGTCAAAGTGTTAAATCAATTTAAACACACTAAATTATTTTTTGTTGAGCTTTGATAGATATATATTATTTTTGTCCATACATAAATGTCTCTTTAGATTGCCAGGGTAGGCTGAGAGTCGAATGCCAGGCATGTTTATAATTTCACGATTATGATTTTTTCCATATTCAATCAATAACTTATGTGATCACTAATTTTATCGGAGTATTCCTAAAACTCCTTGAATAAAATAAGTAAATAGGTATGTGAATATGCTGTGAAAGGCAAATATTCATAATATTTTATTATAAGACTTTAAATCTAATTTCAGCGATGAAGCTCGTGATTTATCCCGAGTATCAAATATTATTATTCAGACAGAGAAATAAGCCCATTTATTAGATACAATGAAGTGCATTAGTAGGTTTCCTATTTGTGGAAAATGGATCACTCCAATTGATTTTCCTTTACACATATCTATTCTTCAGAATCAATTGATTGTTGATAGATAATCGTGGTAGATAATCGAGTCATTTTAAAAAAAAAATAGGTGGAAGGGTTAAAAGAAAAGAAATTAGTTGACCTGATAAGTCGAAAGACGTCTCTCTCGGAATCAATAATCTATAGTAGAAAAAACACTTGTTTCAAATTACATAATTCTACAGAGTTTTCGTTTTTTTTAATTAATTCATCATCATCATCATCATCGCCCTCAACACTCCTCTCGGGAGCACAGGGCAGAAACCAGCCTCCTCCATTCAGAGCGTCTCTGCGCCAACTGCGTCACCTCTTCCCACGACATTCCTTGCGCTCTGATATCGTTGTCATAAGAACGGTGTATTGTGAAAGAGGGACGCCCGGGCCTACGGAACCCCTGCGGACGGAAGAACAGTGCTCTTTTTGGCCAACTATTATTGGGCATTCTCAAAACATGTCCCAGCCAGGACCATCGTCCTGGCATCGTCGTCGTTTAATTAATTACTCCCTGTTTAATAAATTAAAAAAGAAAAATACGAAAGTGTTTTCTCACTTTGATACTATGGAAAGACTTTATTGTATTTAATTTGTTAATTATAATATAGTTGTTCGTAAGTATTGTCGTTTTATGTTTGAAAGAGAACAGAAATAACAAAACCGGATAAATTCACGTAGGAAGCAATGCTAATCTAATGTCTATAATAAATAACAGACAACGTAATGTCAAGCAAACAGAGCTTCACAACAGAATCAGGGGTAGACAACGCGGAAATGATTATAATATTTTTTATCATTCCTTTCTGTGGAGTCCCTGAAATAGAAAGACTTGTCACACTTCATGAGTATTAACGAGATGGTACATAAGTAGGTATATGTCATCTGATATATGAGTTTTTTTTTTGTAAAGCATGGAGAGAACGATCTTTGTATTTAATGTATGCAATTTGTTTCCATGCTATTTTTCTTCTAGAAATACCGTTGTTGTATAGATTATTTTCCCATTACAGTTTCTGTTTAATTGAAATGAAGTATAGAAACAAACATTGTACTTTCAGAGCAATGATATTGTGTCAGTTGAATTATCTATTCTCGCGAATTTCTTAACGATCTGATTTCGTTATTACTGGATCAACTTTCAGTTTAGGCTCTTTTCAAGGCCTCCCAATAACTTTGTGAGGATAATAGAATATCTTTTTTACTACTATTATTTTCATTTTTAAATCAACGACAAGATGGGTAATGATTTTACTTAACTTAAACGAAACATAGTCGTATTTTTTAAAAGAATGGGTAAGAGTCTTATTGTATTCCCGAAATCTACAATACAGCTGTATCCATTCTGCAAAAATTAACATTACGTAACACTTTATATGACATTATATAGATTTTTGATGACATCTTACGAGTATTCATAATACAAGGCCGTAAACAAAATACTACGAGTGGGATGCGCTTTCAATGTACATTAAATTGCATTTGAATTGAGAAACTAAGGCGGATGACTAAGTGATGGTGGCATGCATAATTGATTAAATTTATCTATCAATTTATTCTCAGTTATTAATAGACCTTACTATTATCTTTGCTAGAATAACAATGTTTTATGGTTTACTTATAAAAGGAATTTGAACTCTGTGAAGCATGTCATGGCGAGAATTTATTGCTATAATTGAATTGATAATTTTTAGATTTAAAATATTAAAACATTCTTGTATTATTTTATTTATTTGTTTTATGTAGGTGCTTTGTGATTTTAATTAATTTATTCCTTCAGATCGACATAAATGAAGTACAAAAAATTCGCACGATATGGTTTTAACAGGACAGCTCCTCAAGTAGTTAAGGGAGACAAATAAAAGAATATCTCAACTTTGATACATATGTGTATAGGAGAGAGGCTTCAATTTTAATTATAACATAATGAATGGAAAGGTTTTTGGTCTACACCATTTTCGATGATGCAGAATATTTATGAGAGATAAGCAGTAAACCCTATGCACTTAATAAACACTGTAAGTCGCCACCACTTCTAAATTGAAGATTTTAAATGTCTTACACGTATTGTTTTATAAACATTTTAATAAATTTACATTTACTGTAATAATAATAATAATAACTAGACATTTTTTTAAAATGCACAGTTTTGTGGAAAAACCACCGCAAGGGCCCATTCAAGAATCATAATACCTCCTGAACAATAGGGACTTTAACCCTGCCTTGAACACCTCCATACTCTCTAGAATTCACAAATCATAGGGAATTTTGTTCCACAGCAATGGAATAGCCACGCAGAAGGCACGGCCAACATAATTAGTCAGACCCCCTCTGCGCAGCACCACAAGTCTATTGACAGAGTATGTGTTAGCAGACGTTAGCCGTTGCCTCCTCAGAAATGCAGAACTCCGAGATGTAAACCGGTGCCATGCCATGTAGTGGCTTGAACACAGTCAATATGATTTTGAACTCTACTCTTTCCTTGACTTTAAGCCAGTGAAGATCTTTTAGAAGAGGAGTTATGTGATTACAAGCATACTCGTATACGATTTTATAATTACATGTATCTTTGTGTATATTTGGCGAATGTGTGGCGTGTGGCTTAAAAAATAACGAATATATATACACCATCACGGCTTTTACATCTAGCGCTCATTGTTTTAACAAAATTGTAGAAGACAGCTATTCTTTTATTATCATTATTATATAAAAAATGTGTAGGCTCTTGAACGTGTAGGAATGACAGAAGACAAATTATTAGTAATAGGCTGGTATATCTAATTGTTTGCAGAGAGAGATCTTTAACATCCAACAATCATATCTTGATGATCATATGCCTAACGAACCGTATTAAACTACAACATGATACGTGTACAATACTATCATGAATGCTTTAGTACATTTTGTAAGTAAATCTGTTTTTGATCGTTTCTTTATATACTTATTTTTCAAAAAAATATAAGTATTTATCTATATCATCACGCATTTTTTCACGGGTGAGATAGCCAGCGGATGAACTGCAAGCCTTAAAAATTCAAGTTGTCGTCTGTATGCTAATAAATGATTTTAGATTGTAAAAAATCGCTAATATAGTGATAATCTCGTTACTGCATGTCATCACATTTTTTTGTGTAAATTGACTTGATGATTTTGTTATGCAACTGATATGCAAAAAGATTAAAATAAATAAATGTTGAGACATACAGGATGGGGGGCATATTTCATTGCGAAATTGAGAATACATAAAAATATTTTAATCTTAACAATTCTTTGCCTCCAGAAAGCGATATTTATATATATAATAAGTTACATCCAGTCTGCAACGAGTTTGGTTTTTCTTCTCCATTCGTCTCTATTCTCAGCCAGTCTTTTCAGCTCTACGTATGAGCCACAGTTCATGTCCCTCTTTAGTTGGTCCATATACGCATCTCTTGGTCGGCCTCTGCCATTTGTCCCCTCGGTCTTACCCTCCGCGATGGCGATGAGTAGTCCTGGGTGCCTGATGTTGCGTGAGGGTATAGTATAGTATAGTATAGTATTAGAGTAGTCCTGGGTGCCTGACATGGCGTGAGGGTATAGTATAGTATAGTATAGTATTATATTTGTTATAATTTGATTCCCAATTATATTTTGTCCTTCGCCAATTGTTCTCGTCTTGCTCCAACTGTATTGTGAATGAGAATTATGTTTTGTTTTTATGTATAATATAACATGCCGGGGATGTTTGTATAAATAAATAAAATAAATAAATATTTGATAAGTAATAGCTAAGTGGGTGTGTATTGATTTCATTATCATAAAGTTTGTCACTATAAATTTAAAGTTGGATATTCTATAATTATTTTTCTATGGCAGCAGCATCTTCGTAGAGGCCCCGGTAAAGAATAGGTATCCCACTCATTTCTGTTAGTTTTCGAGTGTCCTATAAGAGGCAGGTATTCGTAAAACATCACGTTTAAGAACTAAACATATTCAGTTCAGCAACGAGGTATGCCACCCATTCTTAATGTCCTACTTTTTGCAAGAATTAAGAGGATAGCATGCATTCTATTATATGCAGTTTGTCCGCTAGCTATCCTATTTGTGAAAAATGTTGTAATAGTAGGTATATACGATGAATGTTCTTTTTATATGGACACAATATGGCAGACAAATATGCGATTAAAATGGATTTCCATACTACACGGCGTTGGTTTTTTGGTTGTCTATTTTTTACGTGGGAGTTGAGTTTACATTAACATTTCTTATCTTACTTGATTGCTTTCATTATTTAAGTTTTTTTTTGTTGATTCATTTAATATTACCTCGATAAGAGTGCAAACCCAGTGAGGTAGTATTGAATGTATTAATATGAATGAATTTAAATAGTGAAAATATTGTATTTATTACCACAATAGTAAATTGGGCAATTGGGCAAATAAATTATTATGATTATCCTAACATAGCTTGACAAGTCTGCATTTAATTATCTATTCATGATCAAATTCATAAAAATGTGTTTATTAATTGTCTAGATATTAGCTTTCCTAAAATGTTTAGAGATTCATAATTCTTTCAACCCTTTCGCAATGAAACACTCCTTCCGGAAACATATAGTAGGTATCGAAACAGACTTTCCTTCAATGAATATACCTACTTATTGTTAATAATGGCAGTACCCAACAAAATAGGAATTATTAGTCATAGTAAGTTCACATATTACAAAATGTTTTTAACATACTAATAAATATATCAAACATTTTTGGTCCCATCCATAAATTACATAGACAAAAGACACACTATAATAAAACATGTTATGTTCCTGACATAATAGAACATTGAAAATTTTATTTATTTTATAAAATTAAATACATTAAATCGAGTACATACTTTAAATTAAAGTTTTAAATTATCACAAATTATTTGTGTTCTCTCGCAGGACATTTTATAATTAAAATAATATCTATATTGTCAATGATGTTATTCAACAAATGCTGCATGTCCGTTTTATGTTCTTGTTGCTCATTATTCTGTACGTACAACAGAAACTGTCCAACAGAAAATTATGCATTGTGTTTTGCATAAAGATTTATAATTCAGTTTGCGTGCTCTTATAAGGATTATATTACTTAACCTTGAATTTTCATTTTCAAGTGAACGAACTGCATAAATTTATTGTAATATCCCTACATATAGGTATACCTACATGTACACATTTTCACTATGAATAAATAGTTTGCTTCCCACCTAAGCCACTACAGAAATTCACTTACGTTTGGGAAGGTATTAAAGCTCTAATGAAAAGCTTTTCAGATTTGCAATAGTATGTTATTCATATTTAAGCAGTCGTATCAGTCATTATTTAACTCGCCTGTCGGAAAGGCTAAAAAAATTGTTTAATGATTTGAATGCTCTTGTCGATATTTTCAACATAACATACAATGATTTTATCGCCAGAACAGAGATTCTCCTTTGATTCTGTTTCCTTTTGATGATATCTTTATTTTTTTTTTAACTTGGCATTTCTTTGTTTTTTTTTTGTTTGTTTGTTTTTTTTAATTTTTCTTGCTGAGACCGCCTTGGCCAAAAGCTGTTATGGTCTCAGTGCAGTATGATATTTTTAGAATAATAATAATATAGGTATATATAAATATTTTTGCCTGGTCCATTTGAATTTATTTTTACATGTAAATTTTATTTGTTATAATATTTCTTTTAGACGACCCTTCTCATGGATTCTACTTCCAGGGTCTTTGGCTACTCAAAACCTTTTTTTTTAATGTGAATATTCTGACATCTTTAGGGCGTTTGAGTTATTTCTATTAGAGCTTTTTCTTGCTTCTAGCTTCTTTATCTTACAATATAATATCTTTGAATCACTATCCACTATGAAACTTCTAAAAAAGGCTTTGATATATTTAGAGGCAAATTGAAAACTGCATATTTCACAGGTTACCTATTCAACAAGGCTAGTCATCGAAAACAACTTATGATTATATAATAATGTTAACAAATTGTTTTTACGTTTCGGTAATACCTTAATAAGATGCAAAATAACTTAATATTCCAAAGGCTCTACGTGGAATGTGTTTGTTGGCACATTAGTAAATTTATTTCATGCATTATGTAAAACATACACGTGACTGTCTGTCACTACACAAATAAATTACCGATTGTTGTGTGTTTTTTGTTTTTGTTTGGATGCATGTAGATTTATTAATACAAAATAAAAATTAAATTACTTCACGTAGGTATTTTGATTATATTCTGGAAAATTCCTATAGTATCGCGGCAGTGCTGTAAATAGGTAATTTGAAGTAGGTACTTTATTCTATCAATTTTGAATTTTATTCTACACTTTTATTTTTTATTTTTCACGGAAAGGGTGGTTTGTATCGCTATTATGCATCGTTTTGTGGAAAATCATCATGATGGCCCACTTCAGAATCTCAAAATTTCTTGGATATAGGGTCGTTAAACTTTTTTTTGAATAACTCCGGACGCAATAAAATCATTATTTTTTAAGGATCACCTGTACATAACTATTTCAATATGTTCACGGTAAAACCCTTTTTATATTTACTCTACTACCTTTATGGAAAACGTTTTTTTTTCAATTTTAAATATGGAATTCTGACTGCGTACCCACACAATGAACACTCTATTTTTAAAATTATCTTGTGCATTATTCGAGAGATATGTATTTTTTCTAAATTTGATTTGTGCAGTCAAAATGGTCATTCAATATAATAAGGTAAATAATGCTAGTATCGTGTAGCTCATTACCATAGAAAAATGTGATTATACGTAATTACGCTGTCATTTCTTTGTATTATGGCTAACTAAAGATCTATGTAAATTTATCTATAGAGATATGAAGAGAGGTGCCTACACAGAATATTTTCAATGTATTCTTATGATTTGTGCGTAGGTACCTTTGTGTTTAATATATATGTATGTAAATAGTAGAAATAGGTGTATGTATTAAGATTTTCTTTTTATTTCTATAAATTTTTATGAGCAAATGTTGTTTGTGAACAATGCCAATATATTGGTCAGAAAAAAATCTTTTTTTCTTAGCAGAGATTCTCAAATGTTTATTTATTTCATGGTATTTATTGGGACATCAAAACGCTAAGAATATAGTGGGAAGAGGTGATTCAACTGGTACAATGGCGCCTTGAGTGGTAGAAGCTGGATCCTACCCTGTGTTTCCAGTCGAAGAGTGATTGAGTTGAGTTAATTCATTGAGGATGAGGGGGACTTAGAAATATGAATTATGTAATTAATTTATTATGAAACTGATAATAGTTGTCTTCATTTGTTTATGGAACAGAAATAACATTCTGATAAACATTTCATAAGGAAAGTATTTGCTCAGCAGCTAATCTATTTAAATTATGATTTTATTTTCATTTCTTTCTAGAACATAAAGTGGAAATAATATTGTCACTTCTATTCAGAAAGATTTTTTGCCAATGAAATCACCATTTTTCCATAATTTTAAATGCTTTGATATTGTAACCATAAAACGGAGTATTGTGAAATAGGTTCGCTGGTTGTCCTGGCTTTTGTTAGGCTTAAGGATGATAATATTGTAGAAATACTCATAATGAAATATTTGAATTATTATATTTCTGAGGAAAAATAAATAAAACAAAATTTAAAACTAAATATTGGTAACACATTTTGAGAATCATTCGTTCACATCATGGACAGTGGAAAGTGTTTTGTTTTTCTATGGATTCTACAATAAATGATTTAAATACTATTATTGTTTATGGTTGGACGCGCGTGTGACATGCGTGTACTACATAATACCACGATATTATTCCAAAGTACCTACTTTTCTATTCAAGTATCTACTTGGAGTGTATTGTATAATTACATGCTTACCTAATTACCTATTGGTTTAGATTATTATTGCCATTATTTTAGTTTAACTGAGTAATATATTGATTGACATAAATTTAACTGGATGTGTTGGATGGAATCGTTATATCGCGAACTCAATAAGACGTTTAGCATGTTATAACCGTTCTGTCAATCTATTTATATCATCACGGCACATCCACAAATGGACTAGCTAGTTGACTTAAGACATATAGGTAATTAACATGCAAATTGTCCTCTACGTGCCAATAAAAATCAAGACAATCGGAACGGGTGCCAAACATAATTGCTGCATTGAGTATGTTAAATGTATAACTGTTTACTCGAATAAATCGAAAACTTTATGATAATATTTACAGGTAATATTTAAGTTAAGTTGCGATGGTTTGGATATGTGGAGAGAATGGATGTTAAAAAGAGAACGAAAAAAGTATATTAGCCTGAAATGGGGAATTCAAGAAAACGTGGTCATTCTAAAAATACATATTTATTTTATAATTTTGCACATCTTCATTATATATGTAAGTGTTAACAAAATACAAAATTTTAAATGATTGGCCGATATGCAGTGTACAGATTATCACTATGAAGTGATTTCTTCTATCTAACCACGAATATTTCATGACCAAGTTATTCCAAGTTTCAAAGATGGCCACTTTTTGAGTAAGATAAATCGGTGTGAGTGCATAAGAAACCGTATGAATGTGAATGAAAAGAGGAAGAAATAATATGTTAGGATAAATCGTATGTTAGCCTTCCATTCTCTTTGCTCACTCCACAAGCAATATGAAGATGAAATGAATTAATATAAACACAATCAAACTCACAGTTATCTATAAGCTTGAGTCGTGAAGGAGAAATGGGTTGACAATTAATAATAATAATAAACATTAAAATCATGATAACATCTTTAAAAAGTATGATAACCAGCGGTCAAACTTTACCCGTGTAATGAATGTATAGGTCTATTGCGATGGTATAGATAGATAGACAAACCTAAAAATGAATGAATATCCTCGACATCCTCTCACTGAAACTTTTGTAAAATAGAAATTGTAAATTCTCTCCTGATCAAACTGATGTTCGCTAAAAAACTGATAAAAGTATTTATCGATAAAAACAATACAATGTTTCGTGTCACAAGACGAGTTTTCAATACATTCAATTTCATTTATAATATACGTTAAAACTCACACTACAAACAAGACGTAATCTTTATATATTATGATCTAGTTATTTGAACACGTTTTATTTAGTGTGGGCGGACGATATAAAACAATAAGTAAAGTAGTTAATATGTAGGTACATTTATAACTTAATATTAAGACATACTCACTTCTGCAAAACAAAATATATGTGTTAGGTGGACATATGATTTCTTATGGGACAGTCAATATAACAAGTATGGAAAAACAGTACAAAAATATATTGATTATGGACCAAAAAAGTTCCCCTGTATTACCAATTCATATTGTATAATCACTCAACAATTTATACCAAATAATGATCTATATTGTAAAAAGTCTATAAATTGCCTGGCGTCATAAGACTCATACATTTATTTATCTTAAGCCCACATATACGACTAATTTGCTTGAAATATAAAAAATAATTACTATTATATGATGTAAGTTGAGTTCGTCGGTAGCCTGGAGGTAGAGTGGTAGAGTCTCGGTCTTGTGAACAAGGGGTCCGGGGTTCGATCCCAGGTGCCGGCAAACTCCCCTTTCACGACACAAGCTTTTAGCTTACTGTGAAAGGTGTATAAGGTTGTATTTTACAGTAGTTCTTTTTATTAATTATAACCAAATTTCCTTTACACTTGTTCTCTCTTTCTCTTACTATATAATTTTCCAAATTAGTGGACTAAATATAGCATGTTATGACATACAAGTTATCCTTTTTGTGGCACAAAGAAAGACATGCAGGATCGGTGGTATAACTAACAGTCTTCTGAATATAATATGTAATACAGTAAAAGATTATTCGATTTCATCAATTATTGCATCCGACAAAGATTAGGTGTACAGGTACACATTTTTTTTATAAATAAGACCATCCACCCATACATAACTCAGTGATTTGAATCATTTCAGTAGTCTAAAAATCATGTATATAAACAAAAAGAAACAACAAATACAATTTCATTTCGATTTCATGTCATCATAACTATGCCGAAAAATGACAATAAATGGTACAATCAAGAAAGCAAGCGAAACAATAAATTTTACGAAGATATTATGTTAAGGTAGAATTATAATTTTATTTTTAGATTGAGATGTGAATTTTATCGTATCATGTATCGTTGCATTTGCATATAACACATTCATTATTCAATTTGTACACACCATTTCAATGTTGGACAACAAAAAAATCCTGAATAAAATTTGCATTAAAACTGAATGACGTACAAAAGGAAAAATCATAATACAGTACCTAACTTATAAATCGAATGGTTCAAAGATATCACTAAACCAAAAGGAAATAATTATTTGTATAACATGAATACTAAACATAAATAATATCTTAATGACTTTTGACATATATTATCATCTTGATTAAAATTATGTACCTATAGTGTATGTAATGTTTAACATTTTATTTATCCTGCATGTTTTAAAGCCAGACTATTTTGCATATAATAATATTGTTGAGTATATCTACAATATTTTTTGTCGTGTTAAGTACATAGTTCTACCTTGAAATCCTTGAGAATGTTAAGTATGTACCTATAAGTTCGTATGAACCCATCTACTTTAATGATAATATAGGCAAGAATTATATCACATTGCTCTGATTGAATTACATAATTAATATTTTTATAGTTACCTAGTCAAGTTCGACACAACCATAATATTAGATAACAAGATCTTATATTTGAATTTCTTATAAATAGGTGATTAATGTGTGTATTAGTTGTGTACAAAAAGCACGTAGAATGTAAACTTTTTCACGTTTTAAAAGCATGCCGTTTATAATATGTTTTCACATATAACAGCTATGATAGAATTAGGTATGTGTATGTATTTCAGCTGTATAAATGTACCTGTATGTACGAAATTCTTATAGAAACAATTTGAATTAGAGAAAATATATTTTGAAACTCTGATTATTTGACAAATAGTTTGAAACCAAACATTGCATTGAGAGATACGTTGAATTGATAATTAAATTAAAATTATGTGTTGGTACATTTTTCTCCATACAAATTTACGACTTGAAGTAATAAAAAGTGTAATATCTTTACTTCTTACTTCATACAGTAACTTCATACACTTTTTTTTATTTAGAAACAGACTTTGAATGGAAGGCATTAAATTTCCTATTATGTCTGGTAAAAATGTTTATAGCTATCTCCACACCTTGTGGTTTACCTCACGAATGAAGCTAATTAAATATCATTTCTGTGATATTTTACGAATACCTGGCTTTTACATGACACTGGAAAACTTATAAAACAAAGTGGGAGATGCACTTTAATCCGGAAACTAAACACTTAGAAAGCTAGGTATATAAGATACACGCCGTAACGACAGAAATGGCTTTTTTAAGAAAATACTAAAATATTTATCAACTGTTGCTTGTTTCAAGTATTAATCAAAAAGAATCTTCATTTTATCAAACATTTATTATCTAACAAATTTTATATGGGTAGGTACTTATTATGTATTACGCAATTAAAAAGTAAACTAAGTAAGATAAGTAGTAAAGATGAACGTAATTACGATAATTTTATATAAGAAATAGTTAGTCATTACAGACATGTCAGTCAAATAGTAAGTACACCGTAACTACAAAACAATTACCTATGTCAAAATATGACACAGTGTGGTAAAAAATTATACATAATGTGGTATTTTACTCGTGCTTATATCATGTACAGTGAAACTATGATCTGTTTATATTTAATTTGCTTTCTACTACAGTGGTACTAAAGAAAACTATTGAAAACATTATTGTAAACCATTATCGGACATTCTTAAAACATGACCCAGTAAGGATCATCATTTCCCCCACTATCATAGAGATAGTATGAACATTAGATATTATATATTATAAACCTACACAATACAGCTTCCAAAGGATAACTTTTATTAATCCATATTTGTATTTTTATTAAATACTAGATTTCTTTTTCGTTATGGCAACACGTGATAGCGGAACTGTTATACAAACGTCACTTTCATATAAAAATATAATCCAAATTTCCGAATTTTCCGTTATATGATCTAAAAATTTTCTTTTTTCGTCTCCTGATAATAACGAACAGAACAAAAAAAGAATCAGCCAATTCGGTTCAGCCGTTCTCAAGTTATGGGGGAACATACATGGTCAACTCATTTTTATTTATATAGATCTTATTTTCTGACAAAGTTTCACTGAATTTATTCGTTTTTCGTAGAACAATCATACGGGTGCTATATTATATATGTAAGATTAGAAAAAAGAAAACATGTAATTAATAAAATTTGGAGATAAGTTTAAACATAATTAGTAGAGATGTTTATAAATGACAAAAATACATCTTTCACTAAGTAATGGTCTTCCAAAACGAGCCATCAAGTGAAAGTGCTAAACACCAGTGCGTTGTAGTATAATTTGAATAACTAATTAATGAATAAAGATTAAGATAAATAAATAAATAAATAATAAATGATAAAATTGTGTAAGATTCATTTTAAGTGTATGTGTGGCAGTCAGAGCGTGACAACCCAACGTCATCAAATGACAGTATTTTATTTTTTATTTTTGTATAATTTATCATAAACAAAATTATAAAGAAAGCAAATTATCTATTTAAATACAAATTGTTTTCATATGATTTGCTGTATAAATATAAATATTTGAGTCTGTGAACAAGTGTGTATGTATGTATTTATGATATAGACGATACATTATAGTAACGCAAATAAATTTTCGTTATTTTACTTTTACCCATTGAGCTTGTTCCAGGGGGTTGAAATCTAGTGTAGGTACATTGTTGTCTATTTATCATTGTTTTTCGCATAATTTGGGTGGCCAGTAAATTTATTGCGTATGAACGTGCAGGTCGTCAATTTCGTGTCAAAATATGATGGCATACCTAATTGCTGAATTGACAATGTTTATGAGAATTTTTATGCTTTACCTGCCTTTTGCGGATCATTTAAAACCTTTCAGTAACAGTGTACGGCCTATTCTTGACTGGGCATTCCATGGAGCCATAATTTGTTATCAAATTGAAAAAGGAGCTCTTGAAAGAATTCAGAAAAATTATAAATATAAAAACAGCTGATACATTAAACGATTTAAAATTTCGACTTCGTTTCTTCTTGCGGTTTATTATTTCCATGCATCTAATTAAAATTTCGAGAGTATATTGGAAAAAATACTGACTCTCAAATATCGCATCGTACAAAAGATTTAATAATCATCTATTTATTTCAATTTTATAATAGCAATATCTAAATGGTGTGTATAATCTCATTATAGTGGACTATACTTGTATGTATATAGACACAGATAGATAGTTGATACTCGTATCTATCACTGAGTATTTAGCCCTAGCTAACAGTTACCCCTGGTTAAACTGTCTTTATGGCTTTAGCCATACTTACAAAACATTTTCTATCTATATACCATCACGGCATATCCCACAAGTGGGGTAGCCAGCAGACCAGCTGCATATAAAATATGCAAGCTGTCTTCTCCGTGCCAATATAAAATCAAGACATTCAGGATGGGTGGCAAACCTCATCGCTGAATTTAAGATGTAAAATGTCTTATTTTTTCGAACACCTGCCTTTTACAGGACACTCGAAAACTTATGGAGAAGAGTGGGAGACCAATTCTTTACCGGGTTCTCCACGGGACAAAACATTTTCTACATGATAAACCTACTCACCATTATACCGAATATTACAACTATTCATTCAAATAAATTAATACAAATACACTTAGAAAGGATCTTGTTCGAGATAAGGGATTATAATATAGATGGCAAGCTGCTGTTTCGCGCTTAGGTATATCGAGAATGTGTTTGAAAAATATCTTTGTTTGAAAAGACGTATAAAATGTTCGTGTCCTGTAAAAAGCAGTTGGTCGAAATAATAAAGATCTTTTACATCTTAAGTTCACCGATGTAGTTTGTCACCCATCCCGAATGTCTTAATTTTTTGTTAGCACGGAAAAAACAGCTGGTTTATTCAATGCAGCTGGTCTACTGGCCACTCCACTTGTGCGATATGGAGTGATCGTGTAGTAGAAGTAGTAATATAAATTTTGATCCATATAATAATTTTTCAATACGCAGGCGTTGTTCTAAAAATAATTTTAATTTGACGAAATTTGTCAGAATAATTTTATTCTATGTTTCTATTATTTTCTATTATACATGCATAGGTCATCTAGTCGTTTGCGAGTTATCAAGTCTATTATATAATAGAATCGGTTTATAAACTATGTCAAATAAATATACCATTTCATGGCACTTCAGTCACTTTCTGAATTCTGTGTGAGCTCTCAAAATACTTGCAAGCAGACCCCTGCGCTCAGCAAAGACATCCACCAATATGTTGGACGAGATCAATAGAGCAAACAAGTCCTGCTTCTATGATAGGACTTTTGGCGTCGCTGGACCCGTCTTCTGGAACCGACTCCCCGAGGACCTTTGTAAAAATCAATCAATAACAACGTTCAGGAGCAAGTTGAAGACATCGCTCTTTCAACGCAGTTTCCCGCGCCCTTGTGATGGATGCAGGATAAATCATCAAACATACATACAAACATTTCAATAAAATATTGTGATTATTATAATTTATTGAGACTTAACAGATGGAATAGAAGCTGTTATTCCTTAAATGTGAGTACGGTGGATTAAAATATTTAGTATTAATTATTGAGTCATTATAATTAGAAGAGTATAAGAAATAATAATAAGTTTGTATTAATATTAGATTAAAGATTTCTCCAATTATCATCAATGCATTCATTGCATATCACGCAAATATTAATACCAGTATGTGAAGGTATGTATATAACAATAGTAACACTAACATAATATCACCATCATAATAAATGTAGGTATATGATTTGCGCGATACGAGATTGTGATGGTCGTCAGCGTCTGATAGAGGTGAATGTACTAGCAAATATTTCACAAAAATGAAAGCATTATTAATTTATTGTTGATAAAATACTTATGAATCATTTTTTTATCTAGATAGATAAATTTTACTTTGTGAATTGGGTTAATCATGATAGACTTATCTGACAAATCATTATATGTAGATTTTCCCAATTATTTTCGGGATAGACTAATTTAATTCATGTTTTTGTTAAGATAAGGTATAGGTGTGTTTGTTTTTCACAGGGTTGATAGTGTTAAGTTTTTTTATTATTCTTACTTACTTACTTCCGATGGCCGAACAGTCCTTGTAGGACCTTTGCCTCCGAAACAATAGATCTCCAAGCCTTTCTATCCTGAGCAATGGACTGCCAGTCGTCTTTAGCATTGAGCTCCTCTAGATCTCGGTTGATGTTACCCAACAATCTTTTAATTATTCGATTTAATTTAATTGTGAATTTTACATAACTATTATTTTTTCAATTTTTTTTTATTTGTATTACTATCGTTTTGTTCTTATTTTTCAAATTAAATCTTATCATAAATGGGCTTAAAATATTACAATCTATGAAATATAATTAAATTTAACTTTTCAGTGTTGACATTGTGAAACAACATTTTAATAATATAAAATATAAAAAACACTGTTTTATGTTTCACATTTATGAATACCAAAGTATACTACAATTACGCCTAGCGCTTTCACCAATATATTGGCATCATCAAAGCGGAGTATAAACTCCATAGTTTATACTCCGCCCTGATGATGCCAATATATTGGTGAAGCGCTAGGCGTAATTGTAGTAGGTATACTTTGGTATACATAAATGTGAAACATAAAACAGTGTTTTTTATATTTTATATTATTATTATGAAATAAAAGTACACTTTTAAATAGGGTAATGCATTGTTTATTTATTTGTGTTTTGTATATTGTTTGTACTCATTTGTATAATCTGAATTAACTAAAAAGTGGATTTAAATAAATAAATAAAATAGGCAAGTGTCTAGTAAAAAGCAGGTACTTTATAAATATTTAGACATTTTATTACATCTTAAATTCAATGATGAGGTACGCTACCCATCCTTAGTGTCTTATTTTTTTAACAACGAGAGTATAGTTGGCATGTCTATTACATGCAGCTGATCTGCTGGGTTCTCCATGTTGTAGGATATGCCGTAATAGTATAGTAAATAAGTTTGAAGATACTTTACATTAAATTTTATATCTTCTATATAACTAATACAAATTTCACTATAGCATCACGACATCTTTCATAAGTAGGGTAACCAGTTTAAAATCTTATTGTTATTAAATATACCTATTATTAACACTATACATACTTTTAATACTTCTTACGATTTCAAAGATTAGGAAACCATTTGTGAACGGTGCATTTTAGAACTTAATTTATCTCTTTTCTTTTTTAGAACTTAATTTACCAGTATCATCCACAAGTGGGGTAGCCAGAAAATTAAGTGCATGTAATTAACTTGCAAGTTCTCCTCTCTGTACCAATCGAACATCAGACATTCAAGATGGGTGGCAAACCTTACACCGACGACTTTTAAGACAACCAAGACAAGGGGTACATTAATGTATTTCAAATAAAATATAAAAAAAACCTACAAGTTGGCTTTTACTAGTCATACCTTTAAGCTATTTACTGGGAAACTGAGACTCATAATTTGGGATTATAATAATATTTGAATTAGTTAGACTTTTTAGTTAATACAGATAAATGAGTTTTTTAGTATCAAAACATGTTTTATTTAAAAAAAATATCTCATAATTCCGTTTATTAAATAAAGTATACCAACAGAAATATACTTCGTGTTGATATCTATAAAACTACATTTTTCAAATCCTTTAAAATTCTTGTGAAACATAGTGAAGAAAATCAATATGGATATCAGTCAAAATTTTAATAGTTTTTGGACTCAACTTGTCAGTAGGTTTACTACTTATGGGTTAATCCAAATTTGATTCCAAACTATAAAAATATGGTAGAAGTAAGAATTTCCATTTTTTTATAATGAATTTGCGTTGGAAAAACACCCCCAAAAATCTCACAGAAAGCAAAATAATTGCATTTATTTATTCATTTTATTTTATTCTTCTTGCACATCATCATTCATGATGCACATCATCATTGATGCACATCATCATTGATACACATCATCATTGATGATGTGCAGTGGCGAGATTATCACTATTTAGTGATTTCTTCCATCTAACCACACCTTGTAGGTACCTTGAAGATGGAAAAGTTTAGTGGCGGAAGAATTTGAACCTAAGATCTCAATGACTTCTTTAGTCGAAACCAGGTCACTATATTGTTAATCTTAAACAAATTCTGTTTTTTCTCCATATAGACTCCATCTCCATGTATATGGAGTTGTAAATAATAAAAGCCAACTCAATAAATAAAAAAAATCTCTTTTTGAAAATCGGAAACTCAACCACCAGGCTATTGAACTACTCGAATTATAATGAAATAATAATATAACCATGAGTTCGACATAAGAACCTGCGTATTGTACGTAAAATTAAGCCTGTGAACAATGCATCAGATACATACATACATATGTATGTATCTGATGTATCTGATGCCAATACATCAGATACATACACTTAAAAACAGAATGTATGAAAAATGGCACGTTCTTTCAATACTAGGTTACTAAGTAACGATCTTATTATATTATCAATCTATCTTCTATTATATTATCTTACCTACATTACATTATTACTATAATATGTCTATATGTGTTAGTAGTGTTCTGTAGATCTTGTAGTATCTATCTATCTATAGGAATATTGGTGCTTAAAGAAGACAAGACACTTGCTTTATGTAGAAGCTATGTAAGTTATATGCACTTTCCAATGCACATCTCACCTGAGTAATGCACACGAGACACGCATGTTGTATACCTCTCTACATATAGATACACATTAACATTGTGTATTATTATTTGTTAAATGAGATATCTGAATTACTATCCACACTTCTAAGCATTAATTTTATTATTATCACCATTCATGGTCATAATGTAGTAAGTAATACAAACTGAACATTTAATGTCGGGAAATATCACTGGCAAAACTCCCAGTCCCGTCTGTAAGTTTTCGAGTGCTCTGTAAAATTAACAAAGCAAATAAATCCAACTAATATTGATGGAGAAAATTGAGGGACAGCGCGGTCGTGGTAGAAGGCAAACGTCTTGGTTGGGCAACATACAAGACTGGACCGGGATGAGACATGTAAGGGAGCTGTTTCGGATTGCGCAAGATAGAGAAGCCTTTGCCAGAGTGATTACTAACATCGGAGGGACCTGAAACGGTACAAGAAGGAGAAGAAGAAGAAAATCAATATTCGATTCAACGATGAATTATGTCACCCATTTTGAATGTCTATTTTTCACTGGCGATGATCTGCATGTTCATTACATAGAGTTGGTATACTAGCAACACCACTTATGTTAGATACCATAATGGTATAGACAGATATTTCAGAAAATATTAATTTATCAAGATATTATTGGATGGACTTATAAAATATTATATTCCATCCTCTACATTTATAAAAACTAAACTGTTGAAAGCTTTAAAAGTTGTGAAAATGTTAAAAAAATAAATGGACATATGCAACATGAATTATAAGTAAAATTACGAAGCATTTCATTCATCCTGCCCCTTTTTGAAAATAATTACACCGTAAGACTGAACAACAACAAAAAACATGTAAATGGTATTAAATTTACCAAATTTTCTGATTGAACTTCCCTGTTAATAGCCTCGGCGGCGTCAAAACATCGCATAAAGCCTTTTAGGCTTAGAGGAAATTGTGATCATAAAAAAATGCAACTTTTCGCTGTGAAGTTTAAAGATATTTTATTTAGACAAATCTTTTAGTTAGTAAGTAGGTACTTTATAAGTAGGCATATCACACATTTTATTAATTTAAAATATCGATTAAAAAAATTATTACACTAGATTAATAATAATAATAACGGAAAGAATAATAATAAATCGTGTATTAAATATTTTATTACTTCCTATGAGAAATATCGTCAAGAATTCAAAGAACTTTACACATTATCACAATACTATATTATGTTGAATGCAACTTAGTTTGTTAGAAAAGAGTATGTACCTATGTACAATGTAGGTGATTTGAGACACTGTATGATTTCAATGTTTATCTTCAACTGAACAACTTATATCGATCATGCGAATCGAGTTGCCTATATTTACTATCAATTGAAATGAAGTGACGTCTTAATCCATCAAAAGCACCATCAATAAAAAAATTGTCAATACTGTATGAATCATGCGATTCGAGTGGTTTAAATATACTTTCTATTGAAATGACATTCCTTAGTCCATCAATATCATCTTGAACAATATTTTTATCAATACTTTATCCATCTATCTTACATAACAATTCAAATAAGATGACTGCCTATGCCTCAAAATAAATAGGTACCTAATGAAAATAAGCATAAGCACAGACCATACCACACTTGTTGGAGTGTCGATTGTGCCCTGTCACATGCGCTATGGAGGATATTTTCTACGCATCTCCACGTGCTGTGCGTTTTGCACAGTACTAGGGATCAGTTTGATTGGTTTTCTCTGGGTTTTTTGACACGATAAATAATAAAATGAATAGTAAAAAAAATAAAAAAATAAAAGTAAAAAAAAAAATAAAAAAAAATAGCCAAATAATGGCCAATAGCCAATAGCCAATAAAAAAAAATAGTTGCCACCCATCCTGAATGTCTTGATTTTATATTGGCACGAAGAGGACAGTTTGCATGTTTCTTACATGCAGCTGATCTGCTGGCTACCCCACTTGTGGGATATGCCGTGATGGTATAGTAGTAGTAGTACTAAAAATAATTTTCTACATTCAATTAAAAACCATTCAACTAAAACATATAACTTGTTTGTTTGTAAATGAATATGAAATGAACTGAATATAAATTCCCCCATTTGTATTTTGTTCTTTGCCAATTTATTGTTGTTCTTGTTTTGCTCTAACTTTGTTGTGAATGAGAATATTGATTTGTTTTTTTTTTGTGTATTTGTATAACATGTAAAAGGTTCACGTCGTGAATATGTAAATAAATAAATATATGAATGATTTTCTTAATTTGCATTCAAACTTATTGCATGCAAATAGTCATGCCATAAGATGAATGATCCCAACCTGAATATCTTAATTTTTTGTTGGCACAGAGAAGACGAACTGCATGTTTATTCCATGCAGCTGGTTTGCTGACTACCCCCTTGTGGGATATGCTGTGATGGTGTAGTAGTAGTTGTTAGTCTACCGATGAAATAGTTGAACAATTGAGATTGAGTCGTGTTTGTATTTTATCAATCATTTCATTGTGTTTTATTAACTCAATGTTATAGCACGCTATCATATTACACACATACATATTATGAATAGTAATTATTGTGAATACATAGTACCAATGTGTTTTAAAATAAGAAAAATGTTGCACTCATGACCTAGACAACCTGATCAATTGTTTTTCTATACATATTAATATATTACGAGTAATATTGTTTATTGTGTAATCGCGCCACTTCTTATTGACAATGCTATTATTTCTGGCATTAAAAGTTGCTTCTGACCTTTAGGTTTCCACAAGCAATTTGAATATCCATCTCTGTTTCATTGTCAAAATGGAAGAAATGTAACTAAAAAATACATACATGTTACATAAATTATTATGTTTGGAAATTTCACAATCAACCATTTATAAGGTAACATATCTAAATTGGACACATGAAAATATCACAAAACTTTACATAACATGCGTTATCAATTCACACAGATCGAGCTAGTCCCAAATCAATATACCAGTTCGTAATAAAAACTCACTGATGATGGGTGTCTACCCGAAAGGCCAAATATTGGGTCAAAAATAGTCTTATCAAAAAAGAGTCAAATATTGTTCATCGTGAAAGTAATACAGCGTTTTATTTTAAATCTATTTTAATTCTATAAGTCTTGTATTATGGGTAGCTACCAACGCGATGATCCACATACATATATACCTATAATGCTCTGAACACATATACATGTAACACCCAGACCTAGGACAATTTGAAAAAGGACATCCTTCATTTTGCTCTGATCGAAAATCGAACCTGGGACCTTGTGATTCAAAGGCAAGATCGTTACCTCCGCGCCACTCTGGTTGTTACGGCTTGCCGGCAGGCTTAGGAAAGACAATGTCACCTTATTTGGTAGTGCTCCGGAAGGAACTCGTAACCCATACTTTTCGTGAGACGTGCTTTGTCCAGTTAAACTACCAGGAGACATCCCAAATAAATAAACCACAATGACAGCTTCACATGTAGGTATTGTTCTAGCATACATACATAAAATATTTTTTCAAACACCTGACTTTTACACTGCAAATGAAGGTGAATTAATCTTTTAAAGACAAACTGCAGACAGTAGATAAACTATATGCACAAATAATAAAGTCCTTTCAACGCTGTAATATGTAGATAAAAAAATGGATAGTTGGTTTAAATAAGTCAAATCAATTTGACGTTCTACCATTCGCTTTTGAATACGTAATGAAAATATTGGGTGAGCTTTTTAATTCCGGAGACCAAACTAATTTATATATTTACCCTTGCAAAATGTTTAAAATAGATACTAATACCAACTATTACACTATCGATGTTTTCATGTAGGTATATGATTACGATACGAGTATTTCAAGTAGTCAATAAGTAGGTACCAGATACAAGTACCCAGTATCTTGCGTATTATACCCTATGGGTGTAACTCGAATATTAGTATAAGATACTCATCATCTCACTCAAAACCTGTTAGCGTATGAACAGGAGAAAGTGAATTTTTACATCATACCGATACTTTTGATAATGTTACACAAACCGGTACTTCTCACTCAATTACCTACCCGTTTTTATATATACCTACCTACATAATCAAATTTCAAGTGTACGTCCTTCAAAAATGTGTTTTCACGTAAGATACATGTATATAATATGTATATGTAATAAGTATCATGAGCAGCTATCTATAGTTTGGTGAAAGAAATTTATTTCACAATAAATATTTGTGTAAGTTGTAAGGTACTTCGTAATTCCAGCACGTTTATTAATGTTTTCATTTTAATTATACGGTATCATTAGTATTATTTATGAAAAGACGCCATATTCTACTTAGTCCATTACAGCTTTTGGCCAATGCGATCTTAAAGAAAACTAAATATTTACGATAGTGTTTCTATTTCGAAAGAGGTGACTTGGTTGGCGCAGAGACGCTCTTAATGGTAGAGATTTATTTCTGCCCTGTGCTCCTAAGACAGTGATGGGCAAAGTACGCCCCGCGGGCCAAGTGCGGCCCTTCGGGGTAGTCAATCTGGCCCGCTAAATGGTTTTGAATAACCGTATAAATAAAATACAAACAAAATACCCGATCTATTTGTATTTCTAATTTAGCATCAACTGAACCTTAAAATATTTTATTCTTAAGTTAGTTTTTAAGTAGGTAGTCTGTAAAACAATAGACGATGTTATGAAAGAAATTTGTTATCGGCATTCCATTTTAGGTAATTTTTTTCCGGCCCGTCTGGATATTTTTTTTATTTTATGTGGCCCACCTCTTGGAAAGTTTGCCCATCACTGTCCTAAGAGGAGCATTGAAGGGCGAGAGATGATGATGACCTCCATAATAAAAAAAATATTGAGATTTCTCATTTAATTTTTTTTTAATTAGATCTTTCAAATTTAACTTAATTTCTCCCGAATCACATTTTTTCCAATTAAATTTTATTACATCTGTAGTATGTAAATTACTTATAAAAAATTACGTTAATAAATTAGTATTAACGTAATTTTTTTTTTAAAGATTTGTTTTTTTTTTATAAACCTATAAATTTTTATAAAAATTTTGTTATAAACCCAAATACAACCTTATACACCTTTCACAGTAAGCTAAAAGCTTGAGTCGTGAAAGGGGAGTTTGCCGGCACCTGGGATCGAACCACGGACCCCTTGTTCACGAGGCCGAGACTCTAGCTACCTCCAAGCTACCGACGAACTCAAAATATTATTACATCTACTTATGTAAAAAAAAATCACTAATAGTAAATCAATAACAAGGATTAGCATAAGGTTTTTTTAGAAAAAAAAAACCTTAGATAATACTTAACATCACATTTTTGGGAGGGTAACCAACAGGTGTCATGATCGTTATTACACCCTGTCCTCATCATGATATTGGATTTCAATAAAATAGTAATAATTTCTGTAGTCCTGAAGACCTTATCATAGCTAACGACAAGGCGATGAATGTCGCCGCTTATTGGAGTGGGAAGATTTAAAAAAGACCGGACACGTAAAGTAAGTAATAAAATATTTTAACTTGAAGTAAGATTGTTTATTTATAACAATTCAGTCAACTATGTAGTACCTATATACGAAAGGATACAAATATCTAATATTTTATTTTAGCATTTGTCGGGTCTGTAGGTACAGTGGATTTTGAACCGCAAAACAAACTTTGTTTAAAGCGACGTATTCCCTGGTTATCCCGCTGTTTTAAAGATATATTTTGATAAATGGAAAAATACGTGAAAACGGAATTACCATTATTAAATTACATAGGTATTATATACTTGATATCTAGCACAAATTTATGTTAAAAAAAGGATCAAAGAAGTACTTACCTTTGTGTCAAAAAGGACTTTCCACCTTCTCCAAATGAAAAATGTCCCAACAGAGAAAAACACCAGTCAAATATTATTAGTAAAAGAAAAACACTATAATATTTAAAAGTTTCATCAACAAGACAAGCAAAAAAATACCAAGAAAACAAAACAACCACAAATAATTAATACAAACACTGGAATTGTAAAAAAGCGAATTACTTATTATTTTGAAATTAAGAACATAGAACGATAATAAGTAATTCAAAATAAAACAATCGTTTTACTTTTGTTCACTTCTTCGAAACTAATTGGAGAAATGTTGTTTATATTAATTTGTTCTACATGTTATCTGTACCGTTTAAAAATGTATTTATTTTATGTTAAAATATTTTATTCATATTATTATTATGTTTAACCTTATTATTGTTTGATATGTTGTTATATTTCTTTATTAATAGTAATATTGTATTATCGTAGAGACAACCGCACCCTCCGACGTTTCGATAGAAAGTGAATTTGAGTTTTGAAGTTCGAATGGACGCGGGATGCAGCGCCAATCGCGGTAACCACAGACAAATCTAAACTGCTATTATTTCTTAAGGCTCCACATACATCAACACAGACTTGATTAGTTTATTTAATTCTTAAGTGGTGTTCGAATATTCATTGTACAAGTTTTATCCGTTTTTATAAAACCAATTTATATATTTCATCATCATTATCATTAGTGGCGCTACAACCCTGTATGGTTCATGGCCTGCTCAAGAAGTCGCCTCCGCTCCGTCCCATCCATCGCTTCTTGTCATCAATTGGTCACGCCAAAAACTCACAGGTCCTTTTCCATCCCGTCCATCCATCTCAACTTTGGCCTCCCAATACTTCTTCTGCCACTGGCATTGTCGAGTACCTTCTTTTCATTGTTGATGTATCACGCATCCTTTCTACATGCCCCAGTCATCGGAGTTGGCAGATTTTGATGTAGGTACTTGGGGATGTGTACAATGTTATATCCGTTTATATAAATCTATATATGTATTTCATTATTACCTTCCTTATGTTTTTTTTCATAAATAGTTACAAAGCTATTAAAACATATTGATGTTCTTTAGTCATTCGCATAACTCTGCGGGTCCTAGTGCCTGGAATAGGCTTCCCACAAACATCAGGGAAGCACAGACCTTGACCCAGTTTAAGACCCATTTGAAAACGCATCTTTTTAAGAAATCATATGGATTAAACTGAATATATATGTAACGTCACTGTTAATATTTTGCAATGCTTAAGCGAATACATTAAAACATCCTATGTCCCCTTGAGGTGGATCTGTCCACAAAACGGCGCTATAAAAATCATCCAAATATTATTATTCAATTATATTTTGTTAACGTTTTATAAGAAGAAGAATTAAACTATTTTCGGAAAATCATTTTAATTTGGGATTATAAATCGAACTTAAGATTTATGAGAGCGAACATTGACTTCTTAAAGAATATTGCGTAAAAATAACAAATACCTAGGTATAAATTTCAACTTCTTAAACATGATATTATATTTCATTTCTATACAAAACACTCTACGTATAAAAGAACGTTTTTACGGTAGAAATTTATTTATTATCAAACACCGATGATATTTTTTCTCTTCGAGAGCTAATGCTGATTATGGAGCCTTAATGTTTAATTCACATAGACAATGAATTATATTATTATTTTATAAGATAGACGCACTGTTCTACTGCCCACGGTGCGTTAACGACGGACATAATAGTAAGATGCATTATACAAATATAAATATAACATGTACGCATGTTGGTATATGTATTATAATATGTATGATTTAAGAGAACCCACAATCATTAGGTGTTTATAACCGTATTGGGAGGTAAATAATAATTCAAACTATGTAAAAATAATAATATATTATCTTGAGTTAGTTCTACCTATTTAATCGCCGGTGAATGTTATATTTATTTATTTTTATTTATTTATTTATTTTATTTACAAAACAGTTTTTAAAAGATAAGTCACTAATGTCTACCTAACTGGGCATGAGCCCGTACCAATATGATTATTATTATTACTATGTGGCTATCATATAAGTAATTTTTTGTTTGTTTTAACAATTTTTCAACGATTTAACTATTTACCTAAATGTATGTGTACTAGAATGGTTGTTAAAAATGAATTTGTACTATCTTAGTCTATTCAAAATTATTTATGATAAATCATCGCATCTGGGTCATGTACTGCGTGATGTCCTGGCTGTGTGGAGGAGCTGTTCCGAGCGGCGCAGGGTAGGGTCAGGTTCACCGAGGTGATCACCAACGTTGGGGGGAACGGACTGGACACTTGAAGAAGAAGAAGATATATTTTGATCACTTTTCATTTATTTTATTATATTACTTTTTGTATCAGAATATGTCTCCTTGAAGTTTTCTATTGTCATGTATGTAAAAAGAAGGTATTCGAGAAAAATCACGTATCTTTACAAGGTTATCCCGTGGAGCACCCGGAAAAGAATTGGTCTCCCACTCTTCTCTGTAAGTTTTTGAGTGTCATGTAAAAGGCAGGTGTTCGAAAAAATTAAGATATTTTACATCTTAAATTCAGCGATGAGGTTTGCCACCCATCCTGAATGTTTTGATATATATTGGCAGTTGGCACGGAGAGGACAGGTTGCATGTTGGTAATATGCAGCTGGTCTGCTGGCTGCCCTACTTGTGGGATGTTCCGTGATAGTATAATAGTAGTAGTAGATCTTTACTAGGTATGGAAAATATATTTACATAATATCTACAAAATCAGCAATGTCACGCACCCCGTGTGTCTTATTCTTATGACACAGGCATGTTCAGTTTGTCCACAGGCTAGCCCACATGTGATATTACAGATTAATAACATTGAAGTGATTTGTAAAGAGTTTAGGAGGTACGTTTACAATTTATGTTTCAAAAATAGTTCTAAATAGAGACCTGATTTTTACGGTATTATTTTTTCGGAAAACTAGTGTTATTTTTTTAGAAATTAGCGTTATTTTTTCTAGTAAAATAGTGTTATTTCTAAGAAATGTAGTTTTTTTACAAAAAAAATATAAATTTAGAGGAAGCAACACACTATTTGAAAATAGCAAGTTCTATTTGCACTGTAAATGATAATATACTTACATTATTAAGAACGACAATCAAAATTGTTTCAAAAATTACAAGCAAATGGATCAATGTCATCATAAATCCTTGATCATTGGATTAAATAAAAAAAAAAACTGTTATAAGATTTAGGTGATACAATTCGTTTGTTGATTATAAAATACCTTGTTATTATTAGCGAAAATGTCGAAAAGAGTCAAACTTCGGTGTTATTTTTCTAAAACTTGAAAATTCGCAAATACGTAAAAAAGTGCGAAATTCGCGAATAAAATCGAATTTATCGCAAATGCGAAAAATTCAGGTCTTTAGTTATGAATTTAAGTTCAGATGCCTACTTACGATTCATAAATTGTCTACTTGTACGGACAAATTTCCGTATTATAATAAAATGACGAATGCGTTCATGTAACATTCAGGCATATTACAATGTAGGTATGTGTATGTTGGATGATTTGAACGGCGCCGTTTAATGGAAAATCCATCACAAGGGCGCGAGAAACTATTGGAAGGGCGATGTTTTCAACTTGATCATTAAATCATCAAATCATGGGAGATCTATGGTAAAATGGTTTTCAAAATTTTGTAAAAATTGGTCAAAACACCTTCGAAATCATCATTCCATGATTGATCTGTCAAACAAATTCATAAAATCATCGCTTTATGGCGTCACCTGTCAAAAATATTTATATGTACAATTTGACCAACATCTTTTCGCTATTCGTCATGACTGAACTGTCAAAAATATTCATTAAAACATCACATAAAGGAAGACCTGTCAAAATATGAGTATTAAAATTTTGAACAGAATCCCTCAAAAATACATAAAATCGAAAATTGAACAGAATCCCTCAAAAATACATATAGTCGACATGACTGACCTGTCAAAACATTTTACAAAAATTGTGAAAAATGGTCAATACACCTTCGAAATCGTTATTTCATGATTGATCTGTCACACAGATTCACACCTGTCAAAAATATTCAAATGCATATATTAATCAAAAATTAAAAAAAAAAACACAAATTCACTATTTGACGTGACTGAACTGTCTAAAATAATCATTAAATCATCAAATTATGGAAAATCTATCAAAAATACGGTTTTCAAAATTTTGGTGAAATTTTACAACACACCTTCGAAATCCTCATTTCATGATTGATCTGTCAAACGAATTCATGAAATCATCGCTTTTTGGCGTCACCTGCCAAAAATATTCATATGCAAATTTTGATCAACATCTTTGAAAAAACCCATATATTCGCTATTTTTCATGACTGAACTGTCAAAAATATTCAATAAAGCATCACTTCTTGGTAGACCTGTCAAAAATATTCAAATGCACATTTTGATCAAAATCTTTTAAAAAAAACACAAATTCACTATTTGTCGTGACTGAACTGTCAAAAATAATAATTAAATCGTCAAATTATGGGAGATCTATCAGAAATACGGTTTTATAATTTTTGTAAAAATTGGACAAAACACCTTCGAAATCGTCATTTCTTGATTGATCTGTCAAAAAAAATCATAAAATCATCGCTTTATGGCGTCACCTGTCAAAAATATTCATATGTACTTTTTAATCAACATCTTTAAAAAAAAACATATATTCGCCATTTGTCATGACTAAACTGTCCAATTATTCGTTAAAACATCACATAAAGGAAGACCTGTCAAAATTTTGAAAAGAATCGCTCAAAAATACATAAAATCGAAAATTGAACAGAATCCCTCAAAAATACATATAGTCGACATGACTGACCTGTCAAAACATTTTACAAAAATTGTGAAAAATGGTCAATACACCTTCGAAATCGTTATTTCATGATTGATCTGTCACACAGATTCACACCTGTCAAAAATATTCAAATGCATATATTAATCAAAAATTAAAAAAAAAACCCACAAATTCACTATTTGACGTGACTGAACTGTCTAAAATAATCATTAAATCATCAAATTATGGAAAATCTATCAAAAATACGGTTTTCAAAATTTTGGTGAAATTTTACAACACACCTTCGAAATCCTCATTTCATGATTGATCTGTCAAACGAATTCATGAAATCATCGCTTTTTGGCGTCACCTGCCAAAAATATTCATATGCAAATTTTGATCAACATCTTTGAAAAAACCCATATATTCGCTATTTTTCATGACTGAACTGTCAAAAATATTCAATAAAGCATCACTTCTTGGTAGACCTGTCAAAATATTCAAATGCACATTTTCATCAAAATCTTTGAAAAAAACTCACAAATTCACTATTTGTCGTGACTGAACTTTCAAAAATAATCATTAAATCATCAAATTATGGGAGATCTATCAAAAATACGGTTTTTAAAATTTTGTAAAAATCGGACAAACACCTTCGAAATCGTCATTTCATGATTGATCTGTCAAACAAATTCATAAAATCATCGCTTTATGGCGTCACCTGTCAAAAATATTCATATGTTCATTTTAATCAACATTTTTAAAAATACCCATATATTCGCTATTTGTCATGACTGAACTGTCCAATTATTCATTAAAACATCACAAAAAGGAAGACCTGTCAAAATTTTGAACAAAATCGCTCAAAAACACATAAAATTGACATATCATGATTGAACTGTCAAACATATTCAGCATCACTTCTTGGTAGACCTGTCAAAATATTCATATGTACAATTTGATCAAAATCTTTAAATAACCCACATATTCACTATTTATCGAGACTCAACTGTCAAAAATACTCATACAATCAACAATTATGGAAGATGTATCAAAAATACGGTTTTCAAAATTTTGTTAAAATTGGACGAAACACCTTCGAAATCATCATTTCATTATTGATCTGTCAAACGAATACATAAAATCATCAAGTTATGGCAGACCTGCCAAAAATATTCATATGCATATTTTGATTGAAAATACCCATTAATTCGCTATTTGTCATGACTGAACTGTCAAAAATATTCATTGTAACATCACATAAACAAACGTTTCATTATTGATCTTTCAAACAAATTCATGAAATCATCACTTTATTGCAGACCTGTCAAAAATATTCATATGCATATTTAGATCAAAACCTTTAAAAATACCCACAAATTCTTTATTTGTCGTGACTGAACTGTCAAAAATAATCATTAAATCATGAAGTTACGGGAGATCTATCGAAAATACGGGGTTTTAATTTTGTAAAAAATTGGACAAAACACCTTCGAAATCATCATTCATTGACAGATCAAAAGAATTCATAAAATCATCAATTTATGGCAGACCTGTCAAAATATTCAAATGCACATTTTCATCAAAATCTTTGAAAAAAACTCACAAATTCACTATTTGTCGTGACTGAACTGTCAAAAATAATCATTAAATCATCAAATTATGGGAGATCTATCAAAAATACGGTTTTTAAAATTTTGTAAAAATCGGACAAACACCTTCGAAATCGTCATTTCATGATTGATCTGTCAAACAAATTCATAAAATCATCGCTTTATGGCGTCACCTGTCAAAAATATTCATATGTTCATTTTAATCAACATCTTTAAAAATACCCATATATTCGCTATTTGTCATGACTGAACTGTCCAATTATTCATTAAAACATCACAAAAAGGAAGACCTGTCAAAATTTTGAACAGATTCGCTAAAAAATGCATTAAATCGGCATGTCTGAACTGCCAAAACATTTTACAAAAATTGTGAAAAATGGTCAATACACCTTCGAAATCGTCATTTCATGATTGATCTGTCACACAGATTCATAAAATCATCATTCTATGGCAGACCTGTCAAAAATATTCAAATGAATATTTTAATCAAAATCTTTCAAAAAAAACAAAAATTCACTATTTGACGTGAGTGAACTCTCAAAAATTATCATTAAAATCATCAAATTATGGAAGATCTATCAAAAATACGGTTTTCAAAATTTTGTAACAATTGGACAAAACACCTTCGTTTCGTCCACGACAAATCGTCATTTCATGATTGATCTGTCAAACAAATTCATGACTGAACTGTCAAAAATATTCGTTAAAACATCACATAACGGAAGACCTGTCAAAATATGATTATTAAAATTTTGAACAAAATTGCTCAAAAACACATAAAATTGATATATCATGATTGAACTGTCAAACATATTCTTAAAGCATCACTTCTTGGTAGACCTGTCAAAAATATTCGTATAAACAATTTGATCAAAATCTTTAAAAAAAAACCACATATTCACTATTTATCGGGACTCAACTGTCAAAAATACTCATACAATCATCAAATTATGGAAGATCTATCAAAAATACGGTTTTCAAAAATTTGTTAAAATTGGACGAAACACCTTCGAAATCTACATTTCATGATTGATCTGTCAAATGAATTCATAAAATCATCAAGTTATGGCAGACCTGTCAAAAATATTCAAATGCATATTTTGATCAACATCTTTAAAAATACCCATTTATTCGCTATTTCTCATGACTAAACTGTCAATAATATTCATTAAAACATCACATAAAGGAAGACCTGTCAAATATGATTTTTAAAATTTTGAACGAAATCACTCATAAAACACATAAAATTGATATATCATGATTGAACTGTCAAACGTATTCTTAAAATCATCACTTCTTGGTAGATATGTCAAAAATATTCATAATTATGAACAATTTGATCAAAATCTTAAAAAAAAACATATATTCACTATTTGTCGAGACTCAACTGTTGACAATACTCATTAAATTATGGAAGATCTATCAAAAATACGGTTTTCAAAATTTTGCAACAATTGGACAATGTTTTGTAGATTTTTTTATCGAAATCGTCATTTCATGATTGATCTGTCAAACGAATTCATAAAATCATCGCTTAATGGCGTCACCTGTCAAAAATATTCATATGTAAATTTTGATCAACATCTTTAAAAATACCCATATATTAGCAATTTCTCATGACTAAACTGTCAAAAATATTCAATAAAACATTACATAACCTGTCAAAATATGTTTTTTAAATTTTTGAACGAAATCGCTCGAAAACACATAAAATTGATATATCATGATTGAACTGTCAAACATATTCTTAAAAGCATCACTTCTTGGTAGACCTGTCAAAAATATTCATATGAACAATTTGATCAAAATCTTTAAATAAACCCACATATTCACTATTTGTCTCTGTCAACTGTCAAAAATACTCATTAAAATCATCAAATTATGGATGATCTATCAAAAATACGGAATTTTTTTTCGAAATCGTCATTTCATGATTGATCTGTCAAACGAATTCATGAAATCATCGCTTAATGGCGTCACCTGTCAAAAATATTCATATGTACATTTGATCAACATCTTTAAAAATACCCATATATTCGCTATTTCTCATGACTAAACTGTCAAAAATATTCATTTAAACATCACATAAAAGAAGACCAGTCAAATATGATTTTTAAAATTTTGAACGAAATCGCTCAGAAACACATAAAATTGATATATCATGATTGAACTGTCAAACATATTCTTAAAAGCATCACTTTTTGGTAGACCTGTCAAAAATATTCATATGAACAATTTGATCAAAATCTTTCAAAATACCCATATATTCGCTATTAATCATCAAAATATTCATTAAATCTTCAAAATCCAATATAGTTTTTTATATTTGATAAAATAGGACAAAACACCATCGAAATGAGTCATTTCATGATTGAGCTGTCAAACAAATTCATAAAATCATCGCTTTATGGCGTCACCTGACAAAAATATTTATAGATACATAGATACGTTTTGATCAACATCTATAACAATACCCATATATTCGCTATTTGTCATGACTGAACTGTCGAAAATACTCATTAAATCATCAAATAATGGAAGATCAACCAAAATAGTTTTATCAACCAATAGTTTTGTTCAATTTCATGTTGAAATTGAACAAAACACCTTCGAAATCATCATTTCATGATTGATCTGTTAAACAAATTTATGAAATCATCACTTTATGGCAGACCTGTCAAAAATATTCATATGCATATTTTGATCAAAATCTTTGAAAATACCCATATATTTGCTATTTATTGTGACTGAACTGTCAAAAATATTCATTTAAACATCACATAAAGGAAGATCTGTAAAAATATGATAATTAAAATTTTGAACAAAATCGCTCAAAAACACATAAAATTGACATATCATGATTGAACTGTCAAACATATTCAGCATCACTTCTTGGTAGACCTGTCAAAATATTCATATGTACAATTTGATCAAAATCTTTAAATAACCCACATATTCACTATTTATCGAGACTCAACTGTCAAAAATACTCATACAATCAACAATTATGGAAGATGTATCAAAAATACGGTTTTCAAAATTTTGTTAAAATTGGACGAAACACCTTCGAAATCATCATTTCATTATTGATCTGTCAAACGAATACATAAAATCATCAAGTTATGGCAGACCTGCCAAAAATATTCATATGCATATTTTGATTGAAAATACCCATTAATTCGCTATTTGTCATGACTGAACTGTCAAAAATATTCATTGTAACATCACATAAACAAACGTTTCATTATTGATCTTTCAAACAAATTCATGAAATCATCACTTTATTGCAGACCTGTCAAAAATATTCATATGCATATTTAGATCAAAACCTTTAAAAATACCCACAAATTCTTTATTTGTCGTGACTGAACTGTCAAAAATAATCATTAAATCATGAAGTTACGGGAGATCTATCGAAAATACGGGGTTTTCTCTTCTTCATGTGTCTTGCCGGGTCCCCCCGACGTTGACGACCATTTGAGAGAAAGCTTCCCTGTCCTGGGCGGCGCGAAACAGCTCCTCCACGGTTCTGACACCGGTCCACTGTCGAATGTTTCGAAGCCAGGAGAGCTGTCTTCTGCCAACCCCTCTGCGGCCCTCGATCTTCCCCTTCATGACGAGCTGGAGTATAGTGTACTTGCTACCTCTCATTACATGGCCAAAATATGATATTTTACGGAGCTTAATAGTGGTGAACAATTCTCTATTTACATTGGCTCTACGTAAAACATCAATGTTTGTTATCATATCGGTCCAGGATATTCTTAGCATTCTACGGTGGATCCACATTTCAAACGCTTCAAGGCGGTTAATTATATTAACTTTAAGAGTCCACGCCTCTACACCGTAAAGTAAGACCGACCATACATAACATTTGACCATTCTTTGTCTCAGCTTTAGGTTTATATTGTCGTCACAAAGAAGGTTTTTCATTTTATTAAATGCTGTATGGGTTTTAATTTTGTAAAAAATTGGACAAAACACATTCGAAATGAGTATAGTATACTGTAGTATAGTATGAATTTATGAGTATAGTATACTGTAGTATAGTATGAACGTAGTATAGTACGAAATGAGTATAGTATAGGTACTGTAGTATAGTATGAATTTATGAATGTTGATATCTGTAGGGCAGTAAGGCATTCAGCCGAATCAGAGACAGACCATTTGAAGTGTGGCAAGAAAGATGGGACCGGGGGAGAACTGCTAGACTTGTCTACAGTTTTCTCCCGGATGTGAGAGAGAGGATTAAAAGGGGCTTCCTGTCCTTCAACCACTTTGCCGTTCAGTTGGTAACAGGCCATGGGGAATTTAAAGCCAAGCTCTTTGAGCTTGGACTGGTGAATGATCCGTGGTGTGCTTGTGGGACGGGAACTCAGTCTGCTGGGCATATCCTGTGGGAGTGCCCAATGATGACGGATGCTAGAGACGTAATAATTGATAGTATAAGTTATGACACCCCCAGACCCATTTGGTCTGGAGAACTGATGATTTGTCCAGGGAACTTCAGGGCCTTCTTGAAGTTTGCAGATGTCTGAGTAACTCGATGGGATCTCTTATGTGAGCCGGGCTCACCTGGAGTGCTACATGGTTGATTTGGTCCTTAGTGATCATGTTGTTGCGAGCGAACTCGTTTATTTGTTTTTGTGCTGTCCTGTCTCCCTTGGTGGAGAGTCTTAGGTCTGGGTGGGATGTCCCCTTGGGAGGGAAGCGTCTCTGCAGCGATGACGGTATCGGCGACTCGCGTGCTCGCCGACCTAAATACCTGGAAAAGTTTCTGGACACCTCAATTCAGCCTTGTGCTCAAATATGTATATAAATTTGTTTTTCTTATTTTATTTTTCTGTTTAATTGTTATTGTATGGTTTGTAAAATTGGCTAAGAATGTTTTTGTATACTTTTATTTTGTTTCATATATGTTGTTTGCTTCTCTCGTATAGAGGTACATCGAAGGAGTTTAGTCAAAAGATTTCACACGGAGGTTTTGGCGGTTTGGTGGTTTGGCCGGCCAGCCCTTCAGGCTGCCCACTATGGCGCCTCCGTTGTGGACAAGACTTGTCAAGTGTAGAATTTCGGATATGAATGTAGAATGTAGTCCTCAGACTTCTGCGCTATCCGGGTGGTCGGTGGGTCCTTCAATGAATGTTGATATCTGTAAATGGCAATGTTTGCCGTAAATTGAATAAATAAATAAACTTGCATGTTTGATGAGTGCAGTTGGTCCGCTGGCGCTGGTGGAAAATAGCATGATTATATGAATGAATGAATATAGGTAATAATGTTTACCACAAAACTCGTAATATAGAAATGATATGTGAAATATTTCTAGTTTTAAGGTAGGCGCAACACAACCCGCAAGCTTTCACTTTTCATCACGAATACATACAACTATGTACCTACATATAATTATTATTCTTAATAATGTGAGGAATTTACCAAATTATCATACCGCGTGTCTACATACATTATGGGTATAATATCTATCGAGTATATTATTTATACCTGTATTCACCTTCATATTCTATTGAATTAGAATAAATTATATTTATCCCGTGGAGCACCCGGTAAAGAAAACTTCTCGGTAAATTTTCGAGTGTATTTTTTTCTTACAAAGGTAAGAGACAGGTGTTCGACAAAATTAAGACATTTTATTTATTTATTTATTTCTATCATTAACGGCTTATAGCCTATACATAAGTAAGGTTTAAACATATTTCTACAAAAAATAAAAATAAAACCTTGATTAAACAATAAAACATTAAAAATATTGGCGCATTTAAATATTTAACCAGTATTAACTTCATACAAACATAAACAAGTGTAGGTAAGTATATGCATTTTACATCTAAAATTCAGCGATGAGCTTGCCACCCACCCTGATTGTCTTGATTTTATATTGGCACAGAGAGGACAGTTTGTATTTTAATTATATGCAGCTGATCTGCTGGCTACCCCACTTGTGGGATGTGCCATGATGGTATAGTAGTGGTAAATGATATTAGGTGAGTGTTGTAAATAATTTGAGCATGTGGAGCGAATAGACGATGAATGAAGCACGTGGAATGTTGGGGATGGATTGATTCATCGACGTGCGCAAATGGAATTACACAAACTATCAAACATCTGATAAACGAGGGTCTCACATACACATTTCAAGGAGGACTTCAGGACTTACACGCACTTACAGATGACGCGATTTGGTGGCTGCGGATTCGGAAGTCATAAGATGAATGTATTTGAAAGAAGGTATGTTAAAAAAAAGTGATGACGACTGAGAACTAGGTAGGTACCTACGTGACTTGAAATTCTCGTGGATGGTCGTGTGTTGAATGTGGAGGAAGCGGAAGATGTATTTTAAAGATATATCAATATGACATTCCATTCTCTCTGCCTTCTCTACCTCCTTTTAAGAAAAATAACACCTCAATTGTAGGTTTTTTTTCAGATACTCGTACTTTACTCAGTAGTTTATGCTATGTTGTTGAAATAGTTATATGCAATCATTTCATAAAAGTATAAAATGTTTCGTAGAAATCTCTTTCACCCCAATTCGGAGGGTTGGACAACCCTGCACCATCCTTTTCTGTTCTAAGCCAGGTGTACTGCATTTTAAATCATAAACATACGAAACTTGCAGCGCGGTACATTTTTCCGTTTTTTTTTGTGTTCCTACATCAATGCCTTTCAAGCATTAGCAATAAAATGTATTGTCTTACAACCTAGGTCAGTTTAGAACTGGATGCAAAATTTGGTCGGCCGCATAACCGATTTTTTCTTTGAATTACAGATCTAGTATTATATCCTTGTTTAGAATATTTACTAATTTTTTTATTGTTTAACCGGATTTGGGTGTAGATGACAAAACTAATCAGAAACCTCGATTGGAGAACCATGTCTACACAATGTATTGAACTTAATTGTTCCAGCGCCATTTAGACGGGAGATCGTGATCCATTTGAGATCTGAAAAAAGAGATACCAAAAAGATGGTTGCTTCTAAGGTTTGCATAAAGCGTCTCTCGATTGGTGGACCTTACATCGTGACAGTGAGAATGGTGGAATTGGTGAACGTTGTCCATGGACACCGAAAGTGATCACTTAAGCCAGCCTAGAGCCAATTCGTAAGCGTTGGGACACCTCTCCCACTTCTTCCGATTAGATTTTACACAATGTTGCATTGTGTAGACATGGTTCTCCAATCGAGGTTTCTGATTGGTAGTATTATATCCTTGTTTTATATTAACGGAGTAGCATTCTGTTTGATTCAATCAGTAGAATCCATTATTTGAGTAACATTATTATCATTATTTTAGACGGCACTATGTCGAAATCAATAATTAATACTTAGGTATTTTAATTTTGTATTGTTATAGTAAGAAAGTGTCCTTTCTAATTAGTGTTAATCAGATGAGAGTCACAATTACTACCGCCTTATTATTATTATTATTATTATTCTCTTTAAATTTCCTTTGCACATCATTACAGCTTTAGGCCAATGCGATGTGCAAAGAGATACAATTTATACATAGCAACACAATATTCATAATATTTAAAACAAAAACAAACAAGCAAACAAAAGATCACCACAGAATGCTCGTTGCCTCAATTAAGGCAACGAACTCTCTGTAGGACAGAGAAAATATGTCACAGTTCTGAGCCAACAAATTAAAAAATACCATTGCTCTGTTGGCCGGAGAATTCATCGCCAAATTCGTTCTTCCATGGGTAGGATAGAACAACAAATGCCCCCGCGATCTATTGTAGGAGTGTGGTACGTAAAATGACAGCTCTGTCAAAATCATTGGATTATGAATTATTCCATTCAACAATTTAAAAAAATGTTTTAGTAAGAAAAATGTTCTTCTCCTCTCAAGTGTATCATAACTCAAACATCCAGCGACAAACAATGAAGGATACAGAAATGGGTAACATCCATACGTTCGGTAATACAGATGTCTTAAAAATTTCTTTTGAACCTTTTCAAGCATTAGAGTATATCTGCCTTCGTGCGGATTCCACACAATTGAATTTGACTCGAGAATACTCCTAACCATGGAATCGTACAATGTTCTCAAAGTAGATTCATTTTGAAAGTACTTCGAATTTCGTAACACAAATCCTAATGTTCTAAATGCTTTCTCAGTTATATTGTTGATATGTACAGAAAAATTCAAATCTGTAGTATATGTTACCCCAAGGTCTTTTGTCTCCTGTATTCTGAGTAGTATACTACCAGCCATATGATAATTGAAAATAACCTTGTTGTGATTTCTCGTATACGACATTGCGTTGCACTTTTTAATACTAAAACCCAGTTTATTTGTATTTGACCACTGCATTATCGAATCAACATCCTTCTGCAGCAAATGTGCATCATCAACATCAGCAATGCATCTGAATAGTTTCAGGTCATCGGCAAACATTAAATATTTAGAATGATCAATAAACTGGCCAATGTCATTTATAAAAAGTGTAAATAACAGTGGTCCCAGATTTGATCCCTGAGGTACACCAGATTTCGCAAAATACTCCGAAGATCTACTTCTATTATATGACACAAATTGTTTACGATTCCGAAAATAAGACGCAAACCACTTCAATAATCCACCTGAAAAACCAAATGTGCCCAATTTCATCAACAGTACATCGTGATCCACCCTGTCAAAGGCTTTTTCAAAATCCGTATAAATGACATCCACTTGCTGTGAATCATCCAAGCTCTGGCTGATACAACTAACAAAGCATAACTGATTAGTTGTCGTCGATTTACCCTTACGGAAACCATGCTGTTCGTCGACCAAATAAGAATTACAATTAAAATAAATTATTTTATGTAACATCATTTCAAATAATTTTGCTGGAGCCGAAAGAATTGCCACAGGTCTATAATTTTCAATGTTAGATCTATCACCTTTTTTATAAATGGGTTTAACTCTTGTGGTTTTCCACTTTTCAGGGAATATACCACTACTGATTGATAAATTAAAAATAAATAGTAGCACTTCGCACAAATAAAATTGACCACCCCTGATCACAAATGGAGGTATCTCGTCAGGGCCAGCCGCATATTTAGGCTTTAACCTAGAGAATGCATCAGTTACATCAGACAGAGTAAAACTTGTTATATTTAAGTGCTGATTTGCTACTGAGGACGATGACGCGTCATCTACATTTAAAACTGGAACATCGTCACGATACACAGAAGAGAAGAAACTCGCGAAGGCACCCGCTATATTCTCTCCCCCCATAAAAGAAACATCATTCAATGTATAACTCAAAGGTTCAAAATCACTTTTTGATTTACTCTTTATGAAATTCCAAAATTTTTTGGGTTCATTAGCAATATTTTTTTCTGCTTCATCAACGAACTTATTATGAGCATCATTAATCATCTTTTTTACCAATGAACGAAGCTCCTTAAACTTGTCATAAGCTTGTGGTGAGCCATTGGATTTCCATAATTTATGCATTAAATGCTTCCGTTCAATCGTTCTTTTCAGAGCACCGTTGAACCAAATTGGATATTTTCCGCGATTAGTTTGATTATTTACTTTAAAACAATTATCAAAAATATCATACAATTTTGCATATAAAAGATCAAGTGCAGTATTTACATCTTTAGCAGAGAAAACATCCGACCAACAAGCATCAGCCAAAAAGTTATTAAACAAATGCATACATTTATAATTAAAATTCCACCTCGGATTTCTATCAACATCGGCAGATATTTCATCATTCAGGATTGCGTTATGACAATTATTTAAGCATAAATTAATAATCAAAGTAGGGTGTGCTGGGTCCTCAGGCACTAAAGGCACGTCATGCCTGTTGACAGAAATCCGAGAAGGTTGAGCATTAGAGTAAACCATGTCCAACATACGTTGTTTATCATTTAAAATAAAATTATATTGATTGAGCTTAAATCTGTTTACAAAATATGAATTTTCACTCTTAGAAGAGCGAGATGAATGAAAATTGAAGTCACCTACAATTAATACATCTTTTTCCCCTAAAACATTGGCATAATTTTCAATTTTATCATAAAATATACTGTAAGCATCTTCCGAGGATCGTGGTGGAAAGTAAACCACACAAATTAATAAAGAGTAACGTTTCAAAACTACTTTGACCCATAAATCTTCTCCTGAAGATTCCATAAACGTTAAACGCTTTGCATAACATAAATTTGTAGTTCTAACAGCTAAAGCTACACCTCCACCACGAGATTCTCTATCTTTGCGGAAAACAACATATCGTGAGTCGAAAAGTTCGGCATCATTTACAGAAGAGCTCAACCAAGTTTCAGTAAGCAAAATTAAATCCATATTTTGAGCAAGAACATTGTTAGAAAAAAGTGCTGTCTTAGAATTAAGTCCTCTCACGTTAGCATATAAGATATCAATTCTATATGGCGTTGGTTTCCTTTGGTTCTGACCGTTGACCTCTGGACCTCCGAAAGTACCACTGGTTTATAGCTATATTCGGAGGCCACATGTCAGGCTTCATCCAGTGCTCATAATAACCTTCAGGAACTGAAACTTCAAATGATGCGTAGTTCTCACTTTTCGTAATGACCTTCTCAATTTTGATAGATGTACATTCAGGAAGCTTTCTCAGCATATAATTATGAACTTGTTCCTCAGTTGTACCTGCCTTAAAATAAAAGGCATGGATATGCCTTTCTCTACTTGCTGCGATTAATTCTTCGTCTGGACCTCCAACTCCACGAATTATTATTCGAGGTTGACGCAATCTGGCAGGTCTGTCTCCTGTGGTCACTCGGTTATTTATTAAATTATTGGGTCTGTCAGATCTGAAGACTGCAGCAGCAACAGGTCCATCAGGTGCACCAGCACGACGCGCATACGAGTCAGGCTCATTCTCCGTGTTAGGTACATTCGACTTGGAATGTACGATAGGCTGTACTTCCGATTGTTGATTTATAGGTTTTTTTCTTATGTGTAGGTACCTATACCTACACACTATTTACATAATTTTATTAATATTTATTTATCAGCCTATCTTATAATGTAAGATAGATAGATAGATAACAGCAGTGGCGGGACTAGTTTTTATTATATTAGTCATGCTTTCGTGATGATAAATTATTTTGCAGAAATTTAAGATAATATCCGATTTTTCAAACTTTCCGTTGTCAAATTTTCAATTTGGTCTAGGAAAAAGATTTAGAATATTTACTAATTTTTTTTATTGTTTAATCGGATTTAGGTGCAGATGACAAAACCAATCAGAAACCTCGATTAGAGAACCATGTCTACACAATGCAACATTGTGTAAAATCTAATAGGACGAAGTGAGAAAGGTGTTGCATTGTGTAGACATGGTTCTCCAATCGAGGTTTTTGACTAAATGAGGTAAATGACTTACTTGTGATATTTTGACCATTTTCGTTTTAAAGGACACTCGAAGTCATGCGAAAAGAAGGGAAGACCTATTTTTTGCCAGGAGTCCATGGAACAATATAATATATAGGTAATATGAAAATAATACAACTGTACATTTTGTTATTTAAGAGTGTCAGTACCCTACCTACTTACATTTTTTCTAGTGGGAGATAGGATTTTACGAAAAATACACGATGCTGAAATAAAAAACACATACTATACCCTCACGCCGTGTCCCAGGTGGGGTAGGCAGAGAGAACGGAACGCCATATCGATCTATCTATAAAAAAACACATGTTTTCTTATAATATAATTTATTGACGAGAGAGACGTCTTGTGTCTTGTTGGGACATTGTCAATCCCAAAAAGGCAAAAGACGCCTCTCTCGTCAATAAATTATTTAGTAGATCAAAACATTAATTTGTTTATTAATTTCGTTATGGAATTCTACTGATACACTGACACAGTGAATATAATATGCTGCCATTTAATGATCCGTCGCTATCTCAAGGGCACCGTAACTCTTTCTAAACAGCAGCGTTTTGAACGTGCTCCTAAATGAAGTGGTAGCTGGCTGATTCTCTCTCAGGTCTGCGGGGCATATGTTTTAGGCAGTTGGCGCGACGACTCTGGAGCTGCTTTCTACAAATTTGGAGGTAATTATTCGCCTTATTGAGTTCAACGAGTTTATTGACAGCAGTAGAAACTAAACACAGCGGTCGCTTCGGAGTTTCAAAAATCATCTGAAGACTATTGAGAAGAGTCTGGGGCAGTCCTTTGAGTAATCTAGACGGGAGACAACGAAGGCGACAATAAAATTTTAACTTTAGATAATTTTCTGGATACGAGATGCATTTGACTAAAGTTTAGCCTAGTGTACTCATTTTATTCAGTTATTTTTTAGCTCCCAGCTTTATTAAATTAGTATAGGAACTACACGTTCCATGGATTTCCCGATAAAATAAAGTTCTTCCATTCTTTCCCGTAAGTTGTTCATCCCGAATTCCTTATTTTTATTGACAGTCTGCATGTATGTCACGCGCAGTTAGCCTGCTGGCAACTCCATTTGTGGGATATGTCGTGATGGTATCATAATGTATAGGAATTACTAGCATGGCTAAATAGAAACCAGCACAATCACTCAATATTGGGTGGAACGCCTAAAGAATAAAAGAAATTTAAACTCCTAACTTTATGCAAAAGTTTTCACTTATTGTCTGTTTTGTGCATGTAATAAATTAATAAATAAATGAATAGTAAATAGTAAATAATAGTAAATAGTGAATAGTGAATAGTGAATAGTGAATAGTGAATAGTGAATAGTGAATAGTGAATAGTGAATAGTGAATAGTAAATAGCAAGTAGCAAGTAGTAAATAGTTATTAGTACATAGTAAATATGGGTTAGTTGGGTTCGATATCGCTCCTGCGATAAACTTTTTAATTATGTATTGTGCACTGAAGTTTATTATTTTTATTAAATGGTAAATAGTAAATAAGTCTATATATATAATATAATGAGTTACAATCCATTGGATTGGTCTGCAACGAGTTTTGACTTATTTCTCCACTCCTCCCTATTCTCAGCCAGTCTCTTCAACTCCATATATGAGCCACAGCTCATGTCCCTCTTCAGTTGGTCCATATAGGCGTCTCTCGGTCGACCTCTGTCATTTGTGCCTTCGGTCCTGCCCTCTGCGATTGCGATGAGCAGTCCTGGGTGCCTGATGTTGTGGCCAATCCAATTAGCTCGTTGTTGGCAGATTCTTTTGAGGAGTTGCCTTTTTTCGCCAACCCTGGTTAACACTTCTTCGTTTTCGACGTGTTCCGACCAATGAATCTTCAGCATGCGTCTATAGCACCACATTTCAAATGCCGCTAACCGTCCGCTTTCCCTCTTACTGATGGTCCACGTCTCGCACCCATATAGCAGAATGCTCCACACAAAGGCTTTAGTGAGATTCTTCCTCACGCTTAGATCAATATTAGGGGATTCTAATATTTTGGATTTTTTGTTAAAGGCAATTCGTGCCTGGTTTATTCTGCTCACAATCTCTGATTTGGAGCGTCCATCCTGGTTTATTCTGTTGCCCAAGTACACGAATTCTCTTACTTGTTTGATGCTCACTCCATTTATGGCAATGTTCGCAGTCGCTTCCTCCCTTCCAACGACCATACATTTTGTTTTATCTTTATTTATTTTCATGTTGTACTTTGACAACAGTATACTTTCCATTTTTCCTAAGGCTTCGTTCAGCTCCATCTCGGAGTCTAGCTCCATCTCGGAGCTAAAATCTTCTCAAAGGCGGAGGAACCTACGAGGTCAACGGCATGAGGATGTGGAATGCAAGGGAAGCTACCACATTAAAGGCTCTAGCAGCATCCCAAAGTACCAACGAATTATTGACATGAATAAGTCTATATTGGCATCAAAATACACGAGTGTATATTTAGGGAGAGTACCAAAACGTGGGCTTATCGCATATGCGATTTTCTTCCAGCCAGCACGGAAAAAAATAAGATAAAATAAATAATAAATAAATAAAAAATTAAAATACACATAAATAAAAAAATATCCATACAAACAAGCACTTTGCAAGTTACTAAAAAACTATAAATACAATATATTATAAATAAGATAAAAATAAATAAAGCACATTATATAACAAGAATAGGAAGGGGAAGGGAAAACTGGAAAAAGAGAGGATCTGCTCAGTGTAGGTAACTATTTACGCAAACCAAAAATGGAAAAAAAATCATGTGATGAGTAAAACTGAAAAATGTATTTAAGAAGACTAAATACTTACCTCTATCTATGAATGAATGAAAACAACCAGTGAAATAATTTATCTACAAATATATCTGAATAATATTGACAATAAATATATAAAATAAAATATATTAAATCAGTGTTTGATGTTTGTTTCTATCCATTCTCCAAAATAAGACATCCTGTTGTACAGCTGATGTGCAGGAATACCACAATTGGAGGTGTTTGAGAGGACAGCTATCATTTTTCCATTCCAAACCAAGGGACTACCTTCAACATACTGTGAAATAAAATTATAAATGAAACATAATAATTATATGTATAACTAAAAATCATTCGAGTTTCGATATGGCACATTTTTGTTAAATTTTATCCTTTTTCGTCAGTATTTAAAAGCGCCGTACCTTAAAAACGGTACCAGAAAATAATCAAAATGTATTCGGAAAATGTCGAAAGCACATAACAAAGTGAAAACTAGCAAACATAATGTGAATAGCAAAAAATTCTTGCGAAAGTATGTTGTGTAATCAGATGTTCGATATCCTCTACCTTCCCCACAAGAAATACGATAAAATGTAGTAAAATATATAAATAATTATATAAGTATATACATACAGCAAAACCTGGATCCAATTTTGTGCAAATATGATAATCCTTCAGCATGATGTTATCTTTAAGAATTCTTTCACAGTCATACTGTTGTACTGTGGTAACATTCAACTTATTCAAATTGCGAGGCCAATTATTGTCCTGAAATATGAAATATATATTTTTTTATCTAGCGATATCTTTTTCATCTGAAATTTATACGTATTTTCTTTAATATTCATTATATTACTTTAAATATTCTTTTTACTGAACGGTATTATAGGCATCCAATTATAATACAAATATCGAGATTTTTGAGTGAGTTCAGCTTTTATAAAAGCAATGTTACCTCTGCAACATTATAGCAGAAACGAAACAAAGAAGTTTTCTTCTTACTCCATTTTGCTTCACTCCCCATCCGTAAATAGTTCCTTCGATTTCACCTCCAAAAAATATTCTCTCAATCGGAATAGGCTGAACTCTATTTGAATATACAAAGTCTTGATCTACGAATCCAAGAGCCAAATTATTATAAAGGTAATCATGGTAGTTTGGATGAATAAGCACTGTGGACAAATTTACTCTCAAAGCATCTGGATCTTTGATACCGATGGACCCAAACAGAATTGAAGCATTTCTTGTGTCACGAATGAATATTCTAAAAAAGCAAATAATAAATTAATCAAGATATAGATAGATAAAATGTGTTTTATGCTACTTTCTGTAATTTTTACTTTGAAGCTATTTTTCATGCTTTAATAATAATAATAATAAAATATGCTTGTCCGAATACGATGTGCCTAATATTTAAGATAGGATTAATTTCAGAATTTAACAAGATCTTGTTTTCCGTTCTACCTTAAAAAAACAAAAACGATTGCAGGCTCAAGAAACCCTGTGTATAGAATGTGCGATGCTTATAATAAAAACTTTTCACAGTGCGATATGCCTTGTACATCGAACCATGGATTTAAGCAGCTTATCGGTCGTCACGTTTTTGGTCCTGGGCCTGTCTTGGAGGTGAGCTGAATACCCCCCCCCCCCCCCCCTTTCCCAATCCCCTTTTTAAAGTGCCAATAACGTCAGGTTTATGAGGAAGGAAGTTGAGAGTGGAATGAGATGAACATTTGGGAAGTGTGAATGTGTTTATGCGAATGAATGTATTATGTGTGCGAAATTGGGTGAATGGATGTACTGTGATTGAATGTATTGTGTGTAAGATTTTCTATGATAGTTTTGTGTGTTATTGCTGAAGTGTGCACTGTTTGGATGTAAGACTATTGGAATGTTTTTTGTCGCTTACATTTTATATTTATATGTCTTTCATCTGTTGTGTACCATGTAAATGAATAAATAAATAAATATTGATAATTCTGTACAACTTTTTGGTACCAAAGGCCCATTTGTTTGTAAAACATGATGAATAAAAAAAACAATATCTTCTTTTGGTACTTCGATCATCCGAGCTTGTGGGAGAGTGTAAAAACCCTTAATGGGCAACCCCAGAAAAGCTAGCAAGAATAATATTAACAAACATTGAAAGACTTGGCTTGCAGTGGTTAGAGATTTTGGAAACAGTGACGATGGACATCAATCTTTAGAGAAAATATAGAGAGTTGAGATTGACTGGCGAAAAAAGCAATGAGTATAAATTTTGCTTCGGTGGATGGACGAGGTGACTGCAGATTACAAAGCGCTGAGTGTGAACTGGAGAACAGCCTTTTAGAGATTACAAAGAGACTCACCTCCACCCGGATATCTCAGGTGTCATAAACTTCTATTTATCCTCACATTCAAACCAAAGTTGTCCTCACGGGCAGGCTATTGGGCAGGTCTTGGACAGGAAAGAATGGAAATGAGTTCTGTGGGGAATTTGTCGGGTTGCAGTTGTGGTTATTTTTGGTGAGCAAACTTTAAATTTACGTTTTTGCTTTGTTTAAAAATAGAGCCCGCACAAACTATTTTATCCGTAAGCTTGTTTATTACAGCCACCATAAAAGGTGCATCCAGCTCAGCAACAGGAGGAGCCAACTCACTTTCGCTGATAGGTGAGGAAGCATCTGCAATAAAATAAATGTAATTTTTACAAAGGGTTATATTATTACTAGTACTACTTTACCATCACGGCATATCCCATGGAATAGCATCCGGTAAAGTACAGTGACAAAATCCTCCCCTAAACTACAACCCTTAATGTCCCTTGGAGGAGATACTAAGGCACTACTCACTACTACAATATTCTTACAAACTATGTTCTTACAGTTACGTATTGCTACGTACTAAAAGTTAAATGATACAGAACAGAACGAGAATAATACAAGTAACAAAACAGAAATAATATCGAATAAGCAAATATATTAAATAAATTGGTGAGTAACAGAAGGCCGAGGTGAGGTGTCCAGAAACGTGTTAATTGGCGTTCAGAGGGCGCGAGCCCGAGAGCCACCAATGCTTGAATGGTGCGAAAACATTAAACCCTCCCAAAAGGGACATACCTCCCAAATCTACTCTCCACCAAGGGACACGGGACGATACAACGAAAACACGAGTTCGCTATCGGGCCAATAAGCAGGTAGCCAGTAGCCTGGATATACTTTCGTAAATAGAACTATGAATGATAATTTCGTTGAACTTACCATCGCTGGCGCTGTAGAAATATAATCTTATTATATAAAGAACAGCAAGAAAAACAATTGGCCCACGAAAAACCTTCGTGGGATTCAAGGTAGGATCTGCTACGTCAGCCGGGTTCCCCGCCCACTGACGCCGTAAGGTCGGAGATTTCAACACTGGCATCGTGGTGCTGCACTAGAGAGAGTTGAAAGGTTAATATGTAGATTGTCACCTAAACGGATAAATAGGAGTCTTTGGACTCCTGAAATATCCGAGAAATAAATTTATTTCAACACTATTATAATGAAAATAATTTACGCTAAGCCCACAAAGTTGTAATTTATTATAAGATTAAGAATAAAAATTTAGAAATTTGAAAATAAATACAACACAACAGTATTTATCAGCTAGTTTTGTAAGGAAAAAAATTGGTATCAGATTACACAGAACAAGATAAGATAGTACAGAAGATAAAACAAAAAAGATTATTTGCTGCAAAGTTTGATATTATTGATAAGTCCGGTAGATATTCAATATTATTTGCTTGTTAGAATATTTATCTCATTGTTTAATAACAACCAGTGGCGGATACCAGCTTGCGGGGTCTATTGACGTGACTTTGTATGTGACTTGATTATTTTTTATTACGATAAAAGTAAAGGTAGCTCAAGATATCTTTTGCGCACCCCCCTTTGAATATTTTTTTTGAATCCGCCACTGATTACAAAAAATAGTACGCTGTTCTTAATATCAAAAATGCTTTGTATTTACGTATACTTTTAATCCATTCTTTTTATATTTCGCAAACAAACAGTTAAGTTAGGTAGTTTGATGAAACACAATCAAATTTTGAAATCTGTATTTTCATTTGTTCTCAAGTGTGGATGTGGATGTTTTGAAAATTCTTCTGGTTATTTAAGTTACTTGGATAGAACGATTAAAACAGTGTATACAATCTTTAATCTTAACTCTTAACTTTATATGCAATTCCTTTAATAATAAAGATTTTATTTCCTCCCTTAAAAAAGATCACATAGCACAGAAAGGTTGTTCTGACTGTTTACGTGATCGATACAGTATATAAACCTCATTCTGATTCATAGAATTAGTTGGACAATAAAATCAAAACCAAGTTTGACGAAATTGTTTGCATTAATTCCTGATTTTATGCAATAGTTTTTACTTTATGCGTATACATTTGATATATTACATGGAGAAAATAGTACTTTTTGTCTCCCATTCTTCTCTACTAGTTATCGAGTATCCCGTTAAAAGCAAGTATCCCGAAAACATATCTTTTAAGACAAACCCTTCCTCCCTTCAATTCAGCTGCTAGGTATATAAAAAAGGAGAAAACCAAACAAAATGAGACAAAATAATACAAAAAGTGAAGCAAAATAAAAAAAACATTATAATAAAATATATACATGAGTTGGTAAGTACAGAAAGCTGAGTAATTGTATTAGTAAATAAAAATAAAACAAAAAAATGGAATGTATTTTTTGAATAATTAACCCACATAATTATGTATGTTTCATAGATTGAATGATATTAATTGTCTTATATAAAATCAATGTTTGATGTTCGCTTCAATCCAGTCTCCAAAATGAGATATTCTGTTGTACGGATGCGGCAGACGGATACCACAGTAACCAAAGGTGTATGTGAGGACAGCTATTATCTTACCATTCCAAACCAAGGGACTGCCTAGATCATACTGTGAAACAAAAACGTAAATGAATTAGGTATAGTTATATTATTACGTTATCTTACTAGGACACATTTTCCACATTTCCTACAAAAATAGGTCTCCAAGTTAGTCCTGAGTCTGTCTCAGAGGTGAACTGAATATCCCCCCCCCCCTTTTCCCAATCCAAGGGGATTTAAAGTGTATGGAAAAAAGTTTTAAAGTGCCAATTACGTAAGGTTTGTGAGAAGAGTTGAGAGGAGAATAAGAAAAAAATGTATATGTTTGCAGTTAGTCATATGGGAGATGGTGTGGTGAAATAGTAGTGGTGGTAAATTTTGTCTATTATTCATGTACCTATGTAGTTGCGCTGTTGACATTCACATGTTGATTTGTAACATTATGAGGCGATAGAAAATGGGACAATTTTTAACAGTTTTTTTTCCGAATAAGTGTTTGGCATTTTGTAAGATGTGTTAAATAACACCATCCTTTATACGAGAATTGTCTCTATTAGAAGGATTTTTAGATTTAATTTTTATAAAAAAGTATATTTTTATTGTTTGTTGTGTTCAATAAAATTATCAAATTATATATTATAAAGATGGGGTTCTTCATATTACACAAAATGGTTGAAAAGACAGTTCGACGTCCTCTATCTTTGTGGAATAAGGGGAAAATAAAGATAAACAATTGTAAAATAATAAACATACTCCGCAAGCTTCACCGTATTTGGCCATTGTGCAAATGTGATAATCCTTCAGCATTATGTAACCTTCTAGGAGTCTTTCACAATCAAACTGTTGCATTGTGATAACATTCAACTTATGCAAATCGCGTAACCAATAGTTCTGAAACATGGAAAATAATGTGTAATTTTTTTTCATATAGGTAAAATACACATAAGTCTTCATTAATTTTCTGCATTACATACTTCAACTTTCATAATACCAACTGCTATTTGAATCGGTCATTTGAGAAACAACATAAGTCAATCAATACAAACTTTTCAGAAATCACAAAAAACTGTTTGTTATAACATTTTGAACGAAATGTTGATATCTTACTCAAATCAAAATGTTACTTACAGTGTATTCTTTTATTATAAATCTTTATTTTATGTCAAAATATTTTATTTGTATATTAATTTGTTAATTTAAAACCTTTGACTTATGTTGTTTTTCAAACGAACACCATTTCAGGGAATAAAAATCAACATTTTCATCCCAAATTATTTATTAAACAACCAAAAATCACTATTTTTCATCATTTTCACCCACGTTAGTGGTTGGCGTTAAGTGTCAGCTATGAATCGACACGAAAAAATTTAATGTAGTTACAACACAAGTCACGTGACTTGTGTTGTTTTTCTATTGACTGGCCAAGTTAATCAGCTCAATTTGTATCAAATAGGTAAAAATTACATGTTTTCTAAATGAAACAACGCGCGTATAAAAAAAGGACCCAAATCAAAAAAAAAATAATCTCGCCAAAAACCTGACTTTTGTTGTTTCTCAAATGACTGATTCATTTACATTTAAACCAGCCGCTTCAGATATATGTAATACGATAAAACATCATGGTAATAAACATAATTTATTTTCCATTTCCCTTCCTATATCGAGATTATTGTTTGAGTACAACTTTTATACTAACAAACAAAGAAAGCAAAGCTTATAGAAGTATGCATGTTGTAATAAATACACATTTTCTTCTTACTCCTAATTGCCTCCTTCCCCATCCGTAAATAGTTCCTTCGACTTCACCTCCAATTAATGTTCTCTCAATGGGAATAGACTGAACTCTAATCGAAAATACAAAATCTTGCTCGACGATTCCTAGAGCCAAATTATTATAAAGTTTATCGAAGTTTGGATGAATAAGTACGGTGGTTAAGTTTACTCTCGGAGCATTTGGATTTTTAATATCGGTGGAGCCAAACAGAATAGAAGCATTTCTTGTGTCATTAATGAATTTTCTAAAACAAAGCAAATAATAAATTAATAAAGCTGTACATAATAGGTTTTGTTACATTTCTCTGTAAGTTTTTTCCTTGATGCCAATTTTCAAAATTGAATCAATCTATTTGTACTTAGTTGATTTAGCCGATTGCAATTTGCCTGGCGTGTGCAGCGAACTCGTTTTCGTAATGTCGTTTTGTCTACCTTGGTAGAAAATTGGTTTGAAAAGGATTCCCATTCAAGAGGATTTAATGTTACCACACCATACAGGTATCGGTCACTTTCGAGTTCGCTTTCTTTGAACTATTCAGTATTTTTCGGTTAAATGGAAGTCCCCAGACTTCTGTACTATCCGAGTTATCAGCTTTGTGGGGCCTGCAATTATTTTCTTCATTTGTTTTGAATACTATATCAGTTTTAAGTTTTAAATTATTTTTATATACATACCTAATTTACATACTTTATCTTTTATAATTGCTTCATGTTTGATTGATTACTCTTAGTTATTTTATGTAACACGTGTTATTCTTTTGTAGATACCTACTATAGGTCATGGGTGGCCAACCTTTTCAGCAGCCGGGCCAAATTTTACAAATGAAATTTCCTACCGAGCTGTACAACAAATTTACTCTATATATGGAACACTTAATAATTTTACTTCACCTTAAAATTTTCTATCTATTTTTCAGGGTGGTCCACGCCGAAATTTTTTTTTGTTGTACAATTGTTTTTTATGGTGAAGTGTTAAAAAAGACATACAGCCCTAAATTTTTACACTTCTACCATCAACCCCTATTTTTTAATAGCGATATTAGTAAACTAGAAATAATGTATATGGCAAAAAAACGTTTGCCGGGTCAGCTAGTATTATTATAGATATAGATAGAAATTAAACCACTTACTCGAGACAGAAATAAGCAACAGTTATAATAGTTCTCTTGGAGATTATAGAGCCTCCACAAACTATTTGATCCGTAGGCTTATTTATTACAGCCACCATGAAAGGAGCATCAAACTCACCAGCAATTGTACCTCCATCGATACGTAAGGAAACAGCTGAAATCAATTAAATAATAATAATAATAAACTTTATTAAAATAAGGAGCATGCATAATAACCAAGTTATAAAACAATGTGATACAGAATAAATGATATTATGCAATGGGCGAATTTATCGCACAAGTGATATCTTTCAACCAACCCATTATTAATACATTTTTACTAAGTGTTATACTTTTGGTCGCTCTAAAAACATGAAATCTATGCATGAAACTATTAAAAGTTGGGTAAAATGAATTGGCTTTAATAAAAAAAATGGTATTTTTCTTTATTTCAACCGTGTATTTCGTTATGTTATTCATAACGAAATACACTAATTACGATTTCATTACCCTGTAATTACATTACATTACATATATAAATAAAAAAACTTTATGTAACAAATTGAAATTGGTTGATGAAAAGCATAACCAACCAAACAAGCAAATTATTTATTTATTCCTTACTGTACATTAATTACAAACAATTTCATAGAGAAAAACATACAATCAATACGCAGTGGGCGAGTACACGCATAGGCGTGATCCATTCTAACTCAAAAACCAAATTATAATAAAAAAAAACTCAAAGTAACTGAAAAGAAAAAACTTGTGAAATAAATGCTCATCGATGCTTGCTAGCTTCCTACCTCCACGACACCCGCGTCGCCGAAGCCTCTCATCTCCCTTTAACGCCCCAGCTGGTGTTAGTTGAATCCTGCACTATAAGTCGGCCAAAAGCCAAGGGCTTTTTTAAGACCACTGCACATACGTAGAGTACCCAAAATAACATAAGTTATTTGTAGAAAATATCAACAAAGAAGTGATTGAACATAATAAAAGGGGAAGGTGGGACAGGAGAAGACATAGTAGGTAGAATCAATAAAAAATAATGTAGGTAAAAGTGAATTAATGAAACACATTATAGGAAAATAATTACATTTTCTCCTAGATAAACACATTTATGTAACTGATATGTCAAAAAAAAATATTATTCCACTATGACAAAAATGGGGCAGCCAGTAGACTAGCTGTTAGTGATCAACATGCAAGTAATCCTACCGTTAATAAAAGTATGAGTGATAATTAAGTTCGAACTTACCATTGCTATAGGAGAATGATCCAATTAGGAAAAGAGCAGCAAGGAAAACATTATTCACGAAGAAATACATAGTATGTATTCGGAAATACATAATTATCTTATATCTTTTGACTGAGTAATATTTGATACAAAACAACTATACACTGTATATTTACGAAATTTGTCTTTCTGTAATTGCCTTTATATACGAAAAAAAAACACTTGATAAAACAAGATTAAAAATATTAAATATTGCAAAATGTAATTGATTAACTCCGCTATTTGTTCCTTTTATTAATTGATAAAATATTTTTTAGATAAGAAAAAAAAATAATACGTCATTGTAATGCATTCTTCAGAATTCACGTAGGTACCCATCAGGGATATACATTTTTTTTTATTTCGCAATTACCTTTGACAAAAAAGAGAAATATAAAATCAATATTTCACTCTATATGTTCGTATATCAGTTACATGTATGAGTTTGTTTTTTGGTTTTCTTTATAAGGGTAAGAAAAAAATATGTTTATGTAATTTTTGGATGTTTTCCCGGAATGACTCATATGCTATGATAGGTTTTTGTTTAACATCCAGTTGTGTGCCCTCAGCATGCCTACTGGCAGAGGGCTAACCACGACAAAACTACTACTGAGCTATAGCAACAGCATCCTAATAATATTATATACCTACTAGGGAATCCAATCCCGCAAAAGCGGGATCCCGTAAATGCGGGATCCCGCACCTTTTTTGCGGGATCAGAAATGCGGGATTACTCATGCGGGATCCCGCACTCTTGCGGGACTGAAAAAATTGTTTAAGAACGAGCTCAGACGACGTTCTGATTATTTATTAAACCCAGCACTGCCTCAATGATAAGTTAGTTAACTACTTTGCCTTTGGAACTCGTGAGTTTTCTATAGAATTTGTATGGAAAATGATTTGAGTTTCCAAAATCTAAATGTGATCGCAGCAACAACCGGCGCGGCGGTGCAGCAGTCATGAAGAAAGTTTATTTAATTAAAATGAATTTAAAAACACTGTATAATTTCCAAATTAAATTCATTCACCTCAAACGTTTTCGCCAAGGCTTCTACTTGGCATCATCAGGAGGACCTGAGATGCCAAGGAGTCCTCCTGATGATGCCAAGTAGAAACCTTGGCGAAAACGTTTGAGGTGAATAAATTTAATTTGGAAATTATACAGTGTTTTTAAATTCATTTTAATTATAATGAATTTCCAAAGTGTTAACACAAAAACATTTGATTTATTAAAGTTTATTTATTTATTTATTTATTTCATTTACAAAACAGTTTTAAAAGATAAGTCACAAAATATCTACCTAACTGGGCATGAGCCAAGTTGGGAGATTATTATCAGCGCACCACCAGTTATGCTTTGCACATGGTTCCAACTCGCTGTTCTTGAAGTTCTATGCAATCAGAGACAAGAAGAAGAAATACAGTCAAGTTGAAGTACTCGAAAAAAGACCGGATGGTGGGAGTGATAATGAAAATAAAGATGATGATGACGAGAAAGGTGATTATTCGGTAGAGGAAGACATTTAAGAAGGAGAGTTGCTACCACAATACAGGTAGATAAATATTGTTAGACCAATAGATTTTTCAATGAAAATCATTATAATTTATTCCATTTGTTTTTTAAGATAAACTGATTCAAAAAGTCAGGAAAATTATTAAGCTTTTTAGTTCTAAATCTCCAGTAACAAATGATCTTCTGCAAACATATATCAAAAAAGAAATTCTGCAAAGAATTACAGCTGATCCTAGATTGCCGAACGCGCTGGAGCAGTCTCGCATCAATGTTATCGAGGTTCAACCAAGTCAAACAGTGCATATTTAAAGCAGTTATTGATCTTAAACTGACATCATCTTCATTTTCATTCACTGATGAAGAATTTATAACATTGAGTAATATTGAACGAGCTTTAGAGTCAGTGAAGCTTGGTGTAAATGTCTTATGCCGTGAGGACGCAACATTAATTACTGCAAAAACTACATTACGTTTCATGATAATCAAACTGGATCGACAAAATACCAGGTTAAGCCAGGAACTTGTAGTGTCGCTATCTTGCTAAAATAAGTTAGTTAACTACTTTGCCTGTCTATAAAATAACGCCGCACATCAATGACTGTCGTGTCGCTGTGCTTAGAAGGTCCTAACAAATATCTAGAAAAGATTCAGGATCTACAAATGTGGTGGACGATCTATTCTTTTATCCAAGCAAACTTAGAACTGAAATGAAGTGTTTAATCGAGAAACTGCTGTCAGACTCGCAACCTGAAACTCATAACCAACAAGTTGATGACAATGGCGATGAAGACACGCCTTTATCGAATCTATTGAATGATTAGCCTTAGCCTATACTAGAAGATGAATTAGAGCACAGTCTCCGTAGCTCAGTCTCAGAATGGGTAGCCGAGTAATATAAAGTCAATTCCACCAACAAGTGTGGAAGCTGAGCGTGCTTTTTCCGCCGCCGGCTATTTATGCAACAAGATAAGATCAAATCTAAAAGATGAAACGTTACGTACTTTATTATTTCTTAGAAAGTATTATCAGAAAAAAAACTATTTTTTTTATGCCTCTTAACTAATAAATATGTTCAATTGTCAATACAAATTACAGATCTATAAGGAGAATTGTTAAAATAATAATGTATTATATCGTTCCTTATAAGAAGCTGATTATTAATTATAGATACCTCTAAAACATCATTATTTCCACTTGTTAATTAGAAAAATGAGTAATAAATCTGCATAATAATAATAAAAAAAAATTAAAATTTACTCGTCTTTATTTAATATAATTTTTAAATTACTAAGTACCTACTTAAAACAATTTTTTTATTAAAAAATCTCAATCCCGTAATACCGCGGGATCCGCGGGACTGACGACCTCAATCCCGCAGGCTTGCGGGATCGCGATTTTGATGCGGGATTGGATTCCCTAATACCTACTAATGAAATCGTCGAGATCGTCGGTAGCCTGGAGGTAGAGTCTCGGCCTCGTGAACATGGGGTCCGTGGTTCGAACCCAGGTGCCCTCAAACTCCCCTTTAACGACACAAGCTTTTAGTAGCTTACTGTGAAAGGTGTATAAGGTTGTATTTGGGTTTATAACAAAAACTCAGATATATCTTTTAAAAAAAAAACATACGAGTAATACAACAATGAACCTTCGGTTTATTCCGATAGGAACTTACTTTTATGATAAATGCCCCTTTTGCACGATATCATTTGTATACCAATTCATGTTTTAATTTACGTTTTTTTTTTTATATTATACATACTTTGTACAGATACAACCATTTACCCAGAGGTGTACCAAGGGAAAGCTGGCGTGTGCCCTCCACAGCAGATTTAGATCGATCTGAGTTGTGTTTACTTCCCAGTTTAAAAATAATTTAGCACAAGAAGAATGTTTTTGTGATAATCAATACAGTGTGCAGCCATTCTGGATACTTGGATAACGAGATTGAAAGAACATGATTCATTTGCTCATACTTAACTCCTGATTTAATTTATTCACTGTGTCGGTGTTTAGGTAGTAGAATTCCATATCGAAATAAATAAAACAAGCGTTTTATTCTACTAATGATTTATTCGATGAGAGAGACGTCTTTCGTCTTATAAGGACATTGTCAATCAATCGATTCCAATATTCCTGATTTAATGCTATACTTATTACTTGAACGCTATAAATTTGACATTAGACATGAAGAGAAGAGGTTTGTACCTAAATATTGAAAATAAAATGATTGTAATTTTGTTCATTCGTTTGCATGAAATCGTAAAGAAGGGGTGTCGAGGCGTCTTAATATAAAAACTATTCGAATAAAGTCTTTGAAACTTATTTATTTTCTTTTATAAAATCTATTAATAACAACAATAAGTTGTTTTTGAACATAGGTACATTCATTACTTTAACTAATAGAGAAGAGATTATGGAATAAATAATATAATCATATTGTAATGGAAAAAATCAGTGTTTGATGTTTGCTTCAATCCAGTTTGCAAAATGAGACATTCTGCTATGTGTATGAGGAACGTGAAGACCACAATAGCCAAAGGAATATGAGAAGACAGCTATCATCTTTCCTTTCAAAACCAGAGGACTTCCTGCATCGGACTGTAATACAAAATTATATTTTTTTATTAAATCCTATGTAAATATGCTGCGGTAGTTTGATCATGTAAATAAAATGAAGGAGCGCGTAGTGACAGAAGGAGATATATGTAGAAGGCTGAGAGAGTGAATGCTGGGTGACGTTGCCGCTAGAGGATAAATCATATGGACACGACACACGAACAAAGAATAATGAACAGGAGAGCATACCTAGCCAAAGAGCATCACTCGCAAAGCCAGGGATGCTACTCCCGACGCGGTTCTTACTCAGAATTTTATCAAGTAGATATTTAGAAACATAAAATTTACACTTACAAATTAATAATTTGAATATTATAACAAATTTTCTGCTGAATTACGTACTTTTGGATGATATTTCAATATATTGGTTCTAGACTATAGCCTATTTTCAAGAACAGATATTTTGACATTTCTAGGATACCAGATAGAAAAACAGGCTTCGATTTAAGCGGAGGGGGAAGGGGGCTAATTGCCAAAAATCGTGATTGTTAAATACTCCAAATCACAATGTCTTTTTGGAAATCTCGCAACGGAGGGGGAGGCAAAAGCATTAGGTGTCAAAGAAAGCTTCAAATTTCGAAATCTGTACCCTGAAAAAAGGTTCCCATTTGGAATATCGATCATCAATACCAAATTGGGGAAATTGGAATAGCATAGGTTCTCATGATTTTAAAGGTGTTAGTGTAAAGGGCGGCAAATATTAATTTTGTCCGGAACGGCTTACCAACTAGATCGGGCCCTTATTAGGAAAGAAGTATGTACATAAATAAAAAAATAAATATACATACTCTACAAGCTTCACCGAATGTGGACTGCGTACAGATGTGATATTCTGCAAGATCTACAACTCCTGCATGGTATCGAGCACAATCAGTTTGGTTCATTGTTGTGACATTCAATTTATTCAAAACGTCTGATCCAGGTATCTGAAATATTCAAATAACTTCAAATTAATACATTTTTGTTACTTCTGTTATTGTTGACTTGAAATAGATCATCATCTCTCACGCATAAATAAGCAGAAATTAATTAAAACACTTATAATTTAAGTATAATATACGAACAATAAATAGGCTATTTAAAGGGTAGGTAAGGGTGGGTCGAATTCATAAAGTACACGTTTGCGATGACAATAAATTTCTTTATTTTCATTAGATATAACATAACATTTCTCAATTTCAGCTCATGTGCAATGTGGGGTATAAAAGCAAAATCGCCAATCTGAGGCTTGGTAATATTTTCAGGATACAAAAAAACTTATATCGCGCCTATTACGCATAAATGCATATATTTGTACTTATTTGATTCCCTATTTTACTGAAGTGATTGCCTCTTAATATACAGAATGCTAACATTGGCGGTTATGAATCTCGAGAATTATCACAGTGTGTGTTTTACACCTCAATTATCTGTTTTGTATGCAGAATCTATATTGGATTTACGGTAGATTTTCGAATAGTGTAGTTTTTGCATTTGATAGAAAGTGTAGTGGTAGTTTTGGTTTTACATGTATTTTTTTACCTGTTTTTTTATACATTTGTACACAGTTTTGCTTTACAGGTTTGAAAGAGAAACCTCAGACAAAATTCAACTTTAAAACGAAAAAGTATGAAAAGTGTCGGTTTTGCATCTGTACCCCACAAATATTGAGTAAAATTGAAATCAGATACTGTATATCAAAATTATTAACTTACTCCATTTTCCATCTCTCCCCATCCATAAACAGTTGCTACTATTCCACCGCCGATTAAAGTTACATCCATGGGAATAGGCTGGACCCTCTCAGAATATACAAAGTCATTCGCTACAAATCCAAGAGCCAGGTTATAATAAATGGTTTGGTAGTTTGGGTGAACCAGTACGCTTGTCAAATTCACTCTCTGAACATTTGGACTTTTAATGTTGTTGGAGCCAAACAATACAGTTATATTCTTTGTATAGTTAGCGTAATTTCTAAAAAAAAATGGTTATGTTCATAATATGTGGTGTCACAAAACTCAAAAGACCTGAAACTTCTATATTCGTGAGTCTAGGGGTACGTGACATTTCGGAGAAGATCCAAGAAATCAGGTAGCCAATATATAATTTTGTCATATTGTGTCTAAAATACGTGGGCAATAAGGTCCAATAACCACCAGGCAAGAAATTTTCGGGACTGCAGTGTCTCCCAAAATGATGCGCTGGACTGGGTGATAAAGGAAGGCAGACCTAAGCATCATGTGAAACTGGTATTGCCCAATAAAAAAATTGAGTGTGCATTAGTATCAGGTAAAAACGCCAACTACTGTGAGTCTTGTCATCTAATCTAAGCTCAGTATTGAAATACCTATAATAAGTTTCGGAAATAAATGTCTAAGGAGAATATTGGATGATTAGGTGAAATGAACATGTCACAAATCATATTGTGTGGCAACGCATCCAGCAAGGGTCTGTAAACTCTCTATAATACAGGAAATTCCATGGTCCTGATGCCTGGGTCATATTTTGAGTACCTACGTGCAATGATAAAAAAGCACCCTTCTTTCATCAACAAGGTTCTGAAGGTCTAGATAATCATCCAATATTTTACAATTCACTGTTACAAAGACATTGAAGCGTTGAAAATATCCTAAAATAGATGGAAATTGCAAGCTACTTACGCGAGACATCCATAACCAGTAGATATAAAAGTTTTCTTGGAGATTATAGAGCCTCCACAAATCAATTGATTCCAAGTGTTTTCTATTACGGCTACCATGAATGGAGCTTCCAACTCACCAGCAGGAGTACCTCCAGCGATGCGTGGGGATGCAGCTATAAACAAATCAATTACACACTTTTACCAAGTGAAATAATACTTTTCAATGCCTTTCTGCTTCTTTTAATCCATTAAAGTTTTTCAACAGAGTAACATAATATGACAACTGCCATATCACGTGTGAAGTGGCGATATTTATTTATCTATGTTGTGATGTTGTATTTCTACTACTACTACTACTATACCATCACGGCATATCCCACAAGTGGGGTAGCCAGCAGACCACCTGCATATGAAACATGCAAGCTGTCTTCTCCGTGCCAATATAAAATTAAGACATTCAGGATGGGTGGCCAACCTCATCGCCGAATTTAAGATGTAAAATGTCTTAATTTGTATATACCAAATTGTTGTATATACCAAACTAAATTAATTACAGTTAGTGGACTTGCAACAATCCTGAATATTTTTTTATGGAAGGTGGGTTCAAGACGCTTTATTAGCTTTTATGATACGCAAGACCACTTGTACTACTACTACTATACCATCGTGGCATATCGTGATAATAAACACACAAGCTACCTCTCTGTATCAACAAAACATAAGTCATTTAGAATAGGTGGCAAACCTCATCGCAGAATTTAAGATATAAAATGTCTTTTTTTTCGAACATCTGCCTTTCACAGGACACTGGAAAATTTACTTAAAAAGTGAGAGACCCATATTCGTTGCCGGATGCTCCACGGAGCATTTATAAAAAAATTGTAGAAAAAATATTTCTTGAAAAATAAACAAACCTTTCTTCCAGAATCGAAATAGATAAAATATTTACATTTAATCGTAAGGATATGAATTAAACAAAATAATAATATGTAGTTTTTTAAAATCCAATGACGTTAAATAAAAATTAAAATAATAATTTAGTATAATCAATTAAGACATTTATATTGTAAATCTTTGTTGATTAATTTCTTAAAATAAATACATAAATTAAAATAAAAACATACCATTGGTATAAATTATAGATCCAATTACTAGAAGAGTAGCAAAGAAGACACTTTTCACGAGAAAAAACATGTTGAAAAAATTAAAAAATCTCTAAATCTTGTTGACAATAATACTACAAAATAACTATTGTACTTACAAATCAGTTTATTGTCTTTATATATACGAAAAAAAATCAATTGGATCTAGATGTGATAAGGTTAGATTAATTATTTCTGATTTTGATTATATTATTCTTAAAGTCCGCTTCTCAATAGTAGGTACCTACCTATGTTTTTGATTGATAAAATATTTTATCGTCAAATTGTTGTATTTATATGCAGTTACTATAGAAAAAATGCATCAGACTATTTATTATTGTTCGTATGTGTGTATGCATTTATATTTTGTTTATGTGTAATATGTCACATTTACATTACTCTACTTTATGATAAATTTTTGGAGTCGATAAAGTATACTTATACCTATCACTATTGTTTTATCCTACGTGCAACCAAGATTTTGATAAGGATCTTAGTCAAATATTGTGGTTGAGAATGACAGAATTCCTGCTTAAATCTTGGTTGCGTCTAGGACAAAATTATTAATGGTGTAATAATGTAGTTTTCTACTTCAAACATCCATCATAATGTTTAGAAATTACCGTAACATTACCTCCATATTAATAATAATGTGTCAAATTTATTGCTAGTTCTCGTCTCTCCACATCCGAATAAAGAGCTCTTCAATAACAAAATACTTTCTCTTATTTCTCACTACTTCTTTTTCACCACTTATATTAGGTATCCGTTTGTCTCTTTTGCGGTCTTCTTATGCTTTTCTTGTCCTCCAATAGTTTCCATTCCAGAATCTTCGGCATCTATCTGGCATCAGCTCTTCTAACTATGTGACCAGCCCGTTACCACTTCAGCTTAAATACTTCATCAACTCTATCAGCAACCTTTTTTATTTCAGATTTTCACTTACCGATTTTGAGATTCACGAATTTACGATTTCTGTAATTTTTTCGGATTCTACTTGTTGGAGATGCCATGATGTTTGGAAAGAACTTTTTTCTTCGGATGCTCCTTACTGCAGAACTCTTTGTTAATCCGCATCTTCCATCTACAAACTGAGAGAGCCCATATCAGATACAAGATCAAACACTTCCATGAGAGAGACATCGGCGTTGCAAGACCTGCGATGTGAAACAGAATGTCTACCGATCTACGGCACCAAACCGTCATCACTGGTTTTAGAAGCAAAATGAAAGCAACGGTTTTTCAAGCGAATTTCAAACGTTTGTAAGATCGCAAAATAAATCATATTAACATATTATACACCTACAGGGTGAAATCGGGGTTAAAATCTAGTCTAATTGCAATTACGCATAATATTATTATGCATCATCGTTTCCTTCATCACTAATCATTTTTCAATGTTACCGGGGAAACTTCTCATTATTATATGTTAATCTAGGGTCATCTTCGTACCCCTGATTCTCAGCCACTTTTTTTCAGCATTTCTCACTTTTGGTCAATTCCGGCTATTCTGTAGTTCATTCATTCATACTATCACTGCATTTCCTACATATCGAAAATTTAGGGTAAAGTCAGGGCTACTTTTTCGATTCCGGACACTCGAAGTTATGAATGAAATTTTTCTATCAATCCATAAAAAAAATATTGAACCCTAGCAAAATCAAAAAAAAGTTTCAAATTTTTTTTACTCATGTTTATACATGGTGGAGTGTCGAGTCGTGTGTGCTCAGTGAAATGAAAAACCCGCCCCAAAGTGGGTGCTAACAAGAGTAATATCCGCAAATAGGGGGTGGAGAACCGTGCAAAAATAAGGGTTGAACTGTAATATTTTTAATATCTGTATTCATTTATATACTTTTTCATTCTTTTATTAAAACATTTTCTTATGACAAAGTATGTATGTTTATTATATAATTTCTTCCTTTTTGTATTTACCTTTTTGGACATGCTTCTTGTTCCTTTTTCATTTCCTTCATATTGTTTGTCTAATATACCAAGCGGATATTGTCAAATTCTGGATGAAAAACATTAGAAACTTCGAATTTAAAAAAATCCAGACGGAAATCGAACCCAGAATGTTTTAAGTTGATTGTGATAACCATCTCCATCTAACATAAAGTATGATACACACAAATTGCATAGCTAAAGTTCGTCTCAAGAGAAGCACACTATGTTATTCAATCATATTGCAACTTTGAACGTTTATTGACCATTATGTTTAACAACAGTTGGGAGTTTTACAATTTTTGATACTTGACACCTTTGTAATAACCAGCCTTCAATTTTAGAATATGACCTAGTCTATAGATTTCAATAATAGAACAGAAAGTCTATAATATTTTAATTTTAACGTTATTAAATGCCCAATGCGCATGAAATATGTATATCTAAATAAATCAATTCGATAATATCTGCATCTAAATAAACCATACAAATTCTCGTGTTTTACTCAGGGATCTTAAGAATTAGGTGGCAACAGTTATTCATCAGCAATTTGATTATCAAAAAGATAATTTCAAATTATCTTTACTTAGTGATAATTAGCAGTAAATTATTATCTGATACAAAATAATTGCGTCGTTAGATATAATAAAATTTGTGAAATATGTATAAATTTTTAAGAGGTTTTTTTTACGGTTTCCTATGCAACTAAATTAATAAATAATTCTTTATGCATTTTTGGAAATAAATATAATCTGTTCGAGTTTAACTATAATCATTTAATAATAGGTACAGTTACCTGCTTTCGATTTACAAAATTATTGGCAAACTCTTTTTTTTTATAAAATAAACGTCATTTCATTCAATAAATCTTCTATGCATTGATGTTCCATAAAGCTCTCGGCAAAGAATTAGACTTTTCTTCGTCTTCTAGTGTCTTGCAAAAGGCTGATATTTGTGAATCGGGAATAAATTCAGCAACAATGAAGTATGCTGCAATCCATCTTGAAACTCTCTAATTTTTATTGACACTTGCTTGTTTTTTTACATAAATAGTCAGTCCCTGATAACCTTACTCAAGATACACAAAAAATGTATACTGATTATACTTGTCTAACTGACAGGTATAAATATGTATGAAAAACATTGACTCAAAAACCAATTTGTTTTATACTATATATTATTTGACACATAGAACTACCTACGCGAGATATTATGGCATGATTTTATTTATACAATATGTATATAGATTAAATAATTTTAATTTCGATCCTGTTAGAATGCGGGGACGTAGAAAATCTTCCTTTCATTCCACCCTCATCCCCTGTGCGAGTGTCGAAAGCTGATAAGAGACTTACAAATACCTACCAGCCATAATATTAATCAATTTGTCTGTAGGTAAAGATGACGGAAATGGCTGCCATGTCGAAAATTTTCACTTCGCATCATGAACTTGTGTGGAGTAACGATTTAAAATTCGTATTTTTATTTTCATCATGGCATAACCCACATGTGGGACCAGCTGCATGCAATAAACATGCAAGCTGTCCTCTATATGCTAAAAAAAAGTAAGACATGCAAGACGGCTGACAAACTTCATCGGTGGATTTAAAACGTAAATTGATTACAAGTTTGAAACTAATTGGTAGTTTATTCCTTTTGTTTTATTCTACATTGTTTTCTTTATCTTCTATGCATTATTTCAGTTGTTTGTTTTGTTTTATTGTATTGTATGTAAAGGCTGATGCAGCCGTTTATTATGAAATAAATAATAATAATTTGGGGTGTTTTTCCACGAATTCTATTTATCACTTAAGTCAGTCAGCCTAGAGACAATTCGCAAACATTGGGATGCCTTTCACACTTCTTCCGATTGTACTTTGCGCAATGTTGTTGCTTTATGTAAATATAGTTCTCTTATTATTGACATTATCTGATTGAAAAAGTGAAAGAAAATATAAAAATAATGAAAACTAAAATGTCTTGCATATTTATTAATCCCTTAAAAAATTGTTATCATTATTTCTACCCCAAAGTAATTAAGTAATTCATTTTTAAATCTCTGGAAAATTTTAAATGCGAATCGGTCACAGTTTTAAAGATTTGAACTTTTTTATTCCTTATCCAAAGGATTACTTTCTTAATTAAAACTCCTTGTCTCATTCTAAATAATGCCTAAATTTGTTTTTTTTTTCTCGGTGGATCACAGCCTTTGTCGAAAATAAATAGGTTTATGGAATATATTTTTAAACTTCTTTAATCGTTATTAGCTACTTTGTGCTCATTGTTTGACTTTAGTCTTAAATTTACTTTTTCACGGTTTCTTATCTCGGGTACCATTCTATCTATCTATTTATACAATCACGGCATATCCCACGTGTAGAATAGTCAGCATATCAGCAGCATGTAAAAAACATGCAAGCTGTCCTCTCTGAAAAAAAATCGGGTTCACTTGGCAACCACAATTTTTCCATAAGCTGTTAGCAGTGATTTTTAAATACTCAGTAGGTATAAAATAATATATTTTAACCTAATAAATTTCAATGTGCAAGTCCTTAGCATCTGAATAATATATTTTGCTTAATCGCTAACTATTTAATCCAAACAATTTTATGAACTTATATAATTTTTTTAAATAAATAAAATAATCACAATAATTAATTAAAATGAGTTTATTTATAAATAATCCACTGATGACATTATCAATTGGCTAGCGGCTTTTGAATGCTTCTGCTCTCGACGTCAACAGTGGATTTACTAAACATTTTGTTTCATTATAATTTAGGTAGATATTATCATAATGCACTTCCACCAAGAACCGTCGATTGATAAATTAAACTTTAACAACATGCTAGAAAGGATATTGTAGCTATAATAGTGGAATTCCGATAACAATGTCATTTCTTCCATTTAATCACATAGGTTATATTTTTGATAAATATGCTTGTGTGAGGTCCGTGGATTGGATAAATTAAACAAAATTTAAAAACTTTTACATCATTTTCATCATCACAAATAATATTATAAAATACAAAACAATATTGAATATGTAACAAAAACAAATAATATAATATATCCACCTATATAACAAAAAATAAACATTTATTTATATTTAAGGCTAGGTTCCATAATTATACTCGTAAACAAGTGGAGATTATTCTATTCTTGTGAAGACCATCCACTCGTTTGCGAGTGGATTAGGAAGCGGAGATTATAATCATTTTCATTAATTGTATCGGCATTAACTTTGACACACTTCATTTGAAATTATCAAATAAAATAAAATACATTTTTTTTTGTTTTATGTTACTGTTGAGTAAGACCAACGCATACAATAGTATAGATCAGCACCTGAGGATGCGAACTCGGAGTCCACGAAACCGATCGTGCGTTAGTCTTACTCAACAGGAAAACAAAAAAAAAAAAATTTTATTTGATTTGATAATTATAATCATTGACTCAAGTGGATAGGTCAATTAATTTAGTGAATAAAAAAGTAATATGATTCTTGAAATATTTATGTTATTGTGTTCGATGGAAAATTCAACTCATTTCGTAATTATTTTTTTGCATGTTATGTACTCGTACCTATCATTCTTGAGACTATCATAAAAAAAATAGAGTTGGATCCAATTGAATCTTGGGTTCAAAATATTTTATGAGTTTGAATAATTTGAGGGAACCGAATCACATAATAAATAATGAAAATATTCATAAACTTACTCATATCTGTTTTTTAAATACTAACTCGGTTAAATATTCGGATACCGGATATTTTAAACCAAACATATAAAATATAAAATTATTGATTATAAATGGATTATAGAAATAAATGAATCTATATATTAAGACAGGATGAAATATGATATAAATATATCTTATTTGGATATAATTGTAATTATGTACCTAACTGTATGATAATATTTATTTATTTGTAAAACATTACATACAATAAATGCTTGAAATATAATAATCACAGCCTCCTTCCAAACACAACCAGAATTATTATATAATTAATCATTTAATTTTATTTTAATAATGTCTCTATCTATATTTCTAAGCTTTTTATAAAATTAATATGTATAACTTTTTTATTCGTGCGTGACCTAAGCAAACTAAATGTTTTAATGAAAAACGTAAAATAATTTGTGTATCATTTTATTCACTGTGCATTAGTACAGCGGGGCTACTCTTGACATGAGCTAAATAAGATCTTAATCTAGTCTTGATCTTAATCATACGACGCGTGAATAGGTACTATGGCCAAAAATACCGCGCTACCGCAACCGCTATCGCGAGATTGGTATGCACGTATTTTTGACTATTAGTCATTTCGCGCATCGTATGTAGTGTTGTGGAATTATCAAGAAATAATTTCTCGAAGTAGAGAATTTTTGGAGAATTTTTTTTATTTTTTATTTAACAGTATAATAATAATAATAAACACTTTATTCAATCAATCAATAACAATGTACAAATGTTGATACAATATATCACCAATATGGCTACAATTAGTTATGGAAACCAAAAAATGTTAGGTATTTACATAAAAAAGTGCTAATAACTGATGAAAAATCTTGATATTTGACACCCCACATGCCCATATTTAAGTTTTAAAAAAATTGCAGGTACGTACATGGAAAAAAGTGCTAATAACCTCTGATTTAGGCCTTAATCAGCCTCACAAATTTTTAGATCAATCAGGTTGGCTGCGAAGTGTACTGGGCGAAAGGTTATAATACCACTAAGAAAAATTATAGAGAAAAATTTCTCTTCCATCAGAGGAGAAATTCTCGGAGAAATTTCTCGTTGTCGAGAAATTTCTTTGGAGAATTTTCTCTTCTCACATCACTAATCGTATGATTAGGATTAAGATTGTATTTAGATTTTGTCAAGAATAATCCTACTGTATATATAAAACAATGAAAATATTTGAAAACTCAATGCAAAGGGTATGATTTCATTGCTGTAACTCTACAAAGAAACTCGGGTCAAAAGAATATTATAAAATATTATTGACATTGTTGACATTTTAAACTTTAATCTCAAATCATTCATTGATATTGTATAATAGACTAGATATTGTTTACTAGAAAGACTCATTAAACTTCAGATGCAAATTATTCATTATTGCAAGTAATCAGTTATTCACAGATGGAAAGAATCTTTAACAAATTTAATTAAATTTCTGTTTTATTTTACTTCTATAGTTTTCATTCATACACTGATAATATATACGGTATGATGATGGCGTCTTTGAAAATTAAGTGGATTAACCACTTGATTCGATGAATGTAAAAATTCGCAGAAGTAAACGACCTATATATGTTAGAGTTCCACGGAAACCATTTCTACCAATTGTGAAGTTTTAACGATGGCCTGGGTGGTTTACCAAAAGGTTCTCGACCATTCGGTCAACTTTTTTTGATGATAGCCAGACCGTCTCATGACAATCATCATTTAAGAACATAAGAAATATCGTACAAAGGGTTGACTCATTTGACACATATTTGCCTTTAGTGGAGGAAGCATGTTTTCGTCGTGTATTCTTGAGAAGAATGGTGAAAATATTTATAAAATGCTCATTTATTTGAGTCCAACAAAGCTGAAAATCCCTGGATTTTTACTCTTCCTTCGATTTTTTTTGTAAATAATCTGCAGTTCAGTGCAGAGACATTAGAAGAATCAAAACTGGTACAGCCACAACACAGAAGATATAAATAAGGGTTCTGGGTTCACATTCCGAAATCACAACAAAATCTTCATTCCATAACGAATCGTTGTCTCTTACGGGCACCTCGAAAACAACCTGAAATATTAAAATGTATCTTTACAAATAAACTTTAGTAGAAAAATATTTGAATTTAAAAAAAACAGTATTTACATTTGAGGTTCTTACTTTGAAATAAATAAAATGCGAAGCAGTATTATAGCTCAGATAGAAATATTATTTTGGGGGAATAATTTTACGTTCGTATTCGATTATGGGTCAACTGATATGGGAATAAAAAGTTGGTCAGGAGCCACGTCGAGTCAAATATTTAAAAAGAGAATAGCAACGAGATGAATGGACCAAGTAAAGCAGATCGTGGCAGCCTCAGTCTACAGAACAATGCGTTGTGTTGAGAATAGAAGAGGACAGTAGAGGAAGCTATATTTCTCAAGAAATCATGATCTATAACGAGATCTACGAGAATAAGAGAAAAAGTTTTGTAAACTCTTTACCTTTTCACCACTAAAGAACGCCAATGGCATAGTACATTCATCCGTGGAATTCTTGCATTCCATGACTTTTCCATGATTTATATCGTAAACAGTCTTTTTTAGGTCAAATCGCACTCTAATATAATTCTCCTGGACTTCATTTTCGCTGTTAAATACGAAGAAATAGTAGCCATTTGTTGGAACCCTGAAATGAAATATCAAAGACAGTAAAACATGTATGAAACCATTTTTATATCCCTCTAAACCTTCATGAATATAACAAAAACTAAGATGGCTCTTTTTATACTTCGAGAATTCAACATAGCCTCTATATTTTTATCCATTGTTTTATGAATTAGATTTTTTCAAGAAGTGTTATCCAAAGTGCCTTATTTAAAGCTGTTATCTAATCGAAAAAATCTTAAAATATATGTGTATGAAATTATGAATATAACTCAGTACTTGGGCACTCATCTGAATACCCTCAAATGGAGCGTAGGTAAGGTATACTTGCAGAGTCAAAGACGGATTTGAGTGAAGAAGCTCCCGATCGAAAGCCCTAAACTTTATCATAAGGCGTTTAACGACCACTATTCTTAAAGTCCAATGCAAAAATTCTTACTTGTATGTAACAGTATTAGCTCTGGATACTTCATCATGCTTGTGTTTGGAGAGATCAGTTGCTTCACAGTGTCTGTTTGGAGTGAGTGGCAAGTTCAGGATCAGACCATCGCATTCCAGGAGAGCTTCTTCACTGGATGAGAAGGATGACCAAAACTCCGATCTGGACATATCATTTAGAGTAGATTCGTTCAACCGTACATGATGATCTGCTATTCCATCTGGTTCGAAGTCCTAAAAATTGGAGACAAAAAAGTATATGTATAATAATATTAGGGAAAGAAATGCATACCTACCTAAAAATTAAGATCATTTTGGATCTGATCTATTCTCTTAAAAATGTAGATAAACAAAGATGCTTTAGAAAAAAGTAGATAATCAGTGTTCATTTAAAATTTGATTCCAAAATTTTCTGATTCACTTACTTCTTCAATAGCTGCGTTCCCTTTTTCATCATCTTCGTTCAGGATATCTTGAAATTTCTGCTCAATGAAAAGTTCTCTTTTAAGTCTTTTAATGGTTTCCTTTTTCTTTCTTGCTTGCCGAGCTGCAAAACAAAAAATAATACAAGATTATTAACAATTTTTATTGAGCCATTCATTCATTCCTTCATAACTATTTTAATGAAACCATATTCAGTACCTTTTTTGGCTCTAATTTCTTCACTTATAACTTCCATTAAAAGACTTTTTAATGTCTCTATCTTTTGATCTGCAATATCTTCCAACGAATTTTCATCCCAGTTTGATGTATTTTCCAGACTGGTTATGTTTGTCCTTGCTGTCTCTTCGACCTGAAAAAGCATTGTTTTATAAAAACACTATTCACAATGTAGCTAATAATACGATTGTAACACTATTGTGTTTGGTTATGCTTATGCTTATTAGCAGGGAAGAATGATTTAAAAAATCGGCAGCATACCTCGGATGACATTGTATTTACTGAACTGGAGTTTTTAAGATTAACAAGTTTACTGTTTAGCCTCTCAATAACACTTTTGCCCTTATCACCCAATTTCTCTAATTTGTTGTAAATATCTTCAAATATTTCGCTAGAAGATTGCAGCTCATTTTGTTCTTTATTGAAGGTCTCCCGATTAAGATCAATGTTGACATCAGCTTTAGGAGAATCTTCACCAGTAATAGGGATGACCTGTGAAATAAATGATTGACATGAAATTCTTAAATACCATTTTTGAACACGTACGATTTTTTTATTGTTTTTCATAAAAAAAATATATTCACCTCCTCATTTTTTGTGTTTGAAGGTACAGTTTTATTCACACCATCTTTTTCATTTGTATCTTCGATTACATTAGCTTCTGTTGAATTGATATATTGGTTATTCTCAATATTTTCAATTTGCTTATCTTCTTCCTTATCAGCCATATTTTCGGATTCAATGACTTCTCTGCTTTCGAACACATCTTCATAATCATATTTTTGGAGATCCTCATCCGAGTCCTCTAAATCTGTAAAATTATAACGTAAGAATATCAAAACTTTTTAAGAGGCAAATCTGTCAATCATCACGTGCTGTTAGTTTGCTGATTACCCCACTTGTGAGAAGGTATAGTAAAGTTAGGTAAATAAAATTTTATCGAACGAACGTATGCAAATAATTTTTACTCGAGGTTTTAAATTTACCTTGTCAGATAAAAATATATAATACCTTTGAAACTTAGCCACTTTTCCTCTTCTTCATTGACATTCGTTTCTCTGTATCTGTGGGTTAATTTTTGGACGGGAACAATATAACTTGGTCTTACAATGGGATCTCTTTTCTTCTTGTTCTTCTCTTGGGTTTGTTTTATCTCAGTCAGAATAACTTGTAACATCTGAAACAGAGTTTTAAAACTGACTCACATAACTGAATAATTATTATGAATTTGTATTGTTGTATATTTATTTCATATAAATATTCTGACTTGTACCTTGGGATCTAAAAGATCTTTGTCTTCATCGTGTGGCTGTGTATGGAATTCTTCGGCTGAGTTTGTCTTCAGAGCTGGAGGTCTTGGCTCATGGAATCGTACTCCACTCAGATGACGAGTCATATTCTCTGTAAAAAATGACGTAAGACAGATAATGTGGAGTGGACAAATTAGCTTCTCTATTATAATAAACATATTATGTATCTTTTGATGGTAATAATATCTACCATAAATCTGTCAAAATCTTGTCATTTTTATAAAAAAAGTAGGGTGCTGTATTATTGACTGTCGGTATAATAGGTATTTAGTAAAGATAGTTCTTTTATAAAACAGAAATCTCTTTTTGACTATACGTAGTAGGCCTGCTGTGCGTATGTCAGAGATACTCACTCGGTCTATTGCTGGGTTGATCATATTTTTGTACTGTTATGTTTGGCTGAATTCCTCCATTGGCTCGTAGTACTTCTTCCATTTCTTCAGATGAATCGTCTCCAATATAGGCGCACTCCTTAAGATGTCTGTGCCCTCTGATCATGATGAGAGATGCACCGGGCCACCTAAAAGTAACAATAAAAACTTTTTCAATTAAAAACACAGTTCAGTATTGTGAGATTTGCAAACTTTCTTTAATAGGACTTTAACAGGCGTAAGTGGGGAATGTTTTAAAAGCATATAGCAAATTTTTATGCAAAGATGTGTAAAAAAACATCTCAATGTTGATGAATTGAATGCTGGTTATTACAAAGATGCTAAGTGTCCAAGACATAAAACCTATAAAAACTGAAAAGAAATAAGCGGAACAGCAGAGCAAAGTAGCAAAAGTGATATCTATTGGACGAAGTTTGAAGTAACTACACTATGTTGTTCAATCACATTGCAATTTTGTATGTTTATTAGCCTTTATGTATAACAGCAATTGGGAGTATAAACTCATTTTTGAAATCAATTGGGTTTGAATTGACTAGCCTAAGAGATCATTAATTGTGTCCATGTGTTTTATTTATTTTATCAAATATCATTTTGCAAGTAAATAGGGTACAGACAAACATGAAAGACTATTTATATGAGTCTTCCCACTCTAAGGATCTGGTGCTGGTCTAAATAATCCGTTTAGTTGGTTATGTGTTGGATCTTTCGCGTAAAGTATGTGAACGGTTAGTCAGATTGAAACAATGTAACGAGTCATTAATAAAATTTTATTGGTTTATGATTAGGTATTAAATCATAATAAATTTAATTAATCCAATAGAAGTAATTATACAACATAATCTTGTAAAACGTGCGAATTCATAAACCTAAAAATCCAGAAATTTGAATTGGCAAATAAATTTCGACAAATGCTATTATTAATTTATTACTGTTGAGATACGAGTAAGCATAAAGTTATTGGTACGATTATATTAATACTGTCACACTTTAGATAACAAATTATGTACCTACATGGTACCTATTCTAGAAAATTCTACTAAATAATGTTGACATATTGTGTATTCGAGATAAGGTGATGAAAGCAGCCGATTTGTCTTGCGGTAAAAATAGTCAGACAATGTAATCACATTGTAGACTTTTATTAATTGTTATTGTTTATAACATAATAATGTGTAAAATAAAACAAATATATTGTGTATTCTGAGTCTGTTTCTTGCCATTTTTTAATGTTTAATCTAGGTACTTGCGGAGATGATTTTTTTCAAACTTACAAGCAGGCGGTCAAGGACCATTTTATCACTCAAAATTTGACATATTATGTTTCCTAGTCCTTTTTCCTACCCATTCTTCTCATATGTACCACCTCTTTTCCATGCTTAAAAATTTATGGGTGAACGTTGTATGAAAATGGGTTAGTTGGAAGAAATCGCACCTCTGCGTTAAACTGGCCCTCTGTATATTGATTGTCAAAATCGATGATGACTGATTGTAAAAGCCTCAATGTATTTGATTTGTTTGTATTTTTGTGAAATGTTATTGTAATCGATGTACAGTAAAGAATAAAGAAATTAAATAAAATAATTTTAGCGATAATTTTAATATAATTAAAATTATCAGAATTTGATTAACTACGGTACCTACTTGAGCAAAATTCACGTTGATTTCAATTTGTAAATGTAGATTTCTTTGCGCTGTGAACGTAAAACACGTGGGCGCAAAAAGGTATAGTAAAAGGGAATTCGGCATTATTGTTTAAATGATTTGTTGTGTCTCAGCTATGGCGTTCCTCTTTTTATTTTGTTTTTGTTTTTATGATGATTGAATATAATTGATTTGGGTTTATGGTTTATGAATGTTTCTTTTAATGAACTTATTGTATTTGTATTTGAATTTTCATTTTTATTATTTGACTTGAAATGGAGTATGGCTATGTTTTGTTTGTTTTTATATTTTTGTACATGTGTTGAATGATTGTGTGATATTTTAAAGTTTATCTGTATAGGTACTTATAAAGGCAATTGCCGTATATTGTGTTTAAATAAAATAAATAAATAATCATATAGACAAATAAAGTGGGGAAGGAAGATAACTGCAATTTTCCCTAGAAGTTCAAAAGTTAGTCAAAACTAGGCAAAAGAAAACAGTTTCAAAGTAGACATCTGTCTGTTCTAGAAGTTGAATTATAGCTAGCCTGTAATACTAATTTTATTTTCACTGAGTGAGTAAAACTCCATTATGAAATTAAAAATTTATAAGTAAAAAACACAAAAACTAGTATCATCATAGTATGAATATGGGCCTGTAACCCGAAACACGTGTAACTGTTAATTAAACAAATTTAAAACTCTAAAGTGTTTTTTACTTATAAATTTTTAACCCTGTAATAAATATGCAAGTCATTATACACGTCCTAATAAAAGATTAAGACTCGCAGGATGGGTGGCATACCTCATACTGAATTGATGATGATAACTGTCTTATTTGTGTTCTTTTTCAAACATCTGCCTTTTACAGGATACTAGAAAACATACAGAAAAGTGTGGGAGAACTAATCTCTGCCGATAAACTGCACGAGAATATTTGATTGTCTCGGATTAAATGGGATAATTGTGGACTCAAATGCTCATTCCTACTAAATCTTCGGATCGCTTTCAGAGGCGTTTCTAGGATGTGTTTACCACATTGTAATATTAAAATAAATAGGTTATACTCAAATTGATCTGTACTGTACAATATGATTGATTTATCATGAATCTTGTGATTGTGTGGTGTATTATAAAATATAATAAAAATATTTCGTACCTGACACAAGTAGAAACTGTAACCATCGACCCTTCCAGCAAATAGAACCCCCAATACTCCTTCATATCGTCCTCCAATCTCAACTGTCTGGTCATAGAGACAGGATGAACTTCTCCGGATATTTGAGGAGCACCAGACATCAGAAAGGCATTGAAGGTGGCGTTGGATCTTACGACCTGCCTCTAAACAATATTAAACTATTAATTGAGTAGAATTTCGAAGATAATTCCAAGGAATAGCCTTTTTCGACATAAACCATACTATTGTCTGATATTTTATTCTCCTTCCGAAGTTTACCCTTGGATAAACCGAACCTCGAGAGTTACATGTAACTTTATATGAAGTGTGTTATATAATAACGCTCCCAGGAATACTGGAATCCAGCATCGTCCTCCTAACTCTTTTTTCATTTATATGTGAGTAAAGTTAGGTAGTAAATAAATACCTGGCACCAAGTTGTGGAGACCTTCTTGTCTATGAGACGCATGTCACTCATCCCTACAGGATATAATTGTCCAGAGAAGACAAAGTACCTGAAAAAAAATAATATGGATTATTAAGGCTATAACAAAGATGACTTATTATCACTTTGGAAGAAGGCAGATTGCTCGTTGACTGCTTTTTAGAAGGAATTGATAAGAGAAAGTATTCAGATGTAATGGTTTCTCACCCTATTTCAGACAGCTATTTTTGTCCAATATTGAAAATAACTCTCCCTTATATTTTTCCAGGTATTTTTGTTCTAGGGCTTTTTACAACTAGTCGTCATCGATTTTGCTAATGCTTCAAATAACATTTACCTGACGATGAGAGCGAAAGCTTTCGTAAGTCGTCTCGCAATTTTATGTTATAAAGTCACAAGTGGAATAAGTAAATAATATTTTGTAATATTTTCATTTCTGATTAAGTATAATGAGTTCCACCGAGAACAGCCTATAAGTTTAACTACATCGTGTAGGAGGTTTTTCACGTTTTTTTCACAGTCAATCTTTATACTTTATCAACATGCTCTGTCATCCCGCCTATGGACGCATCAATTTTCACTTTGCCAATTTTCACGTACCTAAACTATTATCAGAAATATTTAAACTTGTCTCAATTTATTATTATCGCTAATAATATTACTTAACCAAATAATTTACGTCAGTTATAATATTTTTGGGTAATTAATTATTATTTCTGGATTCAAAGATCACTCTGTCTTATCATTTATATAACAATAATTGTACAAGTATGTAGACTAAAATGCGAAATTTTAATAACGCGATATTAACATAAGTAATTTACTGATAACCTTTATTATTATGGATCAATATAAAGACGTATACCTAATTGTTAAATAGATATTAATTTTAAATTTATTAAATTTAAATTATAACAAGTTTAGCATTGAATAATTGATCAGTTCATGAGAATAAGGTAAGAAAGATAAGCCCAAGGTTCCGGGTTCAATTACTGACTGAATCATTGAATTTTAGCAGAATATATGTATTATATTCCTGTAACATTCATGGGTAAGGGAGGGTGCAACCCTTTAATGTATATCCGGGTTAGTTGGAAGTTATCGCAATCTAGCGATAAACTCGCCATCCGCATGCTAAACTGTATAACTATTTACTTTATAATACTTTTTTTTAAAGATATATCTGGGTTTTTGTTATAAACCCAAATAATACCTTATACACTTTACTTTTATACACCTTTCACAGTATGCTATTAAAAGCTTGTGTCGTGAAAGGGGAGTTTGCCGGCACCTGGTATCGAACCACGGACCCCATGTTCACGAGGCCGAGACTCTACCTCCAGGCTACCGACGAACTCTTCATAATACTTTGTCATGATTGATGGTATAACAGATATACAGTCATCAACCTACATATATTATGTATGTCGTATATACCTACTAAAAATATAAAAGAAAAATTGATAGTACGACCAAACACAAATGTGTTGCAAGTTTTGAAGGACATTATTATTTGTTGTTATTGTTGTAGGGGTATTTTAATGGCTTTCTCTTTATATACGATGTGCAATACTTAAGTATAAGTAGGAGAAAGACCATATACACATTTATTTATTCATTCTTTACTGTACATTGATCACAATAGGTACATACAACTTTATACAAAAATAAATTCAAATTAAATATAACCAATGTACAGAGGGCGAGTTTCAGACGCGATCTCCTCCAAATAACCAAAATCTTAATGTCATGGAGTGAAAGAGCATAATAATAATCATTATTAATTTTGTGACATGTTTTCTGAGAATATTAGTACTGCGTTATAGTTTATACTATATAGATCAGTGTGTAAAATAAATATACTGGTGTATTGGGTTTCTTTCTACTCAGAAAGAGAATTGAGATTATGATACACACAGAATGCCAAGAAAATGATTCAAGTCGGCTAGGATCGTTAGGAAGTAAGTACCAACATAAATTCCAGTAGGTATATGTAACTTTGCGATCAATGGTACCTACTGTTTGCAAGTTCATGCCCATGTGATTTTACTTTATTAGGTATACTAATTGTAATAAGCCGGTTTTAAATCGAAAAGTACAATCATTATGTCCAAAGATGTCTTTGAACTTATTGATTTTTTTTATAGGAAAGCTTAGAGATCCATTTTTGGGGTTAAGGCTTCTAAAATAACTTTTTTTTCGGCTATCCATCCGTTGTCGAGTGATTAATTGAGCTCTTTGGGAACAAACAAATAAAGTATTCGATACTAAGAATATAATTATTACCTACATATGTTATTAGCAAACAAAATATTTTTAAAATGTAGATGGAAAAGAATTTTAAAAGTGTGGTTAAAGCTTAAAAATGCCTTATCGAGAGTTTATCGCGTATCTAGGTAATTTTCTTACCTAAAATATAAAGGAATAAATATGAAGAGTGTTGGGACTATAGCTGCTAAGATGATAAGTTTTATAGCCCTCAAAGGTCCTCTCCAGGACTCTGCCAGGATGCGGGGGGCATTGTTTTTCTTTCCTTGATACTGCTTCCCTTGAACCAGCTCCACTGGCAAATCTGAAATAATAAAAAGATTAGGTGTTCAAGTTTTAAAGTGTTTTCTTTCCAAATTCAATTTTTTTTTTGAACCGATGGTCCTTGGTGGATTTTCATTTTAATTTCTTATCTTTGGATAATTATTTCTACTATCGAAATTTAAATAAATATTGGTGCTAGATGCGTGTGCTAAGGCAGAGCTGAGTTAGAGGGAAGAATTGATAAATTTTTAAAAATATTCGAGCAAATAGAATTGACTATAAGGCTGCCAAGTGATAAGAACTACATAAAAATGAGAAATAGCCAAGCTTGCAGCAGAGGAGTCTATTGGGTTGTAACCTGAAAAAAGTTGACATTTTGTTTTTAAATATGTGACGGTAGCATGGTTTTATTACTACTATATTATCATAACGGAATTTCTCAGAAATTTAAGATAAGCTAGTGGAATAATTACATCTAACGAATACGCAGCTTGCACTTTTGTGTCATATAAAATTAAAGCATTTAGGAAAAACGAAAGGCATAAGTTACTGATGAATTGGAGATATAGAACTTTTCATATATCGACGGTCCAGTTCCACACATCAACAAGTCGAAATGTCTTATATTAGAAAAATCGGAATTTTTGTAACTTCGTAAAAAAATATGCTTTAAAAACACAACAAAGAGTGAAATATACTATATGATAATAATCGCTTTGTTAGAGGCATTATGTTTTTGTTCTGTTCAATAGTTAAACTATTCGAAATATTTATCTGTGGAATTGAAAATAGTTACTACATTTTTTTTATATAATGAAAAAATTAATATAAAAATTAATATAAATTAATATAAAAATACAAAAATATTTAATATATAATGTTTGGAGCAAGTGGATGAGTATGTATATTTAGGAAGTTTGTTTGCGAGGGATGGAAGATGTGACAAGGATATCGAAAGAAGAAAAGTAGCCGGTGCTAGGATTAACGGTGCACGTCGACCCATTGTCAGCAATGACAATGGGTCGAACATGGCAAAATTGCTAGTGCGCAATACCATCCTGGTACCGACACTTATGGTGTAAGCGCCACACGCAAGCGAAACGTGTACATGGTTGAAGAAGGACGAAAGTGGAATAAATGCTGTGGAGATGAGATCGCTGAGGAGGATGGTTAGTAAAACGTTGCGTGATAGAGTGAGGAATGAGGATATTAGAAGAATGAGTGGATGCAAGAGGAGTGTTGTGGATAAAATGCGTGTAAATAAATTGAGATGGTTTGGTCATGTGGAACGAATGAAAGAGGAAAGAATGACAAAGAGGATATACTTTGCTGAAAGGAGGGGTGTGAGGAAGCGCGGGCGTCCGAGAACTACATGGCTTGAACATGTAGATCAAATTCTCAAGGACGGGCGTGTTTTGAGTAAAAGAAACCGACGTGCGTGCATGAGAAATTGTATGACTGTAGAGGAAGCGAAAGAAGTGTGTAAGGACAGATCTAATTGGCGTTCCGTTCTCTCTGCCTACCCCACTTGGGATACGGCGTGAGGGAATAGATAGATAGATAGATATATTATAGGGAACCATATATTATTTTAAAGTTATTTGTTTGTGGAATTGATAGAGTGGAGTTGATTTTATAAATTTCTACCAATTAAATCATAATTTTCGAAAATTTCGACTTCTTGATGTGTGGAACTGGACCGTCGATATGATGTTTAATGAATATCTGCGGGCACTCAAAAGTTTATTTTAATTAGTGGAAACGTGTTTTAGTCAGAGCACTTGACTTAATTCGGAGCAAAGTTCTCGCCCTATCAACTATACAATATTCTTTACATAATCCTTAATTCGTGTCCTCTCTCATCTCCAGGCAATCTTTATCTCATTAATCCCTTACGAGTGTCAAGTAGATAGTTAGGCGGGTAGAAGGATCAATTGCGATCTGTGATATGGAACGGACTTCCCCAAAATATTATTGTTTTCTCCCCTTAATAATATCACCAGTGATTAGTTTATAATAAGCCTCAGAAATAATTCTTACTCGTTATATACCTAATATAAACAAATAGTCGACAATACAGTAAGCTCTCTTTTGTCAGAATGTTGATACTGTAATAAATTTTATCACTCCGCCGATGAGCTGATTACAACTGTGATTTTTTCTTATTTGTAGTTACTTTCAGTAGGCATTTGGTAGAAAATTTATCATCTGAGCCTTTTGTTTCGATATTTCGATGGGCTTTTAAATCATCATCATCTCCATCGGTCCCTCAATCCTGAGGATCGTGACCATCATGCTTCGTTCTGTAGACCATCTGTCTCCATGTTGAGCGATCCTCCGCCATGTGTAAGGCCCCGTATAGTGAGCTCTGTGTGGCCTCCTTAATTTGTACGCTCCATCTTATTGGCACTTTGCTCCTTCCCCTCCTCCCTTCTACAACCCCAGTCATAATTACTTTTTCCAGATTGTCATGCTCTCTTCTTGCAATGTGCCCAAAATATCGCAGACGCGCTGTTTGCAAATCGTTGAGAGTCGCGCCGGAATGTTAAGCTCGCTGAGGATGGACTCATTGGTTCTATGTTTGGTCCAATGCACTCGGAGCAATTTCCTCCAGCACCAAATCTCAAATGCATCGATCCTCGCGCGTTCACTAGCTCGCAGCGTCCACGTTTCAGCTCCGTACAAAAATATGCTGAATACCAAGGTCTTGACCAGTTATGTCTTTGTGTTTCTCATAATTTCACGGCTTTTAAATAAAATTTGATATATTTTTTTTTATCAAGAACTCGCGTAATGGATGGGACATCATATGGAAGGTTTTAATTTTCCGTATAATTTTATGACGATTCGTATTTTCATATTTATATTCCCTTTCCCCACATCCCTCACCTACAAGGTGATCTTAATCTTATCATGCATTGTCTATCTTTTGAACTTTTCTTAACATTAATTTTTTTTAATATTCCATTTTTTCAAACATTACAGGATTCTTTATTACTTTTTTTCTATCTTTTTTTTATCAGTTTTCTATTTCAAACAATACAAGTTTTTGTATGTTTTCTTCTTCTTTTATTAATAGTTTTTATTTGTACTTGGGTATATTTTCAAAATAAATTTTTGTGTGTTAGCGATGGCTATTTTTGCGATATACTAGTGAGAATTGATGAATTAGCAGAATGTGGTACATGTTTGTGGATGACAGCTGAATTATGAACGACATATTTTTATTTTTGTAAACCATATTATTATAGTTGTTGTCTATTTTGTACTTTTCAACAATAAATAAAATAAAATATAACACCCTGCCATGGCACAATTTGTAAAAGATTATTTTACATTTTGTCATGGCCAGGAATCGAACCCAGGATCTTGTGACTCACAGACATGAGTTTTACTCTCACTCCATAGCTACTGGCAGTCTTAATTATTTATGTAGGAAATTAGGAATTAGTTAACTATCAATAATGTATAATCTACACTTGTAGATGTTTAAAGTATACAAAGAACACAGTCTTATAATGGTTTAAATACATACATATGTCCTGGTTTAGTCGGTATGCCAAAAAAATGACAGACAAAAGTTACTCCATTGTAGTCAGGAGTCAAAAGTATTAAAAAATCAATTGTGGGGATAAGGGGTGTATATTACAAGTAGGTACTTTTTGTACTGTAGGGGTGAGGTGTACCTATGTATTATAATCCGAGGGATGATATTATCAATAATAATAATAAACATTATCACTTTCGGGATGATTAAGATTTGTCAGATGAATTGAAGGGCGGGTAAAAATGAGGAAATCCTATATTTTTGGGGGTTCAGGATGTTAAGAAAACTCTTTATTTATTTTTCCTTTATTGTGCATTGATTACGAGCACTTTTACACAGAAACACAATATTTTATTGAGGGCAAGTTTATCACAGAGACGCGAAGTCTTCTAACTAGCCTAAATTATTTAAAAAAAAATATTTATTTTCTTCCTCTATTATGTGCATGCATGATTCAAACTTTAATTTCATTGGTATTAAAAAAATACTTTTTTATTTATTTAGATATTGTGAGTGCATTAAGTAAATATACTTAACATAGTCAGTTGCAATAATAATAATACGAATTCACTATTTTTATTTAAGTATATATTCCTTTTTCACCGCATCCCTAACTGGACGGCAAAGAGGATCAAATGTTTAATGCAAGCTTACACATCTAATTGTTATATATATAATGAGTTACAATCCATTGGATTGGTCTGCAACGAGTTTGGTTTTTCTTCTCCATTCGTCTCTATTCTCCGCCAGTCTTTTCAGCTCTACGTATGAGCCACAGTTCATATCACTCTTCAGTTGGTCCATATATGCGTCTCTTGGTCGGCCTCTGGCATTTGTCCCTTCGGTCTTACCCTCCGCGATGGCTATGAGTAGTCCTGGGTGCCTGATGTTGTGGCCAATCCAGTTAGCTCGTTGTTGGCTGATTCTCTTATATGCAGTCAACTCTTTCCTCGAAATTCTTTTGTCTTTGACAATCAGAATCTACCTCTGGTGTATTCCTTTCACCCCTCTTCTTCATTATTTCATCATTCATTCTCTCCACATGTTCATATTATCAGTAGGTACATCCGCACAATTCATGATACGTAAAAGTATATTTATTGACTTTACAATAATAACTTTTAAAAGGGGGTATTATTTTTACTGCCCCAATTCTGCAATACACATTTTATAATATTTTTATGAGACTTTTATTGGGGTGATCAGCAATGTCGTCCATTCACACAAAGTGAGTATGATAAGACACGACCTAAACGTGACTGCCGCGTGGCTGTCAGGTGACCAACACGTGGCCCTGAACTTTGATCGATATAAAATGTATTTATATTGTGCCTAATGTCCATATTTGGAGATTAAAATTGATATTTTGTGGTCGTGTGCTCATTTTTTTATATTCGATAATAATATTCATGAGAATGCTTAAAGAGAGAAAAATTGTATTATTTATTCATATTTTTATTTATTTATTCATAGATGAATTGAATAATTGTAGGTAATGCATATTCATATATTCTGTATCTTTGTTACATGCAGCTGATCTGCTGGCTATCCTGTGGTATATACCGTGATGGTATAGAATAGATAGATAGATAGATTTTTGTACCAAGGATAATAGTTTACCGGGTGCTCCACGATCCCGTGATGATCTGCTGGCTACCCCACTTGTGGGATATGCCGTGATGGTATAGTAGTAGTAGTAGTAGGATAATAGTTACGTAGGTACACTTTCCCCGTTATAATATTAAAGAGACAATTCATAACGCGCCGTTTTTTGGATTAAATCCTCTTCAAAGGCGCATACATATTATTATGCATGTTGTATGTCGTTATATTCGATTAACTACACATTTCGTGGGAGATGCAAAGATTGCACGGAGGGCAATAGTTTCCTTATTGTGTGACTCGTAAATACGGATGAAACGAATATTATTGTACACTTTCATATGAATAAATACATTTAACATTTATTAAATTTATTTACATCTGTCCATCTTTAATAATAAACATTGTTAGTAGGTATATTTATTGACATTGAAAATGAAATAAATATCTATGTACATAAACAATAATTGATAATTATAATTGTCTTGGCATTGCTCAGAATAGAATAAACAAATAATGAGAATTTAATAATTTTATACACTCCTGGGATCTAAAGATAATCTGTTTTGAAAGCCAATGTTTTGGAAATTAAATAGGAGCTGCGCATGATATAGGAATACAGATGGAAAAATATGGACATGAACAGAGTTTTTTTTCGAGAAGTAATAATAAAATTGAGGCTGAATTTGACAAAGAACTACAGTCTTAGTGATATAGGAGACACAATGGTATCCTGGTTGGGTCATGTTTTGATGGCCACGTCAGGTATCTGAAACTTTTTGAGCATGAAAAGAATACTATCTTTCGGCCAACTATTTTGGATATTCACAAAATATGTCGCATTGAGGACCATTATCCTCACCGTATTTTACATAAAAAATCATTGTTATTATACGAGAGATGATTAATGAATACTTACCGCAATCAAGAGGTATTTGTTCAAAGTCAGTCATATCCACGATACTCTCTGCATCCAGATCCAAACTCTGGATCGAAGAACTCGGAGTACAGATAAAAGTCTTTAACTCAATTTCGTTAGCATTGATTCTTGTTTCTTCTCCCATTTTATAAACTTTTGATATCACTAACTGCTCTCTTTCAAAACACTAGGAAATAAAAACACTGTTTCCGTAAACACACAAGTTCAGCTTTTTAAAATTTGCTTTTTAAGTGATATTCATCGTTGTATTTTTTAGTATAAGCCAGCGCATGTTTTGCTCATTTTATTAACACAATTTTTGTTTTTATATAATTCAGTAATAAATGCACTTAGGTAAAACTGAAATATGTAGTAAAATTGAAAAATTCATTAAAAACAGATTCATCATATAAACTGTTAGATCTGATATATCGATGCGCGTCTACTGTGACTCTTATTTATTAAGAAGCTCACTGATTGAAAACTTTCAGAAGAGAATGAGAGATTTATTCTTTGCCAGAACGTAACAGAAACAATAGCCTTTTTCTATAACAACATCGATATGTTAGTATAGGTAAATTTGGGATATTTCATATTTTTTAATTACTAAACTACTATAGATAAACGGTTCCAATTAATTCAACTCCAGAAACGATCATCGAAACGATCATCGATCATTTCATATTTTTAAATTACTAAACAACTATAGATTAACCATTCCAAACAATTCAACTCCAGAAACGATCATTGGAATTTTTAAACTAGAGTACCTAGTTTAATAATAAAATTATATGATTAACATCTACACTTCTTGGTTTCAATCTCCGACACCCGATTATGTCAAAAAATCATAAAAAATAGAGCGATGTTTCATATTGCTTGTTGAAGTAATTGACTATTTATGTAGTATAATTAGGTTGGAATCATATTAATATATCAACATAATTATATTATTGTATATTAACAGTATTATTTATGACATAATTATTAATGATATATAGAGTAGAGTAAGTATATAAAAACATGTGTAGTAGTGTAGTTAGTTACATACTGGTTTTGATAGCCCATAATATATCTTCTACTTAGAAATTGATTAGTTATAATTATTGACATAAAAATATTATAAGAGTAATTAATAATAAATTACATAACGAATTCATAAATATATAATACAGATTAGATACGTGCCTTTTGACCTAGGCCCGTTGGAATTTATTCAACTTTCTCTCTATAGGTATCTGTTATAATTTTCCACCCTATCCCTAATGAAGAAGATAGAGAATATTAAAAAAAACTTACATAAAAAAGCTCTGTATATTTTTCAAAACAAAGTATTTAGTAGAGATTGCCCGACATTAAATTAAGGAAATTGTAAATAAAATAATTAACACAGGAATCACGTTTTCGAGGTAGGTACAGTAGGTCAACCCTTCTCATCCGAATGTTTTATTTTTCACTATAGACACAGAGACGAATATATGCATATTTTATTGCATAAAATTAGTAATGGATAACATAATATATGTATGGACATTTCACACACAGATCGAGCTAGTCCTAAATTAAGATATAAATTTTGTATAATGGGTAGGTACTAACGCAACGATAAACACAATGATTTAAAATGTGTCACACTCAGACCTAGTACAATTTGAAAGCCATAATTTTTCATTTTGCCCTGGCTGAGAATCGAGCCCGGGACTTTGTGACACGGTGGCAACATTAGACAATGGCAGAGGTATAGATAGATGAAATGCACAAACCTTCGTAAATAGAACTACGTGAACATTTTTCTTTTTCATAGATCGGTTTATAGTTCAAGATTATGAATACGCCAGAATATTTTGAAGCTATGAAATTAAAGACATACTAGACTTGCAGCGCGGTACATTTTTTCGGAATTTTTGTGTTCCAACATACATGTCTTTCAAGCATTAGCAATAAATTGTCTTACACCAACGTCAGTTTAAAACTGGATGCAAAATTTGATTGGCCGCATGACCGATTTTTTCTTTGAATTATCGATCTAGATAAAAATCCATTCTTTGATAAAAAACGAGATTTTAAATATGGTGATCATACACATTGCCATCCATCCTGAATGCAATATTTTCATAATACAACAAAGAACAGTTGTATATTTACTATATTCAGTGGGTCCACTGGCTATACCATTTGTGGGAGACACAGCGACGGTATTTATAGACAGACACCTTTATACATATTTGTGCATATTGAGTGTCTGTGTGTATGAGTACGTAGTAGGTACATACTAAATTTGATAATGAATTTCTAATTAGCCTATGTAAACGCGATAAGAAGATATATACCCAATTACATTAATTTGTTTACTTGCAGACAGTCAAATTGAAATTTATGGTAATTAAATTATCAAATAATGGGTATAATCACAAATGTTTATGAATTTTCTGTGTATTTTTTTTTTTTTTTAAAAAAAGATATATCTGGGTTTTGTTATAAACCCAAATACAACTTTATACACCTTCCAAAGTAAGCTAAAAGCTTGTGTCGTGAAAGGGGAGTTTGCCGGCACCTGGTATCGAACCGCGGACCCCTTGTTCAAGAGGCCGAGACTCTACCTCCAGGCTACCGACGAACTCTAGGTATTAGATAGGTACTTTAATTAGGCAAATTTATCTTTTTATGACGACGAAAAGTCTGCTACTATTCTATGTAGACTATCACAATATCTATCCCAGGCGTCGGCAACCTATCGCACGCGATGGGGTTCTGAATGGCACTCTACAAAGTAATCAGGGACAAGGTTCGCATTAAAAAAAATTAATTTATGTTAGAATTTTATGTTATTTTTTTAATAAATATGTCTAAAAGATAAATTTGATATAAAATTCTTCTCCTCTAGAACCCCATTATATAATTTAGAATTAAGGCGGCACCCTGAATCATATTGGTAGAGTGGCTTGGCACACCACAGCTAAAAGGTTGCCGACCCCTGATCTATCCTATTCTTCTCAAGACCATCCACTCGAAAGGTAGCTAGTAGGATAATTGCGTGTAGCTATAAACATGCGAGACGCTTTCTCTGTGCTAATAAAAATAAAATATCCAGTGTGGGTGATATGAGCATATGAGTACATCATACTTCTTTACTTCTTTCACGTCGTATCTCAAGTGGGGTAGGCAGAGAGAATGGAACGCCATAAAGAGAATAGATCTCACCTTTATGCGAACACCATTTTCAAATAAAATATTTTATGTGTCTTATCCTATCTATGTAATGTTCTACGAATAGGTAGGTACCTGCCTCTCTTTCACAGGAAACTAAAATTCTTACAGAAAAGGGTGAGATGAATATGTATATAAACATATAAGAGGTATAATATGTCAAATAATCGCTAACATTATACATTTCATTTGTGATTTTTTTTTTAATTTTTTTTTGTTTGTATTTTTGAGTTAGGTAGTTTGAAGAGATAATAATAATAATGATAGTAAGAAGGTTTTTGTCCCTGTAGCTCTGTAAGTGATCTCCCATGATTGTACTATTTCATAGAACATCATGGAAGAATCAACTCGAATAATGTTGGGGTTCTTCATTTTGAATATAAATTTATTTTAATATTTTATGGTTTTTGTTATTTAATGTTATATTTAAATTTTATTGTTAATCTTATATTGTGTTCCAAATGTAGTATCTAATATTGTTCTGTTAAATAAATGAGATTTGAATAATAATAATAATAGCACTTTATTGATCAAAAAAATCATGAGCAATTGGCGAGCTTATTGCCGAGAGATCGCGCCTTTGTGATAAATTCGCACACTGCATATTGATTGTATTTAATTTGAATGCAATTTTGAATAAAATTAATAGTTCTACCATCAATTAATAAATAAAATGTGCAGAATAAGTGCATCGTTTGTGATATTCTGTTGATGGGTTATTTATTTATAATACCGAACACTCCAATTTTTTTTGTTACATGAACGTACTCGATCAGTATAAAATGAGTTTATTTTTGTACAGAAGTTTATAAAATTTACATGATCTTTAATTTTTCCACCTGTACAACTTTTACTAATATTTTGCATAAATTAAAACACCATTTTGACTTTTGTAAGGTTGTCGTTTCAAGCCCAAATCGTAAGTAGGTAATTCTCCAGACACTAATGATACTCGTAGACGGCTGAAGTATAATCGAAAGAAAGCATTTTATAGGAATTGTGTGAATGTACAAGATAGTAAGATAAAATAATTATGAAGTACTTCACGAGGAGGTTTTATCTCTGAGTACCTACTTAGATACTTCTGTGTACATCACACTTATAAGTTCCTATGTTTTATAATAAATGACATTTTATAATATTACGGACAATATTGTTTAATGCATTAATTACAGACTACAAAGTATTGTATTATTTCATTGCAGACTACAAAATGCATATTTAATAATTTATGATGTAAATTATGTAGGCCAATGACATTAGGTAATATTAGACTAGAAACCTAGTACCTACTATAAATGTAATCCAAATTTAGGATCCGAAAACGCTAGCACAATGTATAATTATTTCTGTTTCATTCTTATACCATTATCCACCTTCGTATTTTCATTTCATTCATTCATCGCCCTCAACGCTCCTCTCGGGAGCACTGGGCAGAAACCAGCCTCCTCCATTCAGAGCGTCTCTGCGCCAATTGCGTCACCTCTTTCCACGACATTCCCTGCGCTCTGTTGTCGTTATCATAGGAACGGTGTATTGTGAAAGAGGGACGCCCGGGCCGACGGAACCCCTGCGGACGGAAGAACAGCGCTCTTTTTGGTCAACTATCATTGGGCATTCTCAGAACATGTCCCAGCCAGGACCATCGTGTCTCCTGTATTACGGATATCACAGATCTCTGCTGGGTGCGCCGGCGCACAGCATCTTTGTATTACTAGAACTTAATCTCTTATATATACTTTTTGCATTATCTACCTATAATTATCAAGATAGTAGTATAAATGAAAATCCAAGAAAACACAAGTGTTTTTAAAGTTCATATCTACAACTAGTGGTTGGTCGGCTACCATTGTTGTAAAAAAGAGCAGTTCTAATGTATCGACGACTATCAATATATTTCGTACAAATAGTGTTTTTTTATGAATAGGTGTGATGAAGGGCAAACTTCCTCGACCAACAGTTGTTAAAAATGATTTGAGATGAAATTGAATTGGAACAAAATTATATTAATTTTATATAGAATATTTACTCATTTTTGTTCAACCGAGTTTGGGCCCAACGCGCTGTTGACAAAACTAATCAGACATATCGATGTGAAAACTAAGTTCACATATGTAATGTACCTAACATTGTGAAAAATCTAAACGGAAAAAGTGAAAAAGACGTTCCGACGCTCAAAATTTGGCTCTTGTGATCACTTTCGGTTTCCACGGACGAGGTTCACCACTTCCGCCATTCACCGTTTTAAGGTTCACTTCGAGAAACACACAATGCAAACCATAAAAGCACTTGGTTCTCCAATCGAAGTGTTTGATTGGTACAAATTTTCGTTGTAAGAGTTTCAAGTCTTGTATGAATGTCATTGATGTAGGCATCCGTTATACAGTTTACATTCATCCATGTGTGGGTTTTTAGACATATCTATTTGCATACAAGGTAGGTAGGTACCTACATACTTTGTAAGTACATTGTATGGTATCTAGTTATCTACATATTAATTGTTGCACATGTGCTGTAGACAATCGGTCACATTTGCAAACATTTATCTAATGCCTAATTCAATATTAGGTATATTAAAACTATACATATTATTGTTAACATAACTTATGTACCTACCTATAAATAAAATTTAGTAAATTAATATATCTGTACTCATAAATACTGAATAACTGCTAATAATATAGTGAATATTGGAAATAAAATAGGGGCTAAGCGCCAAACGAAAAAATTTTTTTTCGTTAATCGGTTGTATATGCAAAAGCCAATGCCCAAAAAAAGTATAAGTTTCATGCCTATCTGATTTCCGCTCTTAGATCCATCGAAAAATACTTTAGGGGGTAAGTGCTACACATTGTTATTTTTTATTAGGGTGTAAATGCCGTGTCGATTTTTATGTATGTAATTTGTGGCACTTAGACTGAATGCGGTAGGTACGTAGCAATATGGACAATAAAAGCAAAACTAGTAAGTAATGAACTTGTGAACAGCGAAAATAAAAAGTTGAAACATGCCAGAAAAAGTAGTGTTTCATCTACTGGACAAAAAAAAAATTAAGAAAAGAACCACCAACAGAGGGGATAGCTAATTGTTTTTTTTTTTTTTTTAAGAATAACCTCAAAATCGATTTTATCTTAATTTAGTTCCCTATAATATTAGTGATGTGCATGTCGCAAGAAAACTTACAGAAAAGAGTGGAGGGGCTATTCTTTTCTGGGATTCTATATAATAACGAGACGAAAAATTCATAGGTAATAAACATTTTTTATAATTGAAAAAAAATGTACGAAACTTGTGTTGGTCGCTATTTTTGTATAAGTTTAGATACTGAATAAATGGGCCACAGTTTTCAAATCTTGAAACTCTCATTTGGATGTCTTAATTTATGTTATCAGGCGATGAACTTACGAACGAGTCAGACAATTTTGTCAGTTATTTATTATTGGTATAATATGCATTTGTCGTGAATCCAAATCTTGGGAAATGTCCTGTATACCTACCTAAAATGTATTATAATTATTACAATGGTAAACAGACATAAATACCTACTATGAACATAATTGTAAGTATTTTTGGAACATTGCAATATCTTGCATTATAATGATACCGTTTACACTTGTAGTATAGTATCCATAATTATTCACAAACAAGAAATAATTTTCACTGCTATTGGAAGACCCGAATAAATAAATTTATTCGCATTGCTTCAACTTTATATCAGACCGACAATATTATCTTTATAAAATTCCATATATAACGCCATATAGATCTATCCTTACAAACTTCTTTCACTTCCTCCACATTCATTCAGTTTCTCATACATGTTCGCCGATTTATCTTACTCAACACGCGGCCGTCCTTTAGGATTTGATCCACGTGCTCAAGCCACGTGGTGCTTGGCCGTCCGCGCATCCTCACACCTCCTCTTTCAGACAAATACATCCTCTTCGTCATTCTTTCATCTTGCATTCGCTTAACATGTCCAAACCATCATAACTTATTTACATGCATTCTATCCACAACACTCTTCTCGCATCCGCTCATTCTCCTGATATCCTCCCTTTTTTCAAATATCTACATTTCATTCTTTTCAAATATCGAATTTTGAATTTGGTTTCACAATGAATAGGTTTTAATACTACTACTACTATCCTATCACGGCATATTGCACAAGTGGGGTAGCCAGCGGATCAGCCGCATGCAATAAACCTGCAAGCTGTTCTCTCTATGCCAACAAAAACTGAGACATTCTGGATGGGTAGCAAGCCTCATTGTTGAATTCAAGATGTAATATGTTTTCATTTTTCGAACACCTGCCTTTTACAGTACCTGAACTCGAAAACAAAAACCTAGAAACACATTCTAGCTGGAAGAGAATAAAAAAATTATGCGTAAGCCCGCCGTTAAATTTTAAGAGTAAGGAAGCCTTGTTATTGGCCATTATCAAAATAAGGGTGGTACCAAATGACACACCCACATATTGCAACTTGCATAAAACCGATATGGAGACAAAATAATATTGAGACCATTTTTCCATCATAGGTACATCTTAAGGGTCGTTCACATTTGTTCACTTTGATCACTCCGGATGATCCTCCAAGATGAACAGGTGTGAACGGGCGTTTCATCGCTAGTGATCACTAGCGATGACGGAGGAAAGAGATTACCACTCGTCATAATTTTGATGAAAGGTCCTTTCACTGAAACGACCATAAACAAGTTTTATCTTATTATTTGTTTAATTCTCTATGAATTTGTATTGAATGTCAGAATCATGTACAAAATTATTATGCAGTCGAGAGCTATATTAATTTATTTTAAGTGTTATTTTTCATTTTTGAATTTGTTTAATTATTTTTATACGAAAATACGTCAAACTACATACAACATGAGTGAGAGAGTAGACATGGCAGTGAAAGCATAGGATGAACAAATGTGAACAGACGTGTTCACTTTCGATGAACAGGTTTGACCCTGACACTCTGGATGATCATCCAAAGTGAAGCAATGTGAATGCTACTTTAGAGCGCACATTCCGCTCCGCTACTATTCACACATCTCCAATACATAATCCTGCCTTTAATATCATAGCATCTGTGTTTGCGATTGAATTATGTATTATGAATAAATAATTAATACCACCCCAGAATAAAACATTCGTGTAATGTGAAACCGAAGACCTTTTACAGGTATACCTACCTACTACATATTTTGACAAAATAGTTTTTTTTATTTTAAATATTTATATTCACATATGAGTTTCCACTTAGTACAATACATCAATGATTTTTGCAACACATACCTACATGCATAGGTACCGAGTGTTGATGATAACTTTTTATCACACTTAATTTAATTTGATTCGTAATATATTTTTCTACTAAAGAAAAATAACGAAACGCAATTTCGCACATAAAGATAACAAGCAATTAATTTATTGAGGAACACACTTAATTTTGCAACGCAATTTCGCTAAATCACTCCTTTGTTTAACACAATGCGTAATAATATACTGCTTTTGTTTCATAAAGAATACAGTTCTATTCATTTGTCGTTTAAATATTCATATAACGCATAGTTGTATTCGAAAAATCGTAATTTTAAACTAAAGATCGATTATTTAAAGAGTATAGGTACTACACGTGTATGTAGGTACGAGTTCTTAATTTGAAATTCATATTAGAATTGTTAATTTCAAATTCAAGTTCGATTATTTAAAAAGTAGGTACTAAACGAATGATACATTTAAACTCACGTTCTTTTATTCAAAAAGAAGTATAATATTTAAACAAATTCTTTGTTTTAAACTCACGTTCGATTATTTAATAAAAAAAAGAAATCCATATACCTAGGTAAGTATTGGATACAAGAAAATAATTTCCCGCCGATAACGATCATAGAACATCGCGAACAGCTGTCAAAACACTATCATCACTACTACAAAATCACTCACATTCGACAAACATATATTTATAAATAACTCTATTACGTTATATAGGTTTTATTATTATTTACATATTATTTTCAAGATGGCGTCGTGCAACACGGGTAACTAGTCGGCGATTACTAAAACTTCATTTTGTTCGATATTACTGTGAGTAGGCACCGTATTATAAGAAGAAGATACAAATGTATATAGATAATAATGAAATAATATTATAATATGTAATTTGTAGATAATTTTAGTATACTTGTTGTTTTACTAGTTATAAACTCCGTATCTCTCGGAGAATAATATTTGAAATTGGCATTAGGTATATCCTAAAAAAACAGAAAGATTGTATTTTTTCCTTATTAGAAGTTTACATAGATAAAAATATTGTATAAAAAATAAAACCTATGGCGTTTTTTTTATTTCATTTTGAAAATTGTGAAAATTATTTGATAAATGATTAACTATCTGCTGCTTGTTAGGTACTTAAATTTTTTGACAGTTTAATCATGATTTGTGATTTGTTTACTCATCATTTTTGTAGCGGTCTAATTTAAATTGTTAACATTTGCAACACTTCAATTACGAATTTACGCATAGATTGTAGATAAACTCCTTACTTTAAAAAAAATAAGTCATTCAGGAAGGGTGTTAAACCTTACCGCTAAATAAAATATTACGTTTAATGTTATACTTAAGTAATATTCATGATTGCCTAAACATCTAAAATCTTACAGAAAATAGTGAGAGATCTATTTTATTGGGTCAGTTGGAATAAGTGTCGGCAACAAATGTTCGCATTCGCGAATATCCAAAATCACACATTCGTTACATCACTAATGCATACATGCAAACAAACTACATAAAATATTTATACGAAAACTGTCCCGATGACGGTCTGTTTACACGATAGTAAATTATTAATAACAATTAAATGTACTTAGCTTAGTTACTTTATTATGAGATAAAAGTAACATTCTAATATTGTACAGTGTATTTCTATATTATGTGTATTATTATATTATCTCGAGTGTGAACAGTTATTAACATTGAACGAATGATTTTAATGTAAACTGCTTTCAGCAGCTATCATTATTATATTATTATGAACAGTGGTGTTACTATACTTTTAGGGTCCTGGATTAAAACATTAAAGAGTCAAAAATCCTACAAGGGATTAGGCTACATAATGTATTTGTATTTTTCATATGATTAATTGAGTTATAAAAGTTATTAAGTGATCTGATTGATAACTATTTCTTTAAAATTAAATTAGTAAAATGTTTACCGTATAAGTACCTATATTTTTTAGACTCGATCGTTTTTGTCCACACTCTTGAAAATTTTTGAATCTATAAAAGTATCTGTATATAAAAGGACCTGTTTCTTCATAATGAAAACAGAACGGTGCTCTGTTTTTCTTTTTTTAAATGATTTGAAAAGAATTTTTACCATACAAACACAAATATTCTTCAACGAATAACAAACTGCGATGGGGAGATAGAAATTTAAGACCAAGACAATTCAGCGTAAGTTGGATCCGTGATCCTTTTGTAATACAGAAATGACGTATATTATCATTCATAATATCTAAATTTCTTACTTTTTATTGGCTCGATGAGGAAAACCCATTTGTTTTTTACATACGGTCTTCTGGCAGCCCCGCTTGTAAGCGGAAATTAAAGATTCCAAAGAGTAAGTATAGTAACTCGTATAACTTTTCATACACAGAAGTTTAGGGGCTTAAAAATCGGTGGCCTTAGAGCATTTTCACGTCTGCTTGTATCTATGATAAGCCTATGGTTATACTTACAAGCGATTGTATGGGAAGTACCTACAGATATTGAAATTTAACCGATAAAAATGATATTTTTACAATAAAAAATATCTTATCAGTAAATAATTTTTAAAACACGTTTTTAATACGTACATTTTTCTGTCTCTGTCATTATAGACATAAATTTGTTGCAGGCCTTGAAAATTCATCGTGTAGCGAGTAGACAACTTACAAATCTTCGAAATTCTCATAGTAAAATTTATAAACAGTTAGGTATTCTAATGTACCTACGTTTTATCCTACACTGAGAAAAATACTAACGAAATTTCACAACGAATCATTGGTACGTACAATCAGATTAGGACCAGAGATAGTACAAACGATTCATTAGTACGAATCTATAATATTAACTTTTCGCAAACAAATTGTTGGTAAATTTACCGATGATTTGTTAGCGAAAATTAATATTGTAGATTCGTACTAGCGAATCGTTTGTACTATCTCTGGTCCTAATCTGATAGTATATACCCTACCAATGATTCGTTGTGAGTATTTTTCTCAGTGTAGGTACCACTAGGAAAACAAGAACGACTTTGATCAATAAGAAAAAGGTATTTAAAAAAAAACAGATTTATGCACAGTATCAGAGCAGAGTTTTAGATACCTAATAGAAATGTACATAGTAAAAAATGAATCTTGCTGATTTTTATCGCGTCGTTTGTACATAAAGCGCTTAATCTCAGTTTTTTTCTAATGAGTATTAAAGATAAGGAAATATCATTCTTTATTTTCTAGATAAGCGAATATTAATACTTAACTGTGATAAACTCAGTGATATTCCCAGTTAGTAGACATTTATTAAACAATTTAATCTAAGATAATATTATCTGTCAGTTACCTTCATTACAACTAACCGATTAATTTTATTGGATTGACTTAATGAGATTCTAAAAAAAAAAATTGGGTTCAATTTCCCCATTCTCCTTCACAGAACTCATGACAGCATTCAAAGGATGTAAGTTACAGTGACATGACTAGACGTTTAGTGTTGCTATTATTATGAGTATTTGTCATGAATAAATAGTACCTACCTAAATTGGATCTGGGAAATTTTGCGATGGGAAAGTAGGAAATTGAAATGACGTTTAATCTAGTGCATGTTGTTCCGAAATTCCATTTTATTCTGTGTTAGTTAGATTAAAGAAATATTGCAGTCACACATGCAAGGCATGTATCTATGGAAAGCACACCATTATATAAGTTTTTTTTTTTAAAGATATACCTATCTGGGTTTTGTTTTAAACCCAAATACAACCTTATACACCTTTCACAGTACGCTAAAAGCTTGTGTCGTGAAAGGGGAGTTTGCCGGCACCTAGAATCGAACCGCGGACCCCTTGTTCACGAGGCCGAGACTCTACCTCCAGGCTACCGACGAACTCAAGTATGCGGTGCTTATTTGTATGTACGGAAAATATGCCACTAAAGCTGTATGTTAAAAAGAATTGCGACAGGGGGGAGTAAAAAATTAAGATTCCGCATGAAATATTCGTTTTAGAGTATTTTGGTCTGACTTCTAGTGGAGCTGGGAGATGGGGAAATGCCCAGAGTGGCAAAATTTGACCCCCTTCATTATTGAACATGAAAATGGTCTTCGACAAAGTCGAAGATATTATGAAGTATTTCAAATTCCTTTACGCTGTCGAAAATTTTGGTGACGGGGAGGAAGAAGGGCAGAATTTTTTTATACAAGGAAATAAAAAAAATCGAGACCTTAAAAATAATAAATAGGTATTTAGGTATATTAAATGTGTGATTTTGAGAAAAGTTTTAAGCAAAACTGAGGAGATAGTAAAATATTCCAAATTCATATACCTTTTTGAAAAACTCACAAGGGGGGGGGGGAATAGAAATTTTGGTATCAGGGAAATCATCAAATATCAGAATTTGTGGCCTGAAGGTTCACATTCTCACTTGTAAAATTGATCAATAATACCAAATTGGGAAATTGGAATAACATAAGAATGCACATAACTTACAAGGTGTCATTATAAATGCGGCAAATATTATTTTTTCTCGGAGCGGTTTAATAACTAGATCGAGCCCTGGTGGGGAGGGGACAACTTGAAGATAATATGTAAGCTCGAAGATAATAGTTTGAATTGCCGATATCATGAATTTAAGTTCATTGAGCTTGCAATAATAATAATTGTTCACAACTACTTCTCATACATATTACCTATCAATTGGCATTGATCCAATAATTGTTTACAATAAGCTATCTACAGACCTATCTATATCCAATACATTATTTGTATTCGATATATTATTAAATCTTGAGTAGGTATCTTTATTTTAAATAGATAATCGCAGAAAAATAAATAAAGAATAACGTGATAAAAGAAATAGGTCACTAAGTAAACAAACAAATAAATTTTCAATGTAGGTTGGTACATAGCAAAATTGAATATTCGTAGAGAGCATTTTTGCCGAAAGGAATCAAGAAGAAAGTACATAGGTAACTCAGTAGGTGTATCTATCTATAACAACACATTTTTGTCCACTATAAACTGAATGTTAATAGGTCTTCTCCTATAAGTACAATTGAGTAAGACAATCAGGATGTGAGGCACAACACCTCGTCATTACAGATTTTCAAATGTTATTGTTTTATTGGGAGCCTCACGAACATACGTATTCCTTATACGGTATTTCAAAGACACACCAGCCACTCCCCTGAGGAACCGCATTTCCGCTGCCTGTAACCTTGTTCTCACGCTCTCTGTGAGCATCCAAATCTGGTGTCCATATGTGAGGATAAAACGGTATATTGTGCTAAATATGGCCATTTTGGTCCGTTGGGTCAGCTCGGATTTACGTATTATCGGGTTTTTAAGCGCTTTCAGCACATTTCCTGCCGACAAAATCCTCTTGTATATGCACGCTCTTTGTCGACCATCTGCTGAGAACTCTATACTCAATTTCTCGAGAGAATAACCAAGCGTTGCGCATAGTACCGCCCTATTGACTGCGCTGCTACCCCCTCTACAAGAATTATTTTGTAACCTTCCAATGACAGAGAAAATAAATGGGGTACAAAAAGACCAAGAAATTTTTTGAACATAAAATAGTTATTATTTTAAATGCAGTACATTATTTTAAATTCAGAAAAAATATCAACAGTATCTACTCTTAGCACACTCTTAGCGAAATATAATGTTTTAAATGTATAAAAAAAAAACAGTTAAACGATAAATACATATAAAAAGAACATATTTTTTACTGAAAATGCATGGAATTTTTTTTAATATTTTATTGTTTTAAATACAACAAATATACAGTTAAACGTTTAATACCTATACAAAGAACATATTTTCTACTAAAAATGCATAGAAATATATTCAAAAAACAACATTTTTTGAAATATGTTGTAGCAACGCGTTATTTTTAAATTCATTAAATTTCGGTATTATTTTTAAATATTAATAAAATTTCCTTACAAACACTTTTTATTCAAATTACACTTCTGAAAAAATAATAACGAAAAAATAACACTTTACCTTTTCTTTTTTTCTTTTTTTTCACTGGTGATACTTTGGGGTAATGTTGTCCATTTTATTTATCACGGTCACTTCTCGGTTAAAACTTAACAAAAAAATTCAAAACACTCCTGCGCAAGGGTGTCAATAGATCGATAAGGGCTATTATTGGCAGGGACATTACACAGATGGGCGTACCTGCGCAGAACAGTTCTCAGTTTGGTATTTAGCTTGGTTATTCTCTCGAGAAATAGAGTATACTCTCAGGTATTTAATGTCGAGATCTGTTTGAGTTGGGCCCCGCTCACAAGCACCGCACACAGCACTTCTTCTCGGCTTATGACCATTACTTCCCATTTAGTCGTGCTTATACTCATGGCAGCTCTATTTGCCACCGACTCGAAACTACTCAACCATTCTTGCATACCTACCACTCTGAGATGTAAGTTAGTCTTACTATAGCGTCAGCAAACAACACTGTTGGATGTAGGTATTGCAATTATTGATCTCTTCTACAGAAAATTTGAAGATTTCAGATGAGAGTAGAAACCCCATTTAATTCAAGGAAATTCACTCATTATATTTCACTGGCATTATAAGTTTTGGAAATAAATTTCAAAAACCTTCTAGCAATGAAGGTGTTTCATTAATTTGGATAAATTTGCTTTACATCGAATAAACTTCAATATTCCACAATTTTTTTACAATAAAATGTAAGGGACAGATTAGATAGACAGACTTTCATTGTTATCAATCAGTCCTTACATCTGAGCATTATTATAATTTTTATCAATTTGTGTAAAGTGATCAGTCTAATAATTTTAATATCAGTGATTAAAATAGTATTACGTATCACTGAGGGTCACTCTATATTATGTCTCTTGGATTTTGGTGTAAAATATTTGTGAAGTTTTTTGGATAAACAAATTAAGGGCTAGCTCAGGATTAGGGCACTTTAAAATATCGGGATTTATACAGGAATAATATTTAGAATAACATTTATTCCATAATTGTGATAACAGTTGTATGATCGCAATAATTAGAACATTTTTTTTAAATTTATCTATGAGTATGTATATGTGCAACTAATCAATAATTTCACACGTCATGCAATTTTCACACCAACAAAACTCAGTGAAAACCCACCCTTATTTGACTTGTATTGTCTGCTATTGGTGGACTCACTAGGTACTACCCCTACACAGTATAACTCCTCCTACTAAGGGTAAAATGACGGAGAAACACACCCCTATTCAGGGATAGTAAATTACATGCCAAATAATAAAACCAATAAATAAATAATTATTAACTATAATTAAATAAAAATAAAATTAAAAAACATTGTTTAACTTCCACTACATACGTTAGATTTATAGTTACCGAACGTTTTCTCCTAAGCTTGTATACATCTTCAGAGGAACTGTTTACCGGGTTCCTGTATTATTTATAAATAATTAGGATCTTGAATTAATAATAACTATTATATTTTGTAATTGCTAATAAAAGTAAAAACTTGAAAATATGGGTAATCTTTAAAATATTTACTTTTTGAGGTGCTGTTCTTTTTGGATAATTTTCAAAAAGGCTGCATATTGTTTTTCAAAACGAGCCGTGTGATCATAATAAAGTTTACAAAGACTCCCTGAAGTTTTTGGAAGACAAAATCGACAAAAATTTGGAAGGAAAATAAAATCATAAGGTTATTTATTTCAGTTTTATATTAAACTAGGACAAGGGGAAGAAGATGTATGTAGGTATGTATGTAATATTTTTAACATCGTATTAAGCCGTGGAGCAGCCGGTAAAGAACTGGTCTCCCAATCATTTCCTTAAGTTTTCGAGTGTCCTGTAAAAGGCAGGTGTTCGAAAAATAAAAAATAAAAAAACATCTTAAATTCAGCGATGAGCATTACCACCCATCCTGAATGTCCTAATTTTTTGCAGCCACGAAGAGGACAGCTTGCATCTTTACTACATGAAGCTGATCTGCTAGCTACTCTACATGTGAGATTTGCCGTGGTTTCTTTTTAATGATGTTTCTTTTATGTTTTTTTTTCTCTCGCTGTGTTTTAGTTTTTTTTTTCATTTTTCCTCTTGAGATCGCCTTGGCCAAAAGTTGTTATGGTCTCAGTGTAGGGAGATACTTATAGATAGATATGTAGATAGATAGAGAGAGTAATTAGCAGCTAATTTCAAACAAGTTAAAATTTCGCGAACAGTCATACCTATTATGCCCGTTGTGAGCGCGTGATATTTTATTTATAAGGTACATCGTTTCATGTGCTTGCAGTTGATAATCCCTGTCCTCGAGGGTTGGTATAAAGAGGGATGTGTGGACGCGGGAGATAATATGCCATTCAAATTATAATATATCACTTCTATTACATAGATACACAATGTTTCCAGTTATTACTACTGTATTACAGTCAGTCTGTGATCGGGAGTGGTTGGGACATGTGTTCAGGTTGAGTGACCAGATTTTTTTTTAAAATTTAATATTATACTGTGATTTTGTGCAATATCAGGTTTGTGCATATAATCAGTGTTTTTATTTTTATGATAAATTAATTTTAAAATGTGTAGTGCTATAATGGAAAAATTAAATTAATTGATTAAGTATCTATTTTATGTCGAAGTTGAACTTCATCGACCATTGGTTCTTGGTGGAAGTTTATTATAATTAGAAATGATAATGCATTTTATACCTAGTAATTCAATGATGAAAATTTTTGTAAAAACTTTACTCGCTAATTTTCATCTATATTTTGTTAATTTATTGATCTTGACTATTTGAAACGTGAAGAATTATCTTTCTATACCCTCACATTGTATCCCTTGCGGGACAGACGGAGACACCAACCTCTATACCTGCTTGTACCTACTAGTGATGTAACGAATGTGTGATTTTGGATATTTGCGAATGCGAATGCGAATAGCGAATATTGACTTGATTAGATTTCTACAATATTGCTCAATCATTAAAATTTCTACCCCCCCGTCGCGGAATTTTCAAAATGGTATAGGAATTTAAAATATTTCAATACTCCTCGGTTTTCTCAAAGAATATTTTCTTGCTGTATTTTTTCTACAATGTACCGGGTAAGTATCCGATACTTCTACCGAATATCCGATACTTTATTACCGAAATAATATTCGCAAAACATTCGCATATTTTTTGCGAATACGAATGCGAATGCGAATACTTTGAAATATGCGAATATTCGCGAATGCGAATGCGAATACGAATATTCGTTACATCACTAGTACCTGCATTAAATTTATATTAGATACCTCTTCTAAATTCATATAACTTCACTCATGCCATTCATTAACCTCTGTACAATTCTTATTTCTATATATATTTTTTTAATATTTCATTTTATTTGAATAAAATATAAACAAACAGTGTAAGATATAAAAATTACAAAGATACAAAATTCTTTGGTTAATTTTATAAAAAGACACTTTATACATACTCGTAACAATTTTTATAAGGCAGCTTAAGTTAACATTCATAATTTTTTATTTACACAATCCCTCTAACGTAATTAACGTATATACCGAATATAACATAACAGTTAGCAGTTAGGTATATATTGAAAAAAAATATATCAAATAAAAGGGGTCCGAGGTTCGATCCCAGGTGCCGGCAAACTCCCCTTTCACGACACAAGCTTTTAGCTTACTGTGAAAGGTGTATAAGGTTGTATTTGGGTTTATAACAAAACCCAGATATATCTTTAAAAAAAAAAAAAATTGGGATCTCGAAAATAGAAGAAAAGTACACAAAATAATTAGTGTTTGAATATGGAAAAAGTATAGATATTAGGTACCGAAGTCAAATTGCTGTTCAAAAACGAGGATATCGTCCAATATTTCAAATTCATATAGGTATCAATTTAATATTTATGGCAACGGGGGCAAAGTTTTGAAAAGTTAAGTATGTATTATAATAATTATAGCTTAAATCCTTATAATAATAATTTAGTCGTGAAAATTTTGACCATAACATAATTAGGTCCACTAAGGGTAGTAATAATAAAAAAATCTAAGATGTTGCCTTCTAAGGCTTTCCCACGCTTCTTTATGTTCTCCCACGGCCTCCATTCAAGAATTCCCGAAGTCCACCTGTCATTCTCTCGCTTTACCACATGACCAGCCCATTGGAGATTCAACTTGGAGATTTAATCAACTATATCGACGACTTATGTCTTGTCAGATGGTTCCATTTCTTATTTTGTCTTTCAAGCTATTGTCTCTCCATGGCACGCTGTACACATCTCAGTGTAGTCTCTAGCCCATATGATATCACTGACAGGACACACAAATCATTAAGCTTTCGCTTAAGACTTATGGGAACTTCATTATTTTAAAATGTGTATATATGTATTTAAGTTTAGAGAATGCAGTCCATCCCAATCCAATTCGTTTTTAATCTAGTTATGTATGAAAACAAAATTATATAACAATAGGTTTTCACAGTACAAACTCTTCAATCATCTCAATTGAAGAGCCATAAATATTGTTTTCCCAATATTACCTACATTGCAAAAACATGATTCTCCGATTGAGATGTCTGACTGGTTTTGTCATCTGCGCGTTGTGCTAAAATTCAGTAAAACAATAAAAAATAGTATTCTAAACATATTATAGCATTCAATGCGCATTACCTATTTCACCAATGAGCAGGAATTGTATAATAGTGTTAAACACTGCCTTAGGTATGTATTTTGTCATAATATTGTTCACAACAACATACTCAGACCAGCTGTTTGGTAAAAAAATATTAACATTGAATACTTACAACAATTGAAAAACATAATACAGACAGATAAAAACATAATATTACACATTTCCAGGATCAAATACACATTATGTGCTCATGTGTAAGTAGTAGTCAAGTTTAGAAAATCGGTTAAATCGACTAAAAGGACTTACTGAAGAAAAAAAAACAATTAAATAAGTGGATAGGTAGCAGTGGGGTATCTACAATAGAAGCACAAATGCAAATCGTGGTTATAGAAAAGAAAACTGAAACCAAAATGACTACAGAGTGGCTGATGGTCCGTTGCTGTGGAACAAAATTCCCTATGATTTGCGAACTCTAAAGAGTGTGGAAGTGTTCAAGACAAGAATAAAAGACCCTATTGTTTAGGAGGTGTTATGATTCTTGAATGAGGCTTTGCGATGCTTTTTCCACAAAACAACGCATCTCAAAAAAGTGTCTACTTTATTATTATTATTATAATAGATATAAATAGAATCTTCCATGGATATCTCAGGAGATGCATGATATTCTATTTTGTTTTCTTAAAAAAAAAATGACGGCGGTACTGTAATGGTCAGATGTAAAAAATCACTGCA